>HG993124.1:48955278-49268429 GCA_905231855.2 Eristalis tenax
CAATAAAAAAAATGTTGTATTCAACTGGGAAATAGTTAGAAAACACAACACAAGATATACTCGCATTTCCAACTTTTTCAAATTTCGTCCTTGGGACTAACGCATAAAGAAATACTACTGCACACAATACCTTCATGTTCAGTTGCCTGGAGTGCTGCCTGGAGCCTGTTTGGAGCTTTTAACAATATTGACCTCAACGCAATAACCAGAGCACTCAACAGGCTCGGGATCGGAAAGTCCTTAGTCACTTTTCTTAGCCAGCTTCTTAGCAACAGGGCGATGGGCCTGAGGCTCGGTGAGTCTATGATCTGCAGTGCTGTTCTGTCAACAGAAGTACAAAGAATATCTACTGACACTAAAATGACAGCGTGCAAGGTCTGCCTACACAGACGATACTGCTATTGCGGTTTTTGAGAAATATATAACCGATCAGCGGTATTATGCAGTCGACCCGCTTCAAGCTAAAAAAAATGGACTAGAGAATGCTGTTTAGACGTTATCCATAGAAAAAGGATATAGTCCCTTCACCAGGAAATATAAATTCCTTAATTTTGACCCTTCCTCAATATGAGGGAACCCTCTAAAGTTGATAGCGCAAAGTGTCTAGGTCTTACATTGGACACGAAGTTAAGCTGGATGCTCAATATCCAGGAACGTGGCAAGCAGCATCAGAGTCAGTCATCTCCTCCACTAGATTGGTGGTGGCGGTCTGTACAGGACACTAATACCGTCAAGCTGGATATCCCAACAACAGGAGTGGTTACCGAGGAGCTAGACCTGGCCCTCTACGTGTAGCGCCACTCATATCATTATAATTATTTTCAATTGTCTCTCCTTTTCGAAGTACGACAACGCAACGAATGCCAGGAAAAGCAGTGCTAATGCCTGCACCGTATACTCGATTTTTGAAGTTATTGAATCCAACAGATTAAACAAAAACCAAAACTACAACACACATCAAACTTTATTCATATCAATTATAAAGGTCGTGGCAGATTAGAAGCTTTCACTGCTTCAATGCGAAGGGGAACTCTGGATGTCTTTCGACTCTGTGTAAACAGAAACAGGAAATTAGTTCAGAACAACAAGATTTGCTCAAATGTCCTTACCCCTTTAAGAATCCAAAATCACAAATGCGAACATTAGCATCTAGTCCATTCAATTTATCGATTTCCTCAGCACTCAATGAGAAATCGAAGACGTCTAAGTTTTGCTTCAATTGTTTGGGGCTTGTACTTCTCGGGATTGTAGCTAGGCCGCGATCGAGAATCCATCTAAGAAGGACTTGTGCTGGAGTCTTGCTGTGCGCAGCGGCTATTTCCTTGACTTCTGGAATGTCTATGAGATCGGGTAGTTTACGACTAAAGTGAATGAAAATGTTAAGAAATGATCGTCTTTTCGGTGTTGTGGGACATTACTTAATTCCGGCGACTTTGTTCAAGACTGCAATGCCCCTTAAGCCAAGGGGGGTGTAGGCGGTCACGGCGATTCCCTTCGACTTGCAGAACTCGATCAGATCCTTTTGTTGCAGGTAAACGTGGTGCTCAATCTTGAAAGAAAAACTCTTGCGCATGTTGCATGATGTTTTGATGTCGATTCAATTACTATACCTGAAGACTTGCTGGTGGAATTTTGGCATTGTCCAGAACTCTTTGAATTTGCTTGATATTGAAGTTGGACAGCCCGATTGACTTTGCAAGACCCTTCTCCACAACAGCTTCCATACTCTTTTGAGAGGAAACAGACTCGTATACAGGAGAAGTGTGAATATTTGGGGCTTACCTTCCAAACAGCCACATGGTCGGTGTCGGACGCGGGAACAATGCCATTTTCGTCCCTTAAAACTGCCCCCTTTTCATTTCGAATGATGCCGAAAGGCACTTGCACCAAGTACAGATCGATATAGCTGAGCTGAAGGTCGGCCAGAGACTTCTTCAAAACTGTTTCAACCACTTGTGCCTTAATTGCTGGAAAAGGAAAAGTTCACAAACACTTTTTACGAATTATCGGCGAGGTTTACCTGAGGGAGGAAGCTTTGTGGTAATAAACAAATCTTCTCGCTTTAGTTTCCCCGCGTCGATCCACTCTTTGACAACTTTTCCAATCGTCTTCTCATTCAGGTAGATTGGAGTAGTGTCGATGTGTCTGTAACCAGCTTTCAGAGCTAGGTTAATGGCAATTTCCACTTCGTCGTCTGGGGCCTAAAATTAAAATATATTCTAATCTGACTAAGATTTCATTAAATTTACAGAATTCTACGAAAAATAATGTAACCGATAAATATTTTGACGTGTATTGGGTGATGTGAATCTTGGACACCAACCACCACATAATTCCGAAAACCATTCTCGAAAGCGGGGTTGTTGTACACGGTGCTATAATGAAGTTATATAAAAGCCGCTACCACAGCACCAAAGTACATGGATGAGTGTGTACATAAGTGAGTGCGGAAAATTGTATAGCAAGATGACGACAGTGTTGGGATGTATAAAAATTAGACCGAAGCAGTACCGAAAAACTGATAAGTGTTAATAGACTTCGCCTGGAAGGCAGGATTGATTTTAAGTATGTTCGAAGTAATTTTGTTAAATTGTTAGAGTAAGTGTAGTGAAGTGTTAGAAGCAACCAGTGATTTTGGTCTGAGCGGGTATATGAAAAGCAAAATTGTCCTTATTAGAGGGAATCCAATCCACAAGTGCTTGACCAAACATGAATGCATTCCTAAATACTGTCTCTTTGGTGCGACATATTACATGGCGGCGTCATTGGACCGTATTTTTTTGGAAATGAGGATGCCCTGTTTTGACGGTAAATGGTCCACTTTCTGCGGTTGAAAACAATATTCTTTCGAGCTGTGGTTTCAACAAAGACGATACTTACCGCACAATCGACGAACGCTCGAAATGGTGAAGGAAAAACAAATTTGTCGACTGGGTAACATGGGCTCTGTCGACTGGGCTCATGCGACTTGACACCACTCGATTATTTTCTCTGGGGCTACGTCAAGACGTTAGTTTACGCTAGGTAGGAAGTAAGGTGTGAGGCTGCTAGTGTATTAAAAATAACACTTGGACCGTTGATCCATAGATACCCACAGTCAGACTACTACCATTGATTGACCATTCCAGGGCTAGTGCCGTTAATTTGATCCCAACGGCAACTCACTCGCCAACACAAGAGAGACATTCTTGCAAAAATTTAAGAAAAAAGAAGACAAACGGGTTAAGCTGATAAAATGGACAAAGTCTGAATATTTCAAATGAATATTGAAGTTCTCGGCAGAAGCACCGGGAATGTGCTGTGCAAATGATGTTAACATAACTTCTGAAAACAACCACGAGAGATTTCCAGGCAACTCGATCCTCCGCCATCGACTCTAACTTATCAAGAGGTATGTCCAAGCGAGTTTTTGGACTGGTCCACCTACCTGATGGAATCACATTCAACGCCTGCCTCGGAAGTCGTAATGAAGGGGATATTCGTGCCACGTGACCAAACAACCGAAGCATAGCCCTTTCTGTTCGAAGAAGCAGCTCCTCAATATGAGCTCAGCCTTCCTGATTAGAGATCTACCAAGCTGTTTCAAAATTTACCCAGCTTGACCAATCCCACAGGAAAGCTCAGTATAACTCCTCCTATCACTCGTGAAAAAGTGCCCGCGCAGAAATGTATGTAATCGTGCAGACTGGGGTTGGAACTCTCAATTAAGCTGTATAGGTTAATGGAGCACATAGGCTAAAAATAGTAAATAAAATATGTTGGTGTCATTCAACTCGTCTTGTATCTTATTTACAGTGCAGACCACTGTTTCAATGTAAACGAGTAAACGATGGTTTTAAAAGCGTATGACTCTTATGTTTGTGGCAGCTGAAAACTGATATGACTTGACTTGACAAGTTTGCATTGCAATTGTTTTAACTAAGACTTTGTATGGGCTCATTGATCTGAGCTGCCACGTACGCCACGTACTTTCACGTGCGAATACTACTATAGTAGTCCCAGAAATTACGTGCCCAACATCATAGCTGATTGCCCCCTAGCCCATCGACCAATTCGAGTGGCTTTTTGACAGTTATTCATGAATTTGTGACAGTTATCCACGAGAATGCCGTTCTCTGATTGGTCAATTTGGTTTGAGAAAACGATGTAAAAAAAACTGGTGTGGCAAGGGAGGTAGAAGATGGCGTTTACTGTATGCAACCCACACGACAGATTCTATGGGCGGGGCATTTATTCCGTCAGCCCTGTTGCTGCAGATTCTTTGTGCATTTCAAAGAAAAACTTTGCGTTGGATGTTTCATCGTAGCCGAGCTTGTCAAGTTTCAAATAGCGAAATCGCCAATGAAATAAAAATCGCCAAAAAACGCAAAATTTTCAAATTTTCAACGACGAAATCGCTAAAATATTTAACCGTATACCTACGTTAAAGAAATCGACTAATCTTACGTTGGTGGGTCGTATCGATCCTCATATATATTTCGAGGAAATACATACAAAAATTAACATTTTTTAAGAAAAGAATTGTTTCAGTATGATTCATAAACAATACTTCTTTAACTGGCGCTGCAATCCGTGCAGACCTGGATTTCAACCAACAAGCCCTATCAATTAGCACGATCTCTGGCTAGCTCAACTTGAGGGCCGAGTAACAGTCTTGGTGGCAATAAATACTGCGCATTGCCCTCACTCACCGCCAGACCCATTTTAGCCGCTTACGTCTCAATGCACGGTCTTCTCCAGGATTTATTATATGATTCACATGACAGTTGAGTTGTGCAAATTCTTTCTTGACATTGAAGGGCTCGTTGAGTTCCCATCCGACGTTAATGGAAACCGGAAAAATAGACTTAGCGTTGTCTGTCTCGTCTCGATGCACGCTATCATATGCAGCCTTGAAATCAAACATCTGTGGTGGGTGTCGATTTGAACTTCTTGAGTCTAGTATCTACTGTTTTTACAGAAATTCGATCGGTATAAGCTGAATCTACAGACCACCATTTTCAACTTCTGGTATAAATCGGTAGATGATACTTAGTCGCGCAGCAAAAATCTGCTGTGAATACGAAAGACGCGGAGTTCTGCTTAAAATGAGAAGGAAACATGTAATTTTAAGATTTCGATACAAAAGAAAAATCGATAATAGCTCAAAAAAATGGCCTTTTTTGGGTGTGGCGATATACAGCCAAATGAAATTTACAATCGCCACTTTGGCGATAAATCACCCGATATGACAACCCTGGTCGGAGCTGCGAGTAAGGTGAATGGAGCTGCACAGCTACGGGGATGTAGTCCGGATGGCGGAAGCCCCCAGGCTATAGCGGCTCTGCCATATCGAGTGAATGGACACCAAATCACCAGCTAAGAAGGACTTTGAATTCGAGCATACAGCTAAGAAAGAGAGGAATATCGAATCTGCGGTATAAAGACCATGGGATCGCGGACGCGAGACACAGTGCTCTAGATGTGTAAAAACAAGGGTGCCCGAGACCGTGAATGATTACATCGTCGATGGGTAGGCACACATCGTCGATGGGTAGCTGCCCTTCACAGCTTCTTGAGAAATGATAAGGTTCTTTCCGAAATAGAAAACATGACAAACAAAAAGAACCTAACAAAATTATGGAAAAAGAGAGTACGATGAGGAAGCAAACTCCCCAGTACTATCTCGAAATATTGAAGACAATGTGTTGCGAATTGAATCCCTCAGCCACCATTTCACTGCGGTAATGCCCAGCAGAAATAAAAATGAAAAACTGTGTTATTTATAGTTTATTAAGATTGAGCGTTCGGCGAAGTACGAAGCAAACAATGTGAACGGAATATTCATGATACCCCTTACAATATCTCGAACGCTGTACGAATGGCAGCGATCAAAGAAGAAAGGTTATCGCACTCCAGAAACTTTGCTATTTTAGTCGTCACAGCGGATTATGAACTTTGCTGGACTCATTGCTCATTACACAATACACTGACTTTTTCAGTTGTGTTACCAAAAATCGAAGATGCATTACGCACAAGATTGAATTGAGTAAGTAATGATGACTATTGAAAAGTCAAAGATCAAATAACTTGTTTTCAATAACTCTGAACAGAGAATAGTCTAGCATTCCATCCAGCCTCAAACGAATGAAATATTGTCGAGCCAAAGCAAATGGCTGTCAATTAATATTTGCTGACTAGACGAAAGAATGGACTCACAACACCTTCAGTCAACCGAAAACTCGTCTGACCTCTTGTGAACTCTTGTGGGCCCTTCTTACGGAGTTGCAGCGAGTAAGCAGTGCACAGTCGCTGGAGGCTGTGACCCATTTACCCGAATTTCACTCCAAGAAATCAAAACTGGTTTCGAGTTTCAAATTCAAAACAAACTCGATATCGTGCATTCTTCCGTCGCTGCGCCTGGTTAATTTGGTTAATCACTGTGTCCGGTTACCAAACATCCACTGAGTCATCGGAAGCAATAGGTGAGTGTATTTAGATGTTTGCCTACAATTAGCTGTTTAATCACTGAGAACATACCAGCCAAGTGCCAATGCCGAGAGCTGGCATTTTAACTCCATTGTTGAATGTAATAAACTTGTCACAAACCATTTTCACTCCAGCGAAACGTTTCATTACCGGTAGCAAGAATTAAATGATTTTTCCCTTTTGTTCTCTTGAGCACTCGCGACCGATTACCAGAAATGAATGAGTAAAGAGATATCCATCTTCTACTTCTCTTGCCCCTTGATTTCATCTGACAGCGTTTTTTATACGCTTTTTCGCCCTTGTCTGTGAATACGTGTGAGCTCTTGTGAACAGCTGGAGAACAGCTGATAAACTTCCCCTCCAAGCAAATGAGGTGGATTATTATTTATTCATTTGACGTTTTATTTGTTTTGCAAAACTGCTGAAATCAATACGTTTGGGAATTAAAAACGAATATTTCTTATTTTCGCGTATAAAGAGCGATTATTTATTGAAAAAGACAGTTTTGAATTGATAAAAATGAATTACATTCTTTTAGAAATAGGCATTTTCAAGGAAAAGTACAAAAACATCGTGAATATCATTGGATGGAATATCCTCACTGCGAAGATAGTGTGAAGATTGCGGAAAAGCTAAGTTTTATTTGTTGTTTATACCATTAACAAATATTTAATTTATTCTTCCTGCAGGATGGATTCCTAACGTAGTTGCAGTGTGATATTCGGTCCATTTTTTCGTGCTTATTAACATTTTATTGATACGTAAAAGTCATCACTTAACAGTCAATGCCACATTCATTCGTTTTCAGGTGCACTAGTTCTGAAAAAAACGAATCTATCGTATAAAGAGCTATTATTTATTGAAACAAATTGTTGTTAATAGAGGAAAATGAATTACCTTCGTTGGAAAGAGATCTTTTTAAAGGAAAAGCCGAAACATTTCGTGAATATCAACGGATATAATATGTTCATGTTACTAATTTAGAAATGAACTAAGCTATGTGTGTAAGTTTTTTTGATGTTCATAGCAATCACAAGTACTGAGTTTGTTCTACCCGCAGGTTGATTCGTAGTTGCAGTGTAATAATGGATACATTTGCCGGTGCTTATCAACGTCTGAATGATTCTTTTTATCATCCCAAGTGCACTAGTTCTGAAAAGAAATATGTACTATATTTGATTTGTTTTACTCATGATTTGTAATAATTTATAAGCATTTCCACACCACCCTTGAGGTATGCTTACGGTGCGTTAACCGATTTTTTTTAACCGGGTGCTCGGTTTCCCCAATAGGCCTATTGCACCCGTACTAAAAAATATTAAAATATGTTACTTAAGTATGTATATATGTAGTAAAATTGAACTCATCAACGAATAAAAATGACATGCACATTTATCGCATCCTAATGCATAAATCTTCATATTGCTTTTGTTTATTTTTACTTGTTAAATTATTCACTGCTTTTCACAAATCTGAGTATTTTTTAAATTGATCAGTTTTGTTTACTTTTGAATACACCACGAAAAGTAGGGGAAATTAATGAAAAAACGAAACTGAGAAACTAGAGAAATCGTGTCCACAAGGTATATTCACAACTTTTATATATTAAACACATATTCAAATGGGATCAATTCAATTATTTGTGGAAATTTTGTGAACTACATATGAAACTTTTCTAATATATATTCTTGAGTATGATAAGTAGTATGAGTTGGGTACAGTTGTATTCATTGTTCTTAACTAATTATGTAATTTAAATTCATAAGTTTTCAGAATATATGAATGAAGGCTATAAAAGTAAGTTAATTTGCCAGTAATGGCATATAAATAAGCTATATATATCTCTACATAATTTAATTGATGCAAAGTATTCCTGTAAATAGAGCGTAGCATTACATTTTTACCAATATATAAACCAATATTAAAAATATATGCCCTCTTAAAAATATGAACCGTCTTTTGAACACCCTCCGAACAATAAGTACAATAAGTTCGTGGGCAAATTCACGAATCCCCCACAAAATTCATGAATCTGCCGCCATTATCCCACAAAATTCACGAATCGGCCGCCATATTGGGGTGAATTGACGAACGTTGTAAAAGTATGCGTGTAATGCAAGGGAATTCCACTACTATAACATTTTTCTCCGGTGTGGACTAGGGGCAAAAATGGCCGAAGATGAATATCTCTTTAGTCATTAATTTCTGAGGTAATCGGGAACTTTGGAACAACTACTTACGGAATGATTTGCTTTTTCAACAAGAAAGGAGACCCCCTTCAAATGCGCCAACTACCAAGGGACAAGTCTCCTAAACATCGCTTACAAGTTCTTCTCTGCTGTTTCGTGTGAGCGCCTGAACTCATTCGTGAATAACGTGATAGGTCCTTATCAGCGCGGTTTCAGACCGCGGAAGTCCACCATCGACTAAATTTTCAAATTACTGCAGATCTTGAATAAACCCAAGAGATGCATATCGATATACACCACCTATTGGTCGGGTTCAACGCCGCACAGCGTGCGAGCTATACAACGCCATATCTAGTTTTGACATGCCTGCAAGACTCGTCCGTTCAAGATGACGATGGAGAATTCACGCTGTTCCATCAAGGCCGGAAACGAACTCACCGAGACCTTCAATTAAAAAAAGAACGTTTCAAAAAAGGCGACGCGGTGTCATATGATTTTTTCAACACCATTCTTGAGAAGACAGAGCAGAAGTCACTCGTCACCACAACAGCCACGATCTTCCAAAAGTCCGTAGAATTGCTAGCATACGCGGACGACATTGACGTGATTGGCCGAACACAGCGAGCTGTCAATCAAGTTTTTGCTGGTCGGTGGCGGGAGGGCACACACCATCAACGACTTGGTCACAACATCACACATAGTCAGAGGCTTCGTCTATCTTGGCTCACAAGTAAACAATACGAATACCACCAGTAGCGAGATTAAACGCTGAATAACTCTTGCCAATAGCTGTTTCTTTTAACTCAAGGAGAAATTGAGTAAAAGAGCCCCCTTTCGAAGGACCAAGCTAACATTATATAAGACCCTGATCATCTCTGTCCGGTTTTAAGGCGCGGTAGCCTTAAAAATCTCAAGAGAGAAGAGTTCTGTGTTCAGCCATTGGTTCTGTTTGAGTTTATGGTATTTGGAGAAGAAGATTTAACTGAACTGCACGGGCTGTATAGCGACACGATTCTAGACAGGCGTCTACGGATTTAACGCCTAAGATATCCAGACCATGTGGAGTCTAGCATATGGAGAAGCACTTCGACCCATTTGGCGTTCGAAACTTTATGCAGCTGGCTAAAGATCGTGCTGGCATGGCTTGTTGGTTGAGGCCCAGGCTCAACCGTGGCTGTAGCGCTATTGTTTGTTGGATATTTACCTAAGCTTCCAAAGCTTAAATTGATTTTGCATACTAGACTAACTACATTCTAAGCAAACGAATTACAATAAAAAAAATGTTGTATTCAACTGGGAAATAGTTAGAAAACACAACACAAGATATACTCGCATTTCCAACTTTTTCAAATTTCGTCCTTGGGACTAACGCATAAAGAAATACTACTGCACACAATACCTTCATGTTCAGTTGCCTGGAGTGCTGCCTGGAGCCTGTTTGGAGCTTTTAACAATATTGACCTCAACGCAATAACCAGAGCACTCAACAGGCTCGGGATCGGAAAGTCCTTAGTCACTTTTCTTAGCCAGCTTCTTAGCAACAGGGCGATGGGCCTGAGGCTCGGTGAGTCTATGATCTGCAGTGCTGTTCTGTCAACAGAAGTACAAAGAATATCTACTGACACTAAAATGACAGCGTGCAAGGTCTGCCTACACAGACGATACTGCTATTGCGGTTTTTGAGAAATATATAACCGATCAGCGGTATTATGCAGTCGACCCGCTTCAAGCTAAAAAAAATGGACTAGAGAATGCTGTCTAGACGTTATCCATAGAAAAAGGATATAGTCCCTTCACCAGGAAATATAAATTCCTTAATTTTGACCCTTCCTCAATATGAGGGAACCCTCTAAAGTTGATAGCGCAAAGTGTCTAGGTCTTACATTGGACACGAAGTTAAGCTGGATGCTCAATATCCAGGAACGTGGCAAGCAGCATCAGAGTCAGTCATCTCCTCCACTAGATTGGTGGTGGCGGTCTGTACAGGACACTAATACCGTCAAGCTGGATATCCCAACAACAGGAGTGGTTACCGAGGAGCTAGACCTGGCCCTCTACGTGTAGCGCCACTCATATCATTATAATTATTTTCAATTGTCTCTCCTTTTCGAAGTACGACAACGCAACGAATGCCAGGAAAAGCAGTGCTAATGCCTGCACCGTATACTCGATTTTTGAAGTTATTGAATCCAACAGATTAAACAAAAACCAAAACTACAACACACATCAAACTTTATTCATATCAATTATAAAGGTCGTGGCAGATTAGAAGCTTTCACTGCTTCAATGCGAAGGGGAACTCTGGATGTCTTTCGACTCTGTGTAAACAGAAACAGGAAATTAGTTCAGAACAACAAGATTTGCTCAAATGTCCTTACCCCTTTAAGAATCCAAAATCACAAATGCGAACATTAGCATCTAGTCCATTCAATTTATCGATTTCCTCAGCACTCAATGAGAAATCGAAGACGTCTAAGTTTTGCTTCAATTGTTTGGGGCTTGTACTTCTCGGGATTGTAGCTAGGCCGCGATCGAGAATCCATCTAAGAAGGACTTGTGCTGGAGTCTTGCTGTGCGCAGCGGCTATTTCCTTGACTTCTGGAATGTCTATGAGATCGGGTAGTTTACGACTAAAGTGAATGAAAATGTTAAGAAATGATCGTCTTTTCGGTGTTGTGGGACATTACTTAATTCCGGCGACTTTGTTCAAGACTGCAATGCCCCTTAAGCCAAGGGGGGTGTAGGCGGTCACGGCGATTCCCTTCGACTTGCAGAACTCGATCAGATCCTTTTGTTGCAGGTAAACGTGGTGCTCAATCTTGAAAGAAAAACTCTTGCGCATGTTGCATGATGTTTTGATGTCGATTCAATTACTATACCTGAAGACTTGCTGGTGGAATTTTGGCATTGTCCAGAACTCTTTGAATTTGCTTGATATTGAAGTTGGACAGCCCGATTGACTTTGCAAGACCCTTCTCCACAACAGCTTCCATACTCTTTTGAGAGGAAACAGACTCGTATACAGGAGAAGTGTGAATATTTGGGGCTTACCTTCCAAACAGCCACATGGTCGGTGTCGGACGCGGGAACAATGCCATTTTCGTCCCTTAAAACTGCCCCCTTTTCATTTCGAATGATGCCGAAAGGCACTTGCACCAAGTACAGATCGATATAGCTGAGCTGAAGGTCGGCCAGAGACTTCTTCAAAACTGTTTCAACCACTTGTGCCTTAATTGCTGGAAAAGGAAAAGTTCACAAACACTTTTTACGAATTATCGGCGAGGTTTACCTGAGGGAGGAAGCTTTGTGGTAATAAACAAATCTTCTCGCTTTAGTTTCCCCGCGTCGATCCACTCTTTGACAACTTTTCCAATCGTCTTCTCATTCAGGTAGATTGGAGTAGTGTCGATGTGTCTGTAACCAGCTTTCAGAGCTAGGTTAATGGCAATTTCCACTTCGTCGTCTGGGGCCTAAAATTAAAATATATTCTAATCTGACTAAGATTTCATTAAATTTACAGAATTCTACGAAAAATAATGTAACCGATAAATATTTTGACGTGTATTGGGTGATGTGAATCTTGGACACCAACCACCACATAATTCCGAAAACCATTCTCGAAAGAGGGGTTGTTGTACACGGTGCTATAATGAAGTTATATAAAAGCCGCTACCACAGCACCAAAGTACATGGATGAGTGTGTACATAAGTGAGTGCGGAAAATTGTATAGCAAGATGACGACAGTGTTGGGATGTATAAAAATTAGACCGAAGCAGTACCGAAAAACTGATAAGTGTTAATAGACTTCGCCTGGAAGGCAGGATTGATTTTAAGTATGTTCGAAGTAATTTTGTTAAATTGTTAGAGTAAGTGTAGTGAAGTGTTAGAAGCAACCAGTGATTTTGGTCTGAGCGGGTATATGAAAAGCAAAATTGTCCTTATTAGAGGGAATCCAATCCACAAGTGCTTGACCAAACATGAATGCATTCCTAAATACTGTCTCTTTGGTGCGACATATTACATGGCGGCGTCATTGGACCGTATTTTTTTGGAAATGAGGATGCCCTGTTTTGACGGTAAATGGTCCACTTTCTGCGGTTGAAAACAATATTCTTTCGAGCTGTGGTTTCAACAAAGACGATACTTACCGCACAATCGACGAACGCTCGAAATGGTGAAGGAAAAACAAATTTGTCGACTGGGTAACATGGGCTCTGTCGACTGGGCTCATGCGACTTGACACCACTCGATTATTTTCTCTGGGGCTACGTCAAGACGTTAGTTTACGCTAGGTAGGAAGTAAGGTGTGAGGCTGCTAGTGTATTAAAAATAACACTTGGACCGTTGATCCATAGATACCCACAGTCAGACTACTACCATTGATTGACCATTCCAGGGCTAGTGCCGTTAATTTGATCCCAACGGCAACTCACTCGCCAACACAAGAGAGACATTCTTGCAAAAATTTAAGAAAAAAGAAGACAAACGGGTTAAGCTGATAAAATGGACAAAGTCTGAATATTTCAAATGAATATTGAAGTTCTCGGCAGAAGCACCGGGAATGTGCTGTGCAAATGATGTTAACATAACTTCTGAAAACAACCACGAGAGATTTCCAGGCAACTCGATCCTCCGCCATCGACTCTAACTTATCAAGAGGTATGTCCAAGCGAGTTTTTGGACTGGTCCACCTACCTGATGGAATCACATTCAACGCCTGCCTCGGAAGTCGTAATGAAGGGGATATTCGTGCCACGTGACCAAACAACCGAAGCATAGCCCTTTCTGTTCGAAGAAGCAGCTCCTCAATATGAGCTCAGCCTTCCTGATTAGAGATCTACCAAGCTGTTTCAAAATTTACCCAGCTTGACCAATCCCACAGGAAAGCTCAGTATAACTCCTCCTATCACTCGTGAAAAAGTGCCCGCGCAGAAATGTATGTAATCGTGCAGACTGGGGTTGGAACTCTCAATTAAGCTGTATAGGTTAATGGAGCACATAGGCTAAAAATAGTAAATAAAATATGTTGGTGTCATTCAACTCGTCTTGTATCTTATTTACAGTGCAGACCACTGTTTCAATGTAAACGAGTAAACGATGGTTTTAAAAGCGTATGACTCTTATGTTTGTGGCAGCTGAAAACTGATATGACTTGACTTGACAAGTTTGCATTGCAATTGTTTTAACTAAGACTTTGTATGGGCTCATTGATCTGAGCTGCCACGTACGCCACGTACTTTCACGTGCGAATACTACTATAGTAGTCCCAGAAATTACGTGCCCAACATCACAGAAATCAAAACTGGTTTCGAGTTTCAAATTCAAAACAAACTCGATATCGTGCATTCTTCCGTCGCTGCGCCTGGTTAATTTGGTTAATCACTGTGTCCGGTTACCAAACATCCACTGAGTCATCGGAAGCAATAGGTGAATGTATTTAGATGTTTGCCTACAATTAGCTGTTTAATCACTGAGAACATACCAGCCAAGTGCCAATGCCGAGAGCTGGCATTTTAACTCCATTGTTGAATGTAATAAACTTGTCACAAACCATTTTCACTCCAGCGAAACGTTTCATTACCGGTAGCAAGAATTAAATGATTTTTCCCTTTTGTTCTCTTGAGCACTCGCGACCGATTACCAGAAATGAATGAGTAAAGAGATATCCATCTTCTACTTCTCTTGCCCCTTGATTTCATCTGACAGCGTTTTTTATACGCTTTTTCGCCCTTGTCTGTGAATACGTGTGAGCTCTTGTGAACAGCTGGAGAACAGCTGATAAACTTCCCCTCCAAGCAAATGAGGTGGATTATTATTTATTCATTTGACGTTTTATTTGTTTTGCAAAACTGCTGAAATCAATACGTTTGGGAATTAAAAACGAATATTTCTTATTTTCGCGTATAAAGAGCGATTATTTATTGAAAAAGACAGTTTTGAATTGATAAAAATGAATTACATTCTTTTAGAAATAGGCATTTTCAAGGAAAAGTACAAAAACATCGTGAATATCATTGGATGGAATATCCTCACTGCGAAGATAGTGTGAAGATTGCGGAAAAGCTAAGTTTTATTTGTTGTTTATACCATTAACAAATATTTAATTTATTCTTCCTGCAGGATGGATTCCTAACGTAGTTGCAGTGTGATATTCGGTCCATTTTTTCGTGCTTATTAACATTTTATTGATACGTAAAAGTCATCACTTAACAGTCAATGCCACATTCATTCGTTTTCAGGTGCACTAGTTCTGAAAAAAACGAATCTATCGTATAAAGAGCTATTATTTATTGAAACAAATTGTTGTTAATAGAGGAAAATGAATTACCTTCGTTGGAAAGAGATCTTTTTAAAGGAAAAGCCGAAAAATTTCGTGAATATCAACGGATATAATATGTTCATGTTACTAATTTAGAAATGAACTAAGCTATGTGTGTAAGTTTTTTTGATGTTCATAGCAATCACAAGTACTGAGTTTGTTCTACCCGCAGGTTGATTCGTAGTTGCAGTGTAATAATGGATACATTTGCCGGTGCTTATCAACGTCTGAATGATTCTTTTTATCATCCCAAGTGCACTAGTTCTGAAAAGAAATATGTACTATATTTGATTTGTTTTACTCATGATTTGTAATAATTTATAAGCATTTCCACACCACCCTTGAGGTATGCTTACGGTGCGTTAACCGATTTTTTTTAACCGGGTGCTCGGTTTCCCCAATAGGCCTATTGCACCCGTACTAAAAAATATTAAAATATGTTACTTAAGTATGTATATATGTAGTAAAATTGAACTCATCAACGAATAAAAATGACATGCACATTTATCGCATCCTAATGCATAAATCTTCATATTGCTTTTGTTTATTTTTACTTGTTAAATTATTCACTGCTTTTCACAAATCTGAGTATTTTTTAAATTGATCAGTTTTGTTTACTTTTGAATACACCACGAAAAGTAGGGGAAATTAATGAAAAAACGAAACTGAGAAACTAGAGAAATCGTGTCCACAAGGTATATTCACAACTTTTATATATTAAACACATATTCAAATGGGATCAATTCAATTATTTGTGGAAATTTTGTGAACTACATATGAAACTTTTCTAATATATATTCTTGAGTATGATAAGTACTATGAGTTGGGTACAGTTGTATTCATTGTTCTTAACTAATTATGTAATTTAAATTCATAAGTTTTCAGAATATATGAATGAAGGCTATAAAAGTAAGTTAATTTGCCAGTAATGGCATATAAATAAGCTATATATATCTCTACATAATTTAATTGATGCAAAGTATTCCTGTAAATAGAGCGTAGCATTACATTTTTACCAATATATAAACCAATATTAAAAATATATGCCCTCTTAAAAATATGAACCGTCTTTTGAACACCCTCCGAACAATAAGTACAATAAGTTCGTGGGCAAATTCACGAATCCCCCACAAAATTCATGAATCTGCCGCCATTATCCCACAAAATTCACGAATCGGCCGCCATATTGGGGTGAATTGACGAACGTTGTAAAAGTATGCGTGTAATGCAAGGGAATTCCACTACTATAACATTTTTCTCCGGTGTGGACTAGGGGCAAAAATGGCCGAAGATGAATATCTCTTTAGTCATTAATTTCTGAGGTAATCGGGAACTTTGGAACAACTACTTACGGAATGATTTGCTTTTTCAACAAGAAAGGAGACCCCCTTCAAATGCGCCAACTACCAAGGGACAAGTCTCCTAAACATCGCTTACAAGTTCTTCTCTGCTGTTTCGTGTGAGCGCCTGAACTCATTCGTGAATAACGTGATAGGTCCTTATCAGCGCGGTTTCAGACCGCGGAAGTCCACCATCGACTAAATTTTCAAATTACTGCAGATCTTGAATAAACCCAAGAGATGCATATCGATATACACCACCTATTGGTCGGGTTCAACGCCGCACAGCGTGCGAGCTATACAACGCCATATCTAGTTTTGACATGCCTGCAAGACTCGTCCGTTCAAGATGACGATGGAGAATTCACGCTGTTCCATCAAGGCCGGAAACGAACTCACCGAGACCTTCAATTAAAAAAAGAACGTTTCAAAAAAGGCGACGCGGTGTCATATGATTTTTTCAACACCATTCTTGAGAAGACAGAGCAGAAGTCACTCGTCACCACAACAGCCACGATCTTCCAAAAGTCCGTAGAATTGCTAGCATACGCGGACGACATTGACGTGATTGGCCGAACACAGCGAGCTGTCAATCAAGTTTTTGCTGGTCGGTGGCGGGAGGGCACACACCATCAACGACTTGGTCACAACATCACACATAGTCAGAGGCTTCGTCTATCTTGGCTCACAAGTAAACAATACGAATACCACCAGTAGCGAGATTAAACGCTGAATAACTCTTGCCAATAGCTGTTTCTTTTAACTCAAGGAGAAATTGAGTAAAAGAGCCCCCTTTCGAAGGACCAAGCTAACATTATATAAGACCCTGATCATCTCTGTCCGGTTTTAAGGCGCGGTAGCCTTAAAAATCTCAAGAGAGAAGAGTTCTGTGTTCAGCCATTGGTTCTGTTTGAGTTTATGGTATTTGGAGAAGAAGATTTAACTGAACTGCACGGGCTGTATAGCGACACGATTCTAGACAGGCGTCTACGGATTTAACGCCTAAGATGTCCAGACCATGTGGAGTCTAGCATATGGAGAAGCACTTCGACCCATTTGGCGTTCGAAACTTTATGCAGCTGGCTAAAGATCGTGCTGGCATGGCTTGTTGGTTGAGGCCCAGGCTCAACCGTGGCTGTAGCGCTATTGTTTGTTGGATATTTACCTAAGCTTCCAAAGCTTAAATTGATTTTGCATACTAGACTAACTACATTCTAAGCAAACGAATTACAATAAAAAAAATGTTGTATTCAACTGGGAAATAGTTAGAAAACACAACACAAGATATACTCGCATTTCCAACTTTTTCAAATTTCGTCCTTGGGACTAACGCATAAAGAAATACTACTGCACACAATACCTTCATGTTCAGTTGCCTGGAGTGCTGCCTGGAGCCTGTTTGGAGCTTTTAACAATATTGACCTCAACGCAATAACCAGAGCACTCAACAGGCTCGGGATCGGAAAGTCCTTAGTCACTTTTCTTAGCCAGCTTCTTAGCAACAGGGCGATGGGCCTGAGGCTCGGTGAGTCTATGATCTGCAGTGCTGTTCTGTCAACAGAAGTACAAAGAATATCTACTGACACTAAAATGACAGCGTGCAAGGTCTGCCTACACAGACGATACTGCTATTGCGGTTTTTGAGAAATATATAACCGATCAGCGGTATTATGCAGTCGACCCGCTTCAAGCTAAAAAAAATGGACTAGAGAATGCTGTCTAGACGTTATCCATAGAAAAAGGATATAGTCCCTTCACCAGGAAATATAAATTCCTTAATTTTGACCCTTCCTCAATATGAGGGAACCCTCTAAAGTTGATAGCGCAAAGTGTCTAGGTCTTACATTGGACACGAAGTTAAGCTGGATGCTCAATATCCAGGAACGTGGCAAGCAGCATCAGAGTCAGTCATCTCCTCCACTAGATTGGTGGTGGCGGTCTGTACAGGACACTAATACCGTCAAGCTGGATATCCCAACAACAGGAGTGGTTACCGAGGAGCTAGACCTGGCCCTCTACGTGTAGCGCCACTCATATCATTATAATTATTTTCAATTGTCTCTCCTTTTCGAAGTACGACAACGCAACGAATGCCAGGAAAAGCAGTGCTAATGCCTGCACCGTATACTCGATTTTTGAAGTTATTGAATCCAACAGATTAAACAAAAACCAAAACTACAACACACATCAAACTTTATTCATATCAATTATAAAGGTCGTGGCAGATTAGAAGCTTTCACTGCTTCAATGCGAAGGGGAACTCTGGATGTCTTTCGACTCTGTGTAAACAGAAACAGGAAATTAGTTCAGAACAACAAGATTTGCTCAAATGTCCTTACCCCTTTAAGAATCCAAAATCACAAATGCGAACATTAGCATCTAGTCCATTCAATTTATCGATTTCCTCAGCACTCAATGAGAAATCGAAGACGTCTAAGTTTTGCTTCAATTGTTTGGGGCTTGTACTTCTCGGGATTGTAGCTAGGCCGCGATCGAGAATCCATCTAAGAAGGACTTGTGCTGGAGTCTTGCTGTGCGCAGCGGCTATTTCCTTGACTTCTGGAATGTCTATGAGATCGGGTAGTTTACGACTAAAGTGAATGAAAATGTTAAGAAATGATCGTCTTTTCGGTGTTGTGGGACATTACTTAATTCCGGCGACTTTGTTCAAGACTGCAATGCCCCTTAAGCCAAGGGGGGTGTAGGCGGTCACGGCGATTCCCTTCGACTTGCAGAACTCGATCAGATCCTTTTGTTGCAGGTAAACGTGGTGCTCAATCTTGAAAGAAAAACTCTTGCGCATGTTGCATGATGTTTTGATGTCGATTCAATTACTATACCTGAAGACTTGCTGGTGGAATTTTGGCATTGTCCAGAACTCTTTGAATTTGCTTGATATTGAAGTTGGACAGCCCGATTGACTTTGCAAGACCCTTCTCCACAACAGCTTCCATACTCTTTTGAGAGGAAACAGACTCGTATACAGGAGAAGTGTGAATATTTGGGGCTTACCTTCCAAACAGCCACATGGTCGGTGTCGGACGCGGGAACAATGCCATTTTCGTCCCTTAAAACTGCCCCCTTTTCATTTCGAATGATGCCGAAAGGCACTTGCACCAAGTACAGATCGATATAGCTGAGCTGAAGGTCGGCCAGAGACTTCTTCAAAACTGTTTCAACCACTTGTGCCTTAATTGCTGGAAAAGGAAAAGTTCACAAACACTTTTTACGAATTATCGGCGAGGTTTACCTGAGGGAGGAAGCTTTGTGGTAATAAACAAATCTTCTCGCTTTAGTTTCCCCGCGTCGATCCACTCTTTGACAACTTTTCCAATCGTCTTCTCATTCAGGTAGATTGGAGTAGTGTCGATGTGTCTGTAACCAGCTTTCAGAGCTAGGTTAATGGCAATTTCCACTTCGTCGTCTGGGGCCTAAAATTAAAATATATTCTAATCTGACTAAGATTTCATTAAATTTACAGAATTCTACGAAAAATAATGTAACCGATAAATATTTTGACGTGTATTGGGTGATGTGAATCTTGGACACCAACCACCACATAATTCCGAAAACCATTCTCGAAAGAGGGGTTGTTGTACACGGTGCTATAATGAAGTTATATAAAAGCCGCTACCACAGCACCAAAGTACATGGATGAGTGTGTACATAAGTGAGTGCGGAAAATTGTATAGCAAGATGACGACAGTGTTGGGATGTATAAAAATTAGACCGAAGCAGTACCGAAAAACTGATAAGTGTTAATAGACTTCGCCTGGAAGGCAGGATTGATTTTAAGTATGTTCGAAGTAATTTTGTTAAATTGTTAGAGTAAGTGTAGTGAAGTGTTAGAAGCAACCAGTGATTTTGGTCTGAGCGGGTATATGAAAAGCAAAATTGTCCTTATTAGAGGGAATCCAATCCACAAGTGCTTGACCAAACATGAATGCATTCCTAAATACTGTCTCTTTGGTGCGACATATTACATGGCGGCGTCATTGGACCGTATTTTTTTGGAAATGAGGATGCCCTGTTTTGACGGTAAATGGTCCACTTTCTGCGGTTGAAAACAATATCGATTCTTTCGAGCTGTGGTTTCAACAAAGACGATACTTACCGCACAATCGACGAACGCTCGAAATGGTGAAGGAAAAACAAATTTGTCGACTGGGTAACATGGGCTCTGTCGACTGGGCTCATGCGACTTGACACCACTCGATTATTTTCTCTGGGGCTACGTCAAGACGTTAGTTTACGCTAGGTAGGAAGTAAGGTGTGAGGCTGCTAGTGTATTAAAAATAACACTTGGACCGTTGATCCATAGATACCCACAGTCAGACTACTACCATTGATTGACCATTCCAGGGCTAGTGCCGTTAATTTGATCCCAACGGCAACTCACTCGCCAACACAAGAGAGACATTCTTGCAAAAATTTAAGAAAAAAGAAGACAAACGGGTTAAGCTGATAAAATGGACAAAGTCTGAATATTTCAAATGAATATTGAAGTTCTCGGCAGAAGCACCGGGAATGTGCTGTGCAAATGATGTTAACATAACTTCTGAAAACAACCACGAGAGATTTCCAGGCAACTCGATCCTCCGCCATCGACTCTAACTTATCAAGAGGTATGTCCAAGCGAGTTTTTGGACTGGTCCACCTACCTGATGGAATCACATTCAACGCCTGCCTCGGAAGTCGTAATGAAGGGGATATTCGTGCCACGTGACCAAACAACCGAAGCATAGCCCTTTCTGTTCGAAGAAGCAGCTCCTCAATATGAGCTCAGCCTTCCTGATTAGAGATCTACCAAGCTGTTTCAAAATTTACCCAGCTTGACCAATCCCACAGGAAAGCTCAGTATAACTCCTCCTATCACTCGTGAAAAAGTGCCCGCGCAGAAATGTATGTAATCGTGCAGACTGGGGTTGGAACTCTCAATTAAGCTGTATAGGTTAATGGAGCACATAGGCTAAAAATAGTAAATAAAATATGTTGGTGTCATTCAACTCGTCTTGTATCTTATTTACAGTGCAGACCACTGTTTCAATGTAAACGAGTAAACGATGGTTTTAAAAGCGTATGACTCTTATGTTTGTGGCAGCTGAAAACTGATATGACTTGACTTGACAAGTTTGCATTGCAATTGTTTTAACTAAGACTTTGTATGGGCTCATTGATCTGAGCTGCCACGTACGCCACGTACTTTCACGTGCGAATACTACTATAGTAGTCCCAGAAATTACGTGCCCAACATCATAGCTGATTGCCCCCTAGCCCATCGACCAATTCGAGTGGCTTTTTGACAGTTATTCATGAATTTGTGACAGTTATCCACGAGAATGCCGTTCTCTGATTGGTCAATTTGGTTTGAGAAAACGATGTAAAAAAAACTGGTGTGGCAAGGGAGGTAGAAGATGGCGTTTACTGTATGCAACCCACACGACAGATTCTATGGGCGGGGCATTTATTCCGTCAGCCCTGTTGCTGCAGATTCTTTGTGCATTTCAAAGAAAAACTTTGCGTTGGATGTTTCATCGTAGCCGAGCTTGTCAAGTTTCAAATAGCGAAATCGCCAATGAAATAAAAATCGCCAAAAAACGCAAAATTTTCAAATTTTCAACGACGAAATCGCTAAAATATTTAACCGTATACCTACGTTAAAGAAATCGACTAATCTTACGTTGGTGGGTCGTATCGATCCTCATATATATTTCGAGGAAATACATACAAAAATTAACATTTTTTAAGAAAAGAATTGTTTCAGTATGATTCATAAACAATACTTCTTTAACTGGCGCTGCAATCCGTGCAGACCTGGATTTCAACCAACAAGCCCTATCAATTAGCACGATCTCTGGCTAGCTCAACTTGAGGGCCGAGTAACAGTCTTGGTGGCAATAAATACTGCGCATTGCCCTCACTCACCGCCAGACCCATTTTAGCCGCTTACGTCTCAATGCACGGTCTTCTCCAGGATTTATTATATGATTCACATGACAGTTGAGTTGTGCAAATTCTTTCTTGACATTGAAGGGCTCGTTGAGTTCCCATCCGACGTTAATGGAAACCGGAAAAATAGACTTAGCGTTGTCTGTCTCGTCTCGATGCACGCTATCATATGCAGCCTTGAAATCAAACATCTGTGGTGGGTGTCGATTTGAACTTCTTGAGTCTAGTATCTACTGTTTTTACAGAAATTCGATCGGTATAAGCTGAATCTACAGACCACCATTTTCAACTTCTGGTATAAATCGGTAGATGATACTTAGTCGCGCAGCAAAAATCTGCTGTGAATACGAAAGACGCGGAGTTCTGCTTAAAATGAGAAGGAAACATGTAATTTTAAGATTTCGATACAAAAGAAAAATCGATAATAGCTCAAAAAAATGGCCTTTTTTGGGTGTGGCGATATACAGCCAAATGAAATTTACAATCGCCACTTTGGCGATAAATCACCCGATATGACAACCCTGGTCGGAGCTGCGAGTAAGGTGAATGGAGCTGCACAGCTACGGGGATGTAGTCCGGATGGCGGAAGCCCCCAGGCTATAGCGGCTCTGCCATATCGAGTGAATGGACACCAAATCACCAGCTAAGAAGGACTTTGAATTCGAGCATACAGCTAAGAAAGAGAGGAATATCGAATCTGCGGTATAAAGACCATGGGATCGCGGACGCGAGACACAGTGCTCTAGATGTGTAAAAACAAGGGTGCCCGAGACCGTGAAAGATTACATCGTCGATGGGTAGGCACACATCGTCGATGGGTAGCTGCCCTTCACAGCTTCTTGAGAAATGATAAGGTTCTTTCCGAAATAGAAAACATGACAAACAAAAAGAACCTAACAAAATTATGGAAAAAGAGAGTACGATGAGGAAGCAAACTCCCCAGTACTATCTCGAAATATTGAAGACAATGTGTTGCGAATTGAATCTTGAATTGAATCCCTCAGCCACCATTTCACTGCGGTAATGCCCAGCAGAAATAAAAATGAAAAACTGTGTTATTTATAGTTTATTAAGATTGAGCGTTCGGCGAAGTACGAAGCAAACAATGTGAACGGAATATTCATGATACCCCTTACAATATCTCGAACGCTGTACGAATGGCAGCGATCAAAGAAGAAAGGTTATCGCACTCCAGAAACTTTGCTATTTTAGTCGTCACAGCGGATTATGAACTTTGCTGGACTCATTGCTCATTACACAATACACTGACTTTTTCAGTTGTGTTACCAAAAATCGAAGATGCATTACGCACAAGATTGAATTGAGTAAGTAATGATGACTATTGAAAAGTCAAAGATCAAATAACTTGTTTTCAATAACTCTGAACAGAGAATAGTCTAGCATTCCATCCAGCCTCAAACGAATGAAATATTGTCGAGCCAAAGCAAATGGCTGTCAATTAATATTTGCTGACTAGACGAAAGAATGGACTCACAACACCTTCAGTCAACCGAAAACTCGTCTGACCTCTTGTGAACTCTTGTGGGCCCTTCTTACGGAGTTGCAGCGAGTAAGCAGTGCACAGTCGCTGGAGGCTGTGACCCATTTACCCGAATTTCACTCCAAGAAATCAAAACTGGTTTCGAGTTTCAAATTCAAAACAAACTCGATATCGTGCATTCTTCCGTCGCTGCGCCTGGTTAATTTGGTTAATCACTGTGTCCGGTTACCAAACATCCACTGAGTCATCGGAAGCAATAGGTGAATGTATTTAGATGTTTGCCTACAATTAGCTGTTTAATCACTGAGAACATACCAGCCAAGTGCCAATGCCGAGAGCTGGCATTTTAACTCCATTGTTGAATGTAATAAACTTGTCACAAACCATTTTCACTCCAGCGAAACGTTTCATTACCGGTAGCAAGAATTAAATGATTTTTCCCTTTTGTTCTCTTGAGCACTCGCGACCGATTACCAGAAATGAATGAGTAAAGAGATATCCATCTTCTACTTCTCTTGCCCCTTGATTTCATCTGACAGCGTTTTTTATACGCTTTTTCGCCCTTGTCTGTGAATACGTGTGAGCTCTTGTGAACAGCTGGAGAACAGCTGATAAACTTCCCCTCCAAGCAAATGAGGTGGATTATTATTTATTCATTTGACGTTTTATTTGTTTTGCAAAACTGCTGAAATCAATACGTTTGGGAATTAAAAACGAATATTTCTTATTTTCGCGTATAAAGAGCGATTATTTATTGAAAAAGACAGTTTTGAATTGATAAAAATGAATTACATTCTTTTAGAAATAGGCATTTTCAAGGAAAAGTACAAAAACATCGTGAATATCATTGGATGGAATATCCTCACTGCGAAGATAGTGTGAAGATTGCGGAAAAGCTAAGTTTTATTTGTTGTTTATACCATTAACAAATATTTAATTTATTCTTCCTGCAGGATGGATTCCTAACGTAGTTGCAGTGTGATATTCGGTCCATTTTTTCGTGCTTATTAACATTTTATTGATACGTAAAAGTCATCACTTAACAGTCAATGCCACATTCATTCGTTTTCAGGTGCACTAGTTCTGAAAAAAACGAATCTATCGTATAAAGAGCTATTATTTATTGAAACAAATTGTTGTTAATAGAGGAAAATGAATTACCTTCGTTGGAAAGAGATCTTTTTAAAGGAAAAGCCGAAAAATTTCGTGAATATCAACGGATATAATATGTTCATGTTACTAATTTAGAAATGAACTAAGCTATGTGTGTAAGTTTTTTTGATGTTCATAGCAATCACAAGTACTGAGTTTGTTCTACCCGCAGGTTGATTCGTAGTTGCAGTGTAATAATGGATACATTTGCCGGTGCTTATCAACGTCTGAATGATTCTTTTTATCATCCCAAGTGCACTAGTTCTGAAAAGAAATATGTACTATATTTGATTTGTTTTACTCATGATTTGTAATAATTTATAAGCATTTCCACACCACCCTTGAGGTATGCTTACGGTGCGTTAACCGATTTTTTTTAACCGGGTGCTCGGTTTCCCCAATAGGCCTATTGCACCCGTACTAAAAAATATTAAAATATGTTACTTAAGTATGTATATATGTAGTAAAATTGAACTCATCAACGAATAAAAATGACATGCACATTTATCGCATCCTAATGCATAAATCTTCATATTGCTTTTGTTTATTTTTACTTGTTAAATTATTCACTGCTTTTCACAAATCTGAGTATTTTTTAAATTGATCAGTTTTGTTTACTTTTGAATACACCACGAAAAGTAGGGGAAATTAATGAAAAAACGAAACTGAGAAACTAGAGAAATCGTGTCCACAAGGTATATTCACAACTTTTATATATTAAACACATATTCAAATGGGATCAATTCAATTATTTGTGGAAATTTTGTGAACTACATATGAAACTTTTCTAATATATATTCTTGAGTATGATAAGTAGTATGAGTTGGGTACAGTTGTATTCATTGTTCTTAACTAATTATGTAATTTAAATTCATAAGTTTTCAGAATATATGAATGAAGGCTATAAAAGTAAGTTAATTTGCCAGTAATGGCATATAAATAAGCTATATATATCTCTACATAATTTAATTGATGCAAAGTATTCCTGTAAATAGAGCGTAGCATTACATTTTTACCAATATATAAACCAATATTAAAAATATATGCCCTCTTAAAAATATGAACCGTCTTTTGAACACCCTCCGAACAATAAGTACAATAAGTTCGTGGGCAAATTCACGAATCCCCCACAAAATTCATGAATCTGCCGCCATTATCCCACAAAATTCACGAATCGGCCGCCATATTGGGGTGAATTGACGAACGTTGTAAAAGTATGCGTGTAATGCAAGGGAATTCCACTACTATAACATTTTTCTCCGGTGGGGACTAGGGGCAAAAATGGCCGAAGATGAATATCTCTTTAGTCATTAATTTCTGAGGTAATCGGGAACTTTGGAACAACTACTTACGGAATGATTTGCTTTTTCAACAAGAAAGGAGACCCCCTTCAAATGCGCCAACTACCAAGGGACAAGTCTCCTAAACATCGCTTACAAGTTCTTCTCTGCTGTTTCGTGTGAGCGCCTGAACTCATTCGTGAATAACGTGATAGGTCCTTATCAGCGCGGTTTCAGACCGCGGAAGTCCACCATCGACTAAATTTTCAAATTACTGCAGATCTTGAATAAACCCAAGAGATGCATATCGATATACACCACCTATTGGTCGGGTTCAACGCCGCACAGCGTGCGAGCTATACAACGCCATATCTAGTTTTGACATGCCTGCAAGACTCGTCCGGTTGTTCAAGATGACGATGGAGAATTCACGCTGTTCCATCAAGGCCGGAAACGAACTCACCGAGACCTTCAATTAAAAAAAGAACGTTTCAAAAAAGGCGACGCGGTGTCATATGATTTTTTCAACACCATTCTTGAGAAGACAGAGCAGAAGTCACTCGTCACCACAACAGCCACGATCTTCCAAAAGTCCGTAGAATTGCTAGCATACGCGGACGACATTGACGTGATTGGCCGAACACAGCGAGCTGTCAATCAAGTTTTTGCTGGTCGGTGGCGGGAGGGCACACACCATCAACGACTTGGTCACAACATCACACATAGTCAGAGGCTTCGTCTATCTTGGCTCACAAGTAAACAATACGAATACCACCAGTAGCGAGATTAAACGCTGAATAACTCTTGCCAATAGCTGTTTCTTTTAACTCAAGGAGAAATTGAGTAAAAGAGCCCCCTTTCGAAGGACCAAGCTAACATTATATAAGACCCTGATCATCTCTGTCCGGTTTTAAGGCGCGGTAGCCTTAAAAATCTCAAGAGAGAAGAGTTCTGTGTTCAGCCATTGGTTCTGTTTGAGTTTATGGTATTTGGAGAAGAAGATTTAACTGAACTGCACGGGCTGTATAGCGACACGATTCTAGACAGGCGTCTACGGATTTAACGCCTAAGATGTCCAGACCATGTGGAGTCTAGCATATGGAGAAGCACTTCGACCCATTTGGCGTTCGAAACTTTATGCAGCTGGCTAAAGATCGTGCTGGCATGGCTTGTTGGTTGAGGCCCAGGCTCAACCGTGGCTGTAGCGCTATTGTTTGTTGGATATTTACCTAAGCTTCCAAAGCTTAAATTGATTTTGCATACTAGACTAACTACATTCTAAGCAAACGAATTACAATAAAAAAAATGTTGTATTCAACTGGGAAATAGTTAGAAAACACAACACAAGATATACTCGCATTTCCAACTTTTTCAAATTTCGTCCTTGGGACTAACGCATAAAGAAATACTACTGCACACAATACCTTCATGTTCAGTTGCCTGGAGTGCTGCCTGGAGCCTGTTTGGAGCTTTTAACAATATTGACCTCAACGCAATAACCAGAGCACTCAACAGGCTCGGGATCGGAAAGTCCTTAGTCACTTTTCTTAGCCAGCTTCTTAGCAACAGGGCGATGGGCCTGAGGCTCGGTGAGTCTATGATCTGCAGTGCTGTTCTGTCAACAGAAGTACAAAGAATATCTACTGACACTAAAATGACAGCGTGCAAGGTCTGCCTACACAGACGATACTGCTATTGCGGTTTTTGAGAAATATATAACCGATCAGCGGTATTATGCAGTCGACCCGCTTCAAGCTAAAAAAAATGGACTAGAGAATGCTGTCTAGACGTTATCCATAGAAAAAGGATATAGTCCCTTCACCAGGAAATATAAATTCCTTAATTTTGACCCTTCCTCAATATGAGGGAACCCTCTAAAGTTGATAGCGCAAAGTGTCTAGGTCTTACATTGGACACGAAGTTAAGCTGGATGCTCAATATCCAGGAACGTGGCAAGCAGCATCAGAGTCAGTCATCTGCTCCACTAGATTGGTGGTGGCGGTCTGTACAGGACACTAATACCGTCAAGCTGGATATCCCAACAACAGGAGTGGTTACCGAGGAGCTAGACCTGGCCCTCTACGTGTAGCGCCACTCATATCATTATAATTATTTTCAATTGTCTCTCCTTTTCGAAGTACGACAACGCAACGAATGCCAGGAAAAGCAGTGCTAATGCCTGCACCGTATACTCGATTTTTGAAGTTATTGAATCCAACAGATTAAACAAAAACCAAAACTACAACACACATCAAACTTTATTCATATCAATTATAAAGGTCGTGGCAGATTAGAAGCTTTCACTGCTTCAATGCGAAGGGGAACTCTGGATGTCTTTCGACTCTGTGTAAACAGAAACAGGAAATTAGTTCAGAACAACAAGATTTGCTCAAATGTCCTTACCCCTTTAAGAATCCAAAATCACAAATGCGAACATTAGCATCTAGTCCATTCAATTTATCGATTTCCTCAGCACTCAATGAGAAATCGAAGACGTCTAAGTTTTGCTTCAATTGTTTGGGGCTTGTACTTCTCGGGATTGTAGCTAGGCCGCGATCGAGAATCCATCTAAGAAGGACTTGTGCTGGAGTCTTGCTGTGCGCAGCGGCTATTTCCTTGACTTCTGGAATGTCTATGAGATCGGGTAGTTTACGACTAAAGTGAATGAAAATGTTAAGAAATGATCGTCTTTTCGGTGTTGTGGGACATTACTTAATTCCGGCGACTTTGTTCAAGACTGCAATGCCCCTTAAGCCAAGGGGGGTGTAGGCGGTCACGGCGATTCCCTTCGACTTGCAGAACTCGATCAGATCCTTTTGTTGCAGGTAAACGTGGTGCTCAATCTTGAAAGAAAAACTCTTGCGCATGTTGCATGATGTTTTGATGTCGATTCAATTACTATACCTGAAGACTTGCTGGTGGAATTTTGGCATTGTCCAGAACTCTTTGAATTTGCTTGATATTGAAGTTGGACAGCCCGATTGACTTTGCAAGACCCTTCTCCACAACAGCTTCCATACTCTTTTGAGAGGAAACAGACTCGTATACAGGAGAAGTGTGAATATTTGGGGCTTACCTTCCAAACAGCCACATGGTCGGTGTCGGACGCGGGAACAATGCCATTTTCGTCCCTTAAAACTGCCCCCTTTTCATTTCGAATGATGCCGAAAGGCACTTGCACCAAGTACAGATCGATATAGCTGAGCTGAAGGTCGGCCAGAGACTTCTTCAAAACTGTTTCAACCACTTGTGCCTTAATTGCTGGAAAAGGAAAAGTTCACAAACACTTTTTACGAATTATCGGCGAGGTTTACCTGAGGGAGGAAGCTTTGTGGTAATAAACAAATCTTCTCGCTTTAGTTTCCCCGCGTCGATCCACTCTTTGACAACTTTTCCAATCGTCTTCTCATTCAGGTAGATTGGAGTAGTGTCGATGTGTCTGTAACCAGCTTTCAGAGCTAGGTTAATGGCAATTTCCACTTCGTCGTCTGGGGCCTAAAATTAAAATATATTCTAATCTGACTAAGATTTCATTAAATTTACAGAATTCTACGAAAAATAATGTAACCGATAAATATTTTGACGTGTATTGGGTGATGTGAATCTTGGACACCAACCACCACATAATTCCGAAAACCATTCTCGAAAGAGGGGTTGTTGTACACGGTGCTATAATGAAGTTATATAAAAGCCGCTACCACAGCACCAAAGTACATGGATGAGTGTGTACATAAGTGAGTGCGGAAAATTGTATAGCAAGATGACGACAGTGTTGGGATGTATAAAAATTAGACCGAAGCAGTACCGAAAAACTGATAAGTGTTAATAGACTTCGCCTGGAAGGCAGGATTGATTTTAAGTATGTTCGAAGTAATTTTGTTAAATTGTTAGAGTAAGTGTAGTGAAGTGTTAGAAGCAACCAGTGATTTTGGTCTGAGCGGGTATATGAAAAGCAAAATTGTCCTTATTAGAGGGAATCCAATCCACAAGTGCTTGACCAAACATGAATGCATTCCTAAATACTGTCTCTTTGGTGCGACATATTACATGGCGGCGTCATTGGACCGTATTTTTTTGGAAATGAGGATGCCCTGTTTTGACGGTAAATGGTCCACTTTCTGCGGTTGAAAACAATATCGATTCTTTCGAGCTGTGGTTTCAACAAAGACGATACTTACCGCACAATCGACGAACGCTCGAAATGGTGAAGGAAAAACAAATTTGTCGACTGGGTAACATGGGCTCTGTCGACTGGGCTCATGCGACTTGACACCACTCGATTATTTTCTCTGGGGCTACGTCAAGACGTTAGTTTACGCTAGGTAGGAAGTAAGGTGTGAGGCTGCTAGTGTATTAAAAATAACACTTGGACCGTTGATCCATAGATACCCACAGTCAGACTACTACCATTGATTGACCATTCCAGGGCTAGTGCCGTTAATTTGATCCCAACGGCAACTCACTCGCCAACACAAGAGAGACATTCTTGCAAAAATTTAAGAAAAAAGAAGACAAACGGGTTAAGCTGATAAAATGGACAAAGTCTGAATATTTCAAATGAATATTGAAGTTCTCGGCAGAAGCACCGGGAATGTGCTGTGCAAATGATGTTAACATAACTTCTGAAAACAACCACGAGAGATTTCCAGGCAACTCGATCCTCCGCCATCGACTCTAACTTATCAAGAGGTATGTCCAAGCGAGTTTTTGGACTGGTCCACCTACCTGATGGAATCACATTCAACGCCTGCCTCGGAAGTCGTAATGAAGGGGATATTCGTGCCACGTGACCAAACAACCGAAGCATAGCCCTTTCTGTTCGAAGAAGCAGCTCCTCAATATGAGCTCAGCCTTCCTGATTAGAGATCTACCAAGCTGTTTCAAAATTTACCCAGCTTGACCAATCCCACAGGAAAGCTCAGTATAACTCCTCCTATCACTCGTGAAAAAGTGCCCGCGCAGAAATGTATGTAATCGTGCAGACTGGGGTTGGAACTCTCAATTAAGCTGTATAGGTTAATGGAGCACATAGGCTAAAAATAGTAAATAAAATATGTTGGTGTCATTCAACTCGTCTTGTATCTTATTTACAGTGCAGACCACTGTTTCAATGTAAACGAGTAAACGATGGTTTTAAAAGCGTATGACTCTTATGTTTGTGGCAGCTGAAAACTGATATGACTTGACTTGACAAGTTTGCATTGCAATTGTTTTAACTAAGACTTTGTATGGGCTCATTGATCTGAGCTGCCACGTACGCCACGTACTTTCACGTGCGAATACTACTATAGTAGTCCCAGAAATTACGTGCCCAACATCACAGCTGATTGCCCCCTAGCCCATCGACCAATTCGAGTTGCTTTTTGACAGTTATTCATGAATTTGTGACAGTTATCCACGAGAATGCCGTTCTCTGATTGGTCAATTTGGTTTGAGAAAACGATGTAAAAAAAACTGGTGTGGCAAGGGAGGTAGAAGATGGCGTTTACTGTATGCAACCCACACGACAGATTCTATGGGCGGGGGCATTTATTCCGTCAGCCCTGTTGCTGCAGATTCTTTGTGCATTTCAAAGAAAAACTTTGCGTTGGATGTTTCATCGTAGCCGAGCTTGTCAAGTTTCAAATAGCGAAATCGCCAATGAAATAAAAATCGCCAAAAAACGCAAAATTTTCAAATTTTCAACGACGAAATCGCTAAAATATTTAACCGTATACCTACGTTAAAGAAATCGACTAATCTTACGTTGGTGGGTCGTATCGATCCTCATATATATTTCGAGGAAATACATACAAAAATTAACATTTTTTAAGAAAAGAATTGTTTCAGTATGATTCATAAACAATACTTCTTTAACTGGCGCTGCAATCCGTGCAGACCTGGATTTCAACCAACAAGCCCTATCAATTAGCACGATCTCTGGCTAGCTCAACTTGAGGGCCGAGTAACAGTCTTGGTGGCAATAAATACTGCGCATTGCCCTCACTCACCGCCAGACCCATTTTAGCCGCTTACGTCTCAATGCACGGTCTTCTCCAGGATTTATTATATGATTCACATGACAGTTGAGTTGTGCAAATTCTTTCTTGACATTGAAGGGCTCGTTGAGTTCCCATCCGACGTTAATGGAAACCGGAAAAATAGACTTAGCGTTGTCTGTCTCGTCTCGATGCACGCTATTATATGCAGCCTTGAAATCAAACATCTGTGGTGGGTGTCGATTTGAACTTCTTGAGTCTAGTATCTACTGTTTTTACAGAAATTCGATCGGTATAAGCTGAATCTACAGACCACCATTTTCAACTTCTGGTATAAATCGGTAGATGATACTTAGTCGCGCAGCAAAAATCTGCTGTGAATACGAAAGACGCGGAGTTCTGCTTAAAATGAGAAGGAAACATGTAATTTTAAGATTTCGATACAAAAGAAAAATCGATAATAGCTCAAAAAAATGGCCTTTTTTGGGTGTGGCGATATACAGCCAAATGAAATTTACAATCGCCACTTTGGCGATAAATCACCCGATATGACAACCCTGGTCGGAGCTGCGAGTAAGGTGAATGGAGCTGCACAGCTACGGGGATGTAGTCCGGATGGCGGAAGCCCCCAGGCTATAGCGGCTCTGCCATATCGAGTGAATGGACACCAAATCACCAGCTAAGAAGGACTTTGAATTCGAGCATACAGCTAAGAAAGAGAGGAATATCGAATCTGCGGTATAAAGACCATGGGATCGCGGACGCGAGACACAGTGCTCTAGATGTGTAAAAACAAGGGTGCCCGAGACCGTGAATGATTACATCGTCGATGGGTAGGCACACATCGTCGATGGGTAGCTGCCCTTCACAGCTTCTTGAGAAATGATAAGGTTCTTTCCGAAATAGAAAACATGACAAACAAAAAGAACCTAACAAAATTATGGAAAAAGAGAGTACGATGAGGAAGCAAACTCCCCAGTACTATCTCGAAATATTGAAGACAATGTGTTGCGAATTGAATCTTGAATTGAATCCCTCAGCCACCATTTCACTGCGGTAATGCCCAGCAGAAATAAAAATGAAAAACTGTGTTATTTATAGTTTATTAAGATTGAGCGTTCGGCGAAGTACGAAGCAAACAATGTGAACGGAATATTCATGATACCCCTTACAATATCTCGAACGCTGTACGAATGGCAGCGATCAAAGAAGAAAGTTTATCGCACTCCAGAAACTTTGCTATTTTAGTCGTCACGGATTATGAACTATGCTGGACTCATTGCTCATTACACAATACACTGACTTTTTCAGTTGTGTTACCAAAAATCGAAGATGCATTACGCACAAGATTGAATTGAGTAAGTAATGATGACTATTGAAAAGTCAAAGATCAAATAACTTGTTTTCAATAACTCTGAACAGAGAATAGTCTAGCATTCCATCCAGCCTCAAACGAATGAAATATTGTCGAGCCAAAGCAAATGGCTGTCAATTAATATTTGCTGACTAGACGAAAGAATGGACTCACAACACCTTCAGTCAACCGAAAACTCGTCTGACCTCTTGTGAACTCTTGTGGGCCCTTCTTACGGAGTTGCAGCGAGTAAGCAGTGCACAGTCGCTGGAGGCTGTGACCCATTTACCCGAATTTCACTCCAAGAAATCAAAACTGGTTTCGAGTTTCAAATTCAAAACAAACTCGATATCGTGCATTCTTCCGTCGCTGCGCCTGGTTAATTTGGTTAATCACTGTGTCCGGTTACCAAACATCCACTGAGTCATCGGAAGCAATAGGTGAATGTATTTAGATGTTTGCCTACAATTAGCTGTTTAATCACTGAGAACATACCAGCCAAGTGCCAATGCCGAGAGCTGGCATTTTAACTCCATTGTTGAATGTAATAAACTTGTCACAAACCATTTTCACTCCAGCGAAACGTTTCATTACCGGTAGCAAGAATTAAATGATTTTTCCCTTTTGTTCTCTTGAGCACTCGCGACCGATTACCAGAAATGAATGAGTAAAGAGATATCCATCTTCTACTTCTCTTGCCCCTTGATTTCATCTGACAGCGTTTTTTATACGCTTTTTCGCCCTTGTCTGTGAATACGTGTGAGCTCTTGTGAACAGCTGGAGAACAGCTGATAAACTTCCCCTCCAAGCAAATGAGGTGGATTATTATTTATTCATTTGACGTTTTATTTGTTTTGCAAAACTGCTGAAATCAATACGTTTGGGAATTAAAAACGAATATTTCTTATTTTCGCGTATAAAGAGCGATTATTTATTGAAAAAGACAGTTTTGAATTGATAAAAATGAATTACATTCTTTTAGAAATAGGCATTTTCAAGGAAAAGTACAAAAACATCGTGAATATCATTGGATGGAATATCCTCACTGCGAAGATAGTGTGAAGATTGCGGAAAAGCTAAGTTTTATTTGTTGTTTATACCATTAACAAATATTTAATTTATTCTTCCTGCAGGATGGATTCCTAACGTAGTTGCAGTGTGATATTCGGTCCATTTTTTCGTGCTTATTAACATTTTATTGATACGTAAAAGTCATCACTTAACAGTCAATGCCACATTCATTCGTTTTCAGGTGCACTAGTTCTGAAAAAAACGAATCTATCGTATAAAGAGCTATTATTTATTGAAACAAATTGTTGTTAATAGAGGAAAATGAATTACCTTCGTTGGAAAGAGATCTTTTTAAAGGAAAAGCCGAAAAATTTCGTGAATATCAACGGATATAATATGTTCATGTTACTAATTTAGAAATGAACTAAGCTATGTGTGTAAGTTTTTTTGATGTTCATAGCAATCACAAGTACTGAGTTTGTTCTACCCGCAGGTTGATTCGTAGTTGCAGTGTAATAATGGATACATTTGCCGGTGCTTATCAACGTCTGAATGATTCTTTTTATCATCCCAAGTGCACTAGTTCTGAAAAGAAATATGTACTATATTTGATTTGTTTTACTCATGATTTGTAATAATTTATAAGCATTTCCACACCACCCTTGAGGTATGCTTACGGTGCGTTAACCGATTTTTTTTAACCGGGTGCTCGGTTTCCCCAATAGGCCTATTGCACCCGTACTAAAAAATATTAAAATATGTTACTTAAGTATGTATATATGTAGTAAAATTGAACTCATCAACGAATAAAAATGACATGCACATTTATCGCATCCTAATGCATAAATCTTCATATTGCTTTTGTTTATTTTTACTTGTTAAATTATTCACTGCTTTTCACAAATCTCAGTATTTTTTAAATTGATCAGTTTTGTTTACTTTTGAATACACCACGAAAAGTAGGGGAAATTAATGAAAAAACGAAACTGAGAAACTAGAGAAATCGTGTCCACAAGGTATATTCACAACTTTTATATATTAAACACATATTCAAATGGGATCAATTCAATTATTTGTGGAAATTTTGTGAACTACATATGAAACTTTTCTAATATATATTCTTGAGTATGATAAGTACTATGAGTTGGGTACAGTTGTATTCATTGTTCTTAACTAATTATGTAATTTAAATTCATAAGTTTTCAGAATATATGAATGAAGGCTATAAAAGTAAGTTAATTTGCCAGTAATGGCATATAAATAAGCTATATATATCTCTACATAATTTAATTGATGCAAAGTATTCCTGTAAATAGAGCGTAGCATTACATTTTTACCAATATATAAACCAATATTAAAAATATATGCCCTCTTAAAAATATGAACCGTCTTTTGAACACCCTCCGAACAATAAGTACAATAAGTTCGTGGGCAAATTCACGAATCCCCCACAAAATTCATGAATCTGCCGCCATTATCCCACAAAATTCACGAATCGGCCGCCATATTGGGGTGAATTGACGAACGTTGTAAAAGTATGCGTGTAATGCAAGGGAATTCCACTACTATAACATTTTTCTCCGGTGGGGACTAGGAGCAAAAATGGCCGAAGATGAATATCTCTTTAGTCATTAATTTCTGAGGTAATCGGGAACTTTGGAACAACTACTTACGGAATGATTTGCTTTTTCAACAAGAAAGGAGACCCCCTTCAAATGCGCCAACTACCAAGGGACAAGTCTCCTAAACATCGCTTACAAGTTCTTCTCTGCTGTTTCGTGTGAGCGCCTGAACTCATTCGTGAATAACGTGATAGGTCCTTATCAGCGCGGTTTCAGACCGCGGAAGTCCACCATCGACTAAATTTTCAAATTACTGCAGATCTTGAATAAACCCAAGAGATGCATATCGATATACACCACCTATTGGTCGGGTTCAACGCCGCACAGCGTGCGAGCTATACAACGCCATATCTAGTTTTGACATGCCTGCAAGACTCGTCCGGTTGTTCAAGATGACGATGGAGAATTCACGCTGTTCCATCAAGGCCGGAAACGAACTCACCGAGACCTTCAATTAAAAAAAGAACGTTTCAAAAAAGGCGACGCGGTGTCATATGATTTTTTCAACACCATTCTTGAGAAGACAGAGCAGAAGTCACTCGTCACCACAACAGCCACGATCTTCCAAAAGTCCGTAGAATTGCTAGCATACGCGGACGACATTGACGTGATTGGCCGAACACAGCGAGCTGTCAATCAAGTTTTTGCTGGTCGGTGGCGGGAGGGCACACACCATCAACGACTTGGTCACAACATCACACATAGTCAGAGGCTTTGTCTATCTTGGCTCACAAGTAAACAATACGAATACCACCAGTAGCGAGATTAAACGCTGAATAACTCTTGCCAATAGCTGTTTCTTTTAACTCAAGGAGAAATTGAGTAAAAGAGCCCCCTTTCGAAGGACCAAGCTAACATTATATAAGACCCTGATCATCTCTGTCCGGTTTTAAGGCGCGGTAGCCTTAAAAATCTCAAGAGAGAAGAGTTCTGTGTTCAGCCATTGGTTCTGTTTGAGTTTATGGTATTTGGAGAAGAAGATTTAACTGAACTGCACGGGCTGTATAGCGACACGATTCTAGACAGGCGTCTACGGATTTAACGCCTAAGATGTCCAGACCATGTGGAGTCTAGCATATGGAGAAGCACTTCGACCCATTTGGCGTTCGAAACTTTATGCAGCTGGCTAAAGATCGTGCTGGCATGGCTTGTTGGTTGAGGCCCAGGCTCAACCGTGGCTGTAGCGCTATTGTTTGTTGGATATTTACCTAAGCTTCCAAAGCTTAAATTGATTTTGCATACTAGACTAACTACATTCTAAGCAAACGAATTACAATAAAAAAAATGTTGTATTCAACTGGGAAATAGTTAGAAAACACAACACAAGATATACTCGCATTTCCAACTTTTTCAAATTTCGTCCTTGGGACTAACGCATAAAGAAATACTACTGCACACAATACCTTCATGTTCAGTTGCCTGGAGTGCTGCCTGGAGCCTGTTTGGAGCTTTTAACAATATTGACCTCAACGCAATAACCAGAGCACTCAACAGGCTCGGGATCGGAAAGTCCTTAGTCACTTTTCTTAGCCAGCTTCTTAGCAACAGGGCGATGGGCCTGAGGCTCGGTGAGTCTATGATCTGCAGTGCTGTTCTGTCAACAGAAGTACAAAGAATATCTACTGACACTAAAATGACAGCGTGCAAGGTCTGCCTACACAGACGATACTGCTATTGCGGTTTTTGAGAAATATATAACCGATCAGCGGTATTATGCAGTCGACCCGCTTCAAGCTAAAAAAAAATGGACTAGAGAATGCTGTCTAGACGTTATCCATAGAAAAAGGATATAGTCCCTTCACCAGGAAATATAAATTCCTTAATTTTGACCCTTCCTCAATATGAGGGAACCCTCTAAAGTTGATAGCGCAAAGTGTCTAGGTCTTACATTGGACACGAAGTTAAGCTGGATGCTCAATATCCAGGAACGTGGCAAGCAGCATCAGAGTCAGTCATCTCCTCCACTAGATTGGTGGTGGCGGTCTGTACAGGACACTAATACCGTCAAGCTGGATATCCCAACAACAGGAGTGGTTACCGAGGAGCTAGACCTGGCCCTCTACGTGTAGCGCCACTCATATCATTATAATTATTTTCAATTGTCTCTCCTTTTCGAAGTACGACAACGCAACGAATGCCAGGAAAAGCAGTGCTAATGCCTGCACCGTATACTCGATTTTTGAAGTTATTGAATCCAACAGATTAAACAAAAACCAAAACTACAACACACATCAAACTTTATTCATATCAATTATAAAGGTCGTGGCAGATTAGAAGCTTTCACTGCTTCAATGCGAAGGGGAACTCTGGATGTCTTTCGACTCTGTGTAAACAGAAACAGGAAATTAGTTCAGAACAACAAGATTTGCTCAAATGTCCTTACCCCTTTAAGAATCCAAAATCACAAACGCGAACATTAGCATCTAGTCCATTCAATTTATCGATTTCCTCAGCACTCAATGAGAAATCGAAGACGTCTAAGTTTTGCTTCAATTGTTTGGGGCTTGTACTTCTCGGGATTGTAGCCAGGCCGCGATCGAGAATCCATCTAAGAAGGACTTGTGCTGGAGTCTTGCTGTGCGCAGCGGCGATTTCCTTGACTTCTGGAATGTCTATGAGATCGGGTAGTTTACGACTAAAGTGAATGAAAATGTTAAGAAATGATCGTCTTTTCGGTGTTGTGGGACATTACTTAATTCCGGCGACTTTGTTCAAGACTGCAATGCCCCTTAAGCCAAGGGGGGCGTAGGCGGTCACGGCGATTCCCTTCGACTTGCAGAACTCGATCAGATCTTTTTGTTGCAGGTAAACGTGGTGCTCAATCTTGAAAGAAAAACTCTTGCGCATGTTGCATGATGTTTTGATGTCGATTCAATTACTATACCTGAAGACTTGCTGGTGGAATTTTGGCATTGTCCAGAACTCTTTGAATTTGCTTGATATTGAAGTTGGACAGCCCGATTGACTTTGCAAGACCCTTCTCCACAACAGCTTCCATACTCTTTTGAGAGGAAACAGACTCGTATACAGGAGAAGTGTGAATATTTGGGGCTTACCTTCCAAACAGCCACATGGTCGGTGTCGGACGCGGGAACAATGCCATTTTCGTCCCTTAAAACTGCCCCCTTTTCATTTCGAATGATGCCGAAAGGCACTTGCACCAAGTACAGATCGATATAGCTGAGCTGAAGGTCGGCCAGAGACTTCTTCAAAACTGTTTCAACCACTTGTGCCTTAATTGCTGGAAAAGGAAAAGTTCACAAACACTTTTTACGAATTATCGGCGAGGTTTACCTGAGGGAGGAAGCTTTGTGGTAATAAACAAATCTTCTCGCTTTAGTTTCCCCGCGTCGATCCACTCTTTGACAACTTTTCCAATCGTCTTCTCATTCAGGTAGATTGGAGTAGTGTCGATGTGTCTGTAACCAGCTTTCAGAGCTAGGTTAATGGCAATTTCCACTTCGTCGTCTGGGGCCTAAAATTAAAATATATTCTAATCTGACTAAGATTTCATTAAATTTACAGAATTCTACGAAAAATAATGTAACCGATAAATATTTTGACGTGTATTGGGTGATGTGAATCTTGGACACCAACCACCACATAATTCCGAAAACCATTCTCGAAAGAGGGGTTGTTGTACACGGTGCTATAATGAAGTTATATAAAAGCCGCTACCACAGCACCAAAGTACATGGATGAGTGTGTACATAAGTGAGTGCGGAAAATTGTATAGCAAGATGACGACAGTGTTGGGATGTATAAAAATTAGACCGAAGCAGTACCGAAAAACTGATAAGTGTTAATAGACTTCGCCTGGAAGGCAGGATTGATTTTAAGTATGTTCGAAGTAATTTTGTTAAATTGTTAGAGTAAGTGTAGTGAAGTGTTAGAAGCAACCAGTGATTTTGGTCTGAGCGGGTATATGAAAAGCAAAATTGTCCTTATTAGAGGGAATCCAATCCACAAGTGCTTGACCAAACATGAATGCATTCCTAAATACTGTCTCTTTGGTGCGGCATATTACATGGCGGCGTCATTGGACCGTATTTTTTTGGAAATGAGGATGCCCTGTTTTGACGGTAAATGATCCACTTTCTGCGGTTGAAAACAATATCGATTCTTTTGAGCTGTGGTTTCAACAAAGACGCTACTTACCGCACAATCGACGAACGCTCGAAATGGTGAAGGAAAAACAAATTTGTCGACTGGGTAACATGGGCTCTGTCGACTGGGCTCATGCGACTTGACACCACTCGATTATTTTCTCTGGGGCTACGTCAAGACGTTAGTTTACGCTAGGTAGGAAGTAAGGTGTGAGGCTGCTAGTGTATTAAAAATAACACTTGGACCGTTGATCCATAGATACCCACAGTCAGACTACTACCATTGATTGATCATTCCAGGGCTAGTGCCGTTAATTTGATCCCAACGGCAACTCACTCGCCAACACAAGAGAGACATTCTTGCAAAAATTTAAGAAAAAAGAAGACAAACGGGTTAAGCTGATAAAATGGACAAAGTCTGAATATTTCAAATGAATATTGAAGTTCTCGGCAGAAGCACCGGGAATGTGCTGTGCAAATGATGTTAACATAACTTCTGAAAACAACCACGAGAGATTTCCAGGCAACTCGATCCTCCGCCATCGACTCTAACTTATCAAGAGGTATGTCCAAGCGAGTTTTTGGACTGGTCCACCTACCTGATGGAATCACATTCAACGCCTGCCTCGGAAGTCGTAATGAAGGGGATATTCGTGCCACGTGACCAAACAACCGAAGCATAGCCCTTTCCGTTCGAAGAAGCAGCTCCTCAATATGAGCTCAGCCTTCCTGATTAGAGATCTACCAAGCTGTTTCAAAATTTACCCAGCTTGACCAATCCCACAGGAAAGCTCAGTATAACTCCTCCTATCACTCGTGAAAAAGTGCCCGCGCAGAAATGTATGTAATCGTGCAGACTGGGGTTGGAACTCTCAATTAAGCTGTATAGGTTAATGGAGCACATAGGCTAAAAATAGTAAATAAAATATGTTGGTGTCATTCAACTCGTCTTGTATCTTATTTACAGTGCAGACCACTGTTTCAATGTAAACGAGTAAACGATGGTTTTAAAAGCGTATGACTCTTATGTTTGTGGCAGCTGAAAACTGATATGACTTGACTTGACAAGTTTGCATTGCAATTGTTTTAACTAAGACTTTGTATGGGCTCATTGATCTGAGCTGCCACGTACGCCACGTACTTTCACGTGCGAATACTACTATAGTAGTCCCAGAAATTACGTGCCCAACATCACAGCTGATTGCCCCCTAGCCCATCGACCAATTCGAGTTGCTTTTTGACAGTTATTCATGAATTTGTGACAGTTATCCACGAGAATGCCGTTCTCTGATTGGTCAATTTGGTTTGAGAAAACGATGTAAAAAAAACTGGTGTGGCAAGGGAGGTAGAAGATGGCGTTTACTGTATGCAACCCACACGACAGATTCTATGGGCGGGGGCATTTATTCCGTCAGCCCTGTTGCTGCAGATTCTTTGTGCATTTCAAAGAAAAACTTTGCGTTGGATGTTTCATCGTAGCCGAGCTTGTCAAGTTTCAAATAGCGAAATCGCCAATGAAATAAAAATCGCCAAAAAACGCAAAATTTTCAAATTTTCAACGACGAAATCGCTAAAATATTTAACCGTATACCTACGTTAAAGAAATCGACTAATCTTACGTTGGTGGGTCGTATCGATCCTCATATATATTTCGAGGAAATACATACAAAAATTAACATTTTTTAAGAAAAGAATTGTTTCAGTATGATTCATAAACAATACTTCTTTAACTGGCGCTGCAATCCGTGCAGACCTGGATTTCAACCAACAAGCCCTATCAATTAGCACGATCTCTGGCTAGCTCAACTTGAGGGCCGAGTAACAGTCTTGGTGGCAATAAATACTGCGCATTGCCCTCACTCACCGCCAGACCCATTTTAGCCGCTTACGTCTCAATGCACGGTCTTCTCCAGGATTTATTATATGATTCACATGACAGTTGAGTTGTGCAAATTCTTTCTTGACATTGAAGGGCTCGTTGAGTTCCCATCCGACGTTAATGGAAACCGGAAAAATAGACTTAGCGTTGTCTGTCTCGTCTCGATGCACGCTATTATATGCAGCCTTGAAATCAAACATCTGTGGTGGGTGTCGATTTGAACTTCTTGAGTCTAGTATCTACTGTTTTTACAGAAATTCGATCGGTATAAGCTGAATCTACAGACCACCATTTTCAACTTCTGGTATAAATCGGTAGATGATACTTAGTCGCGCAGCAAAAATCTGCTGTGAATACGAAAGACGCGGAGTTCTGCTTAAAATGAGAAGGAAACATGTAATTTTAAGATTTCGATACAAAAGAAAAATCGATAATAGCTCAAAAAAATGGCCTTTTTTGGGTGTGGCGATATACAGCCAAATGAAATTTACAATCGCCACTTTGGCGATAAATCACCCGATATGACAACCCTGGTCGGAGCTGCGAGTAAGGTGAATGGAGCTGCACAGCTACGGGGATGTAGTCCGGATGGCGGAAGCCCCCAGGCTATAGCGGCTCTGCCATATCGAGTGAATGGACACCAAATCACCAGCTAAGAAGGACTTTGAATTCGAGCATACAGCTAAGAAAGAGAGGAATATCGAATCTGCGGTATAAAGACCATGGGATCGCGGACGCGAGACACAGTGCTCTAGATGTGTAAAAACAAGGGTGCCCGAGACCGTGAATGATTACATCGTCGATGGGTAGGCACACATCGTCGATGGGTAGCTGCCCTTCACAGCTTCTTGAGAAATGATAAGGTTCTTTCCGAAATAGAAAACATGACAAACAAAAAGAACCTAACAAAATTATGGAAAAAGAGAGTACGATGAGGAAGCAAACTCCCCAGTACTATCTCGAAATATTGAAGACAATGTGTTGCGAATTGAATCTTGAATTGAATCCCTCAGCCACCATTTCACTGCGGTAATGCCCAGCAGAAATAAAAATGAAAAACTGTGTTATTTATAGTTTATTAAGATTGAGCGTTCGGCGAAGTACGAAGCAAACAATGTGAACGGAATATTCATGATACCCCTTACAATATCTCGAACGCTGTACGAATGGCAGCGATCAAAGAAGAAAGTTTATCGCACTCCAGAAACTTTGCTATTTTAGTCGTCACGGATTATGAACTATGCTGGACTCATTGCTCATTACACAATACACTGACTTTTTCAGTTGTGTTACCAAAAATCGAAGATGCATTACGCACAAGATTGAATTGAGTAAGTAATGATGACTATTGAAAAGTCAAAGATCAAATAACTTGTTTTCAATAACTCTGAACAGAGAATAGTCTAGCATTCCATCCAGCCTCAAACGAATGAAATATTGTCGAGCCAAAGCAAATGGCTGTCAATTAATATTTGCTGACTAGACGAAAGAATGGACTCACAACACCTTCAGTCAACCGAAAACTCGTCTGACCTCTTGTGAACTCTTGTGGGCCCTTCTTACGGAGTTGCAGCGAGTAAGCAGTGCACAGTCGCTGGAGGCTGTGACCCATTTACCCGAATTTCACTCCAAGAAATCAAAACTGGTTTCGAGTTTCAAATTCAAAACAAACTCGATATCGTGCATTCTTCCGTCGCTGCGCCTGGTTAATTTGGTTAATCACTGTGTCCGGTTACCAAACATCCACTGAGTCATCGGAAGCAATAGGTGAATGTATTTAGATGTTTGCCTACAATTAGCTGTTTAATCACTGAGAACATACCAGCCAAGTGCCAATGCCGAGAGCTGGCATTTTAACTCCATTGTTGAATGTAATAAACTTGTCACAAACCATTTTCACTCCAGCGAAACGTTTCATTACCGGTAGCAAGAATTAAATGATTTTTCCCTTTTGTTCTCTTGAGCACTCGCGACCGATTACCAGAAATGAATGAGTAAAGAGATATCCATCTTCTACTTCTCTTGCCCCTTGATTTCATCTGACAGCGTTTTTTATACGCTTTTTCGCCCTTGTCTGTGAATACGTGTGAGCTCTTGTGAACAGCTGGAGAACAGCTGATAAACTTCCCCTCCAAGCAAATGAGGTGGATTATTATTTATTCATTTGACGTTTTATTTGTTTTGCAAAACTGCTGAAATCAATACGTTTGGGAATTAAAAACGAATATTTCTTATTTTCGCGTATAAAGAGCGATTATTTATTGAAAAAGACAGTTTTGAATTGATAAAAATGAATTACATTCTTTTAGAAATAGGCATTTTCAAGGAAAAGTACAAAAACATCGTGAATATCATTGGATGGAATATCCTCACTGCGAAGATAGTGTGAAGATTGCGGAAAAGCTAAGTTTTATTTGTTGTTTATACCATTAACAAATATTTAATTTATTCTTCCTGCAGGATGGATTCCTAACGTAGTTGCAGTGTGATATTCGGTCCATTTTTTCGTGCTTATTAACATTTTATTGATACGTAAAAGTCATCACTTAACAGTCAATGCCACATTCATTCGTTTTCAGGTGCACTAGTTCTGAAAAAAACGAATCTATCGTATAAAGAGCTATTATTTATTGAAACAAATTGTTGTTAATAGAGGAAAATGAATTACCTTCGTTGGAAAGAGATCTTTTTAAAGGAAAAGCCGAAAAATTTCGTGAATATCAACGGATATAATATGTTCATGTTACTAATTTAGAAATGAACTAAGCTATGTGTGTAAGTTTTTTTGATGTTCATAGCAATCACAAGTACTGAGTTTGTTCTACCCGCAGGTTGATTCGTAGTTGCAGTGTAATAATGGATACATTTGCCGGTGCTTATCAACGTCTGAATGATTCTTTTTATCATCCCAAGTGCACTAGTTCTGAAAAGAAATATGTACTATATTTGATTTGTTTTACTCATGATTTGTAATAATTTATAAGCATTTCCACACCACCCTTGAGGTATGCTTACGGTGCGTTAACCGATTTTTTTTAACCGGGTGCTCGGTTTCCCCAATAGGCCTATTGCACCCGTACTAAAAAATATTAAAATATGTTACTTAAGTATGTATATATGTAGTAAAATTGAACTCATCAACGAATAAAAATGACATGCACATTTATCGCATCCTAATGCATAAATCTTCATATTGCTTTTGTTTATTTTTACTTGTTAAATTATTCACTGCTTTTCACAAATCTGAGTATTTTTTAAATTGATCAGTTTTGTTTACTTTTGAATACACCACGAAAAGTAGGGGAAATTAATGAAAAAACGAAACTGAGAAACTAGAGAAATCGTGTCCACAAGGTATATTCACAACTTTTATATATTAAACACATATTCAAATGGGATCAATTCAATTATTTGTGGAAATTTTGTGAACTACATATGAAACTTTTCTAATATATATTCTTGAGTATGATAAGTACTATGAGTTGGGTACAGTTGTATTCATTGTTCTTAACTAATTATGTAATTTAAATTCATAAGTTTTCAGAATATATGAATGAAGGCTATAAAAGTAAGTTAATTTGCCAGTAATGGCATATAAATAAGCTATATATATCTCTACATAATTTAATTGATGCAAAGTATTCCTGTAAATAGAGCGTAGCATTACATTTTTACCAATATATAAACCAATATTAAAAATATATGCCCTCTTAAAAATATGAACCGTCTTTTGAACACCCTCCGAACAATAAGTACAATAAGTTCGTGGGCAAATTCACGAATCCCCCACAAAATTCATGAATCTGCCGCCATTATCCCACAAAATTCACGAATCGGCCGCCATATTGGGGTGAATTGACGAACGTTGTAAAAGTATGCGTGTAATGCAAGGGAATTTCGAAGATGAATATCTCTTTAGTCATTAATTTCTGAGGTAATCGGCAGAAATTAATGACTAAAGAGATATTCATCTTCGGCCATTTTTGCCCCTAGTCCACACCGGAGAAAAATGTTATAGTAGTGGAATTCCCTTGCATTACACGCATACTTTTACAACGTTCGTCAATTCACCCCAATATGGCGGCCGATTCGTGAATTTTGTGGGATAATGGCGGCAGATTCATGAATTTTGTGGGGGATTCGTGAATTTGCCCACGAACATGTACTTATTGTTCGGAGGGTGTTCAAAAGACGGTTCATATTTCTAAGAGGGCATATATTTTTAATATTGGTTTATATATTGGTAAAAATGTAATGCTACGCTCTATTTACAGGAATACTTTGCATCAATTAAATTATGTAGAGATATATATAGCTTATTTATATGCCATTACTGGCAAATTAACTTACTTTTATAGCCTTCATTCATATATTCTGAAAACTTATGAATTTAAATTACATAATTAGTTAAGAACAATGAATACAACTGTACCCAACTCATAGTACTTATCATACTCAAGAATATATATTAGAAAAGTTTCATATGTAGTTCACAAAATTTCCACAAATAATTGAATTGATCCCATTTGAATATGTGTTTAATATATAAAAGTTGTGAATATACCTTGTGGACACGATTTCTCTAGTTTCTCAGTTTCGTTTTTTCATTAATTTCCCCTACTTTTCGTGGTGTATTCAAAAGTAAACAAAACTGATCAATTTAAAAAATACTCAGATTTGTGAAAAGCAGTGAATAATTTAACAAGTAAAAATAAACAAAAGCAATATGAAGATTTATGCATTAGGATGCGATAAATGTGCATGTCATTTTTATTCGTTGATGAGTTCAATTTTACTACATATATACATACTTAAGTAACATATTTTAATATTTTTTAGTACGGGTGCAATAGGCCTATTGGGGAAACCGAGCACCCGGTTAAAAAAAATCGGTTAACGCACCGTAAGCATACCTCAAGGGTGGTGTGGAAATGCTTATAAATTATTACAAATCATGAGTAAAACAAATCAAATATAGTACATATTTCTTTTCAGAACTAGTGCACTTGGGATGATAAAAAGAATCATTCAGACGTTGATAAGCACCGGCAAATGTATCCATTATTACACTGCAACTACGAATCAACCTGCGGGTAGAACAAACTCAGTACTTGTGATTGCTATGAACATCAAAAAAACTTACACACATAGCTTAGTTCATTTCTAAATTAGTAACATGAACATATTATATCCGTTGATATTCACGAAATTTTTCGGCTTTTCCTTTAAAAAGATCTCTTTCCAACGAAGGTAATTCATTTTCCTCTATTAACAACAATTTGTTTCAATAAATAATAGCTCTTTATACGATAGATTCGTTTTTTTCAGAACTAGTGCACCTGAAAACGAATGAATGTGGCATTGACTGTTAAGTGATGACTTTTACGTATCAATAAAATGTTAATAAGCACGAAAAAATGGACCGAATATCACACTGCAACTACGTTAATATTTGTTAATGGTATAAACAACAAATAAAACTTAGCTTTTCCGCAATCTTCACACTATCTTCGCAGTGAGGATATTCCATCCAATGATATTCACGATGTTTTTGTACTTTTCCTTGAAAATGCCTATTTCTAAAAGAATGTAATTCATTTTTATCAATTCAAAACTGTCTTTTTCAATAAATAATCGCTCTTTATACGCGAAAATAAGAAATATTCGTTTTTAATTCCCAAACGTATTGATTTCAGCAGTTTTGCAAAACAAATAAAACGTCAAATGAATAAATAATAATCCACCTCATTTGCTTGGAGGGGAAGTTTATCAGCTGTTCTCCAGCTGTTCACAAGAGCTCACACGTATTTACAGACAAGGGCGAAAAAGCGTATAAAAAACGCTGTCAGATGAAATCAAGGGGCAAGAGAAGTAGAAGATGGATATCTCTTTACTCATTCATTTCTGGATTACCTTGTGGATGGAAGCTTAGCGGCAGACTGGCCGGTGAATCGAGCAAACTTTGCCGTTGCCTCTAGAATCTAGAATTCTTCGATTTACACTTGTGCACATGAATCGTATACACCACACACTTACGTTTCCGTGATTCTGGTTTTGGTGTCTGTGTGGTGTGACTTTCTCTTCAGACTGGCTACATAGTCATGCCTTAGTTCGTATCGCAATTAATAAAGAAGTAAATTCAAAGCTTATGCTGTCGGAGACAAACAAAGTAAAGTTCTCTTACATCCGAGAGATGTGCTGATAAGCGGGCGGTTTTTGTGAGTAAACAAACATTTGTTGTGGAATTTCAGACATAAGACAACGTGTGTACGCACATGACAGGAAGCGTTCATCTACAGACGTGCTGAGGTTCATTTAAGACTAGTTAAAATTACCTTATAGGTGGTCGTTAGCTCACTTCGACTAATTGTTTGTAATGTAGGAGACTTTTAATAGTTTTAAATACACATACGACCGCTTAGATGCAAATTATTGACGTTACCTGATAATAATATGGGCGTTCTCCTATAGCTTCGGAGTCGAAGACTCTTCGGGTCAGAACTGCACGAAAATTATATTACCTGCGAAATTATGTTACCTTCTTAAATACTAATAATAATCTGCTGGCACAAACCTACTTCCGACGATGTACTCAGTGACGTAGCGTGGGTTGGGGCCGCCCGGGGAAAACCTTATTTATGCCGCCCCTAGTAATTTTTAAACACGCTAAAAAACCTTTGTATACGATTTCAACATATACCTATGCATATCCAGGTTACGCCGATATGACACTACTTTTTTTAAATATATTAAATAGGATAATTGTAAATGAGACAACAAGTCGTTTTTTTTTAAAAGATGCAGCAATTATATTGAGAAGGTTCATACACCGTCTGTGTGCAAGGTCCATGTATTATCTGTACCGTGGTCTGAATGTATTTTGTTTTCAAACAGAGAAAAATGAAGAAATGTCAACAAAACGAATTGGCAACGGCTGAGAAATGCAGATTGGGTTACATTTTCAATCAATTGTGTTTGACGTTTTCCAATTCATGAGACTCGTGCGTACGCACTCACACTCAATAATAATTGTTCGTACTGCTCCAACTTCTTTTTGAGAACAAGAAAAATACGGAAAAAACGAAGTGTCATACGGGCTTTAGGTACGGTTGAAGTGGCTGACTACTGTACGGAAAGACAGCAGGCACACATAGGCCACCATACCTATTCCGGAAACCCGTTAGTGTTTTTAGAAGATGGCAGACAGGCTATCAAAAGAATAAGCTCCCAGAAGTCTAAGTCTACGGGATTAAAGAGCATTGCAGTTTCATGGTTTCTTCCTCAGCCACGTCGTTGCAGGGGAGGCCTGGTCTAGAGGTGTTGTAACGCCAATGAGAGTTCTAACATTCAGCCTACTCAACCTAATCAGACTAAGCCATCTGTTAGTGCAGAACGAAGACCAAAGTTGTTTGGTAATAAGCCATCCTGTGCGATGCATTTGAGCAGCACACATGCGTATGTATGCCAAAAAACTTGGTGCTCTGTTCAGGTACAGCAGCATTTGGATATCCATAAGAAGGGTGTGAACCTGAAGGCAGTGTTGCTTAAACATCGATAGTAAAATACTATCGTGTACACCGATAGTTTTATGAATGACTATCGATATTTTTAATAATTGAAAATCAATTTAACAAGAAGTATGTACAATTTTCTGAATTACCCCACTTAAAAACTTTGTTTTGTCTCATTGCAATTTGTTACATGTAATTGGGGGAAGCCTCGAATTATGATTGACTTCCTAAAGACATTAGCGGCATGTGGTAATTTTTCCCCCCTTAAGTATTGTTTCATACATTATCTGGGCTTCAATACGTTTGGAATATGTAAGTCATTTTTAATTTTTCAAGTCGATTCATACGAGGGTCGTTCAATATATTCTCGGTATCGGGTATCGTAATACTATTATTTTAGTGCATTCATGTAAAATTTCATATAAATGTGATTGTTAATTCGCGGCTTATATCTAGTTAAACAGAATCATAATGGCAACTGAGACGATGATGGTGAAAATTGAGCATCGCGCTGTAATTAAATTTCTCACTAATCAAGGAAAAAGTCAAAAAACTATAAATGAAGAGATGGTGGCTGTTTACCAGGGTTCCGCACCCTCATTATCAACGCTCCGGCGCCCCGGCTACTGCTTGTATGGGAGAAAGCATCAAAGTAGTCGAAAAAATTGTTCTTGAGGATGCCCGAATAAAGGTGAAAATGATGGCAGAGATCACCAAGCTTTCAATTGGTACCATTCACACCATTCCTCATGACCATCTTAACCTTTCAAAGGTCAGTGCAAGGTGGGTGCCACGAATGCTCACAGCGCCTCAGAAAAAAGTGAGAATCGCATGCTGTAGAGAGCTCTTGGAGATGTGTAGTGAGAACGCGGACGGTGTTATGAACCGAATTGTTACTGGTGACGAAACATGGGTCCACCACTATGGCCCTGAAAGCAAACAAGAGTCCATGCTGTGGCATAAAAAAGGAGCAGACCTCCCGAAGAAGTTCAAAGTCACTCCGTCTGCCGGGAAGCTCATGGCCAGTTTTTTGGGACTCAAATAATAACTCAAAAAAAAAAAAAAAATAATGGGATGTGGCGTAGGACGCCACATCCTACGCTTCCACTTTGCATAATTTGCGGGAGGAAATTAAAAAGAAAAGACGGGGTAAACTCGCAGCGGGTGTGTTGCTTCTTCATGACAACGCTCCTGTTCACACGGCGCTTTCGATTCGAACTCCCCATCATGTATAAATCATACATTAGAACTTCGCTGGAACGACAAACTGAATAGCCACATAGATCGGTTTTGAAGGTGGTACTGATTCTTTGATAATAAACACATTCATTTGAAATGTGGACAAGTCTGGAAACTCTCGCAATCACTTGTGTTTTTATGCACAAGGAGCAACTGAAATCACGTTTGTTGACGCCATTATACAGCCGATGCAATACTGTTGTACAATATTTAATTTTGACTATGCTATTATTGACATTCCTGCGCAGTTTGATGGACAAAACTAAATACATGATAAGAACGTGGACGATTTGACATCTACCAAGCTTTTCTCATACAATTAACCTTTGTGCCGAAGTGCCAATAGTATCGATACTATCGATACTTTTTGTCCAAAGCCGTCGATACTGTCGGAAATGGAAACTATCGATGTTCAAGCAACACTACCTGAAGGTGATGTATTTGGAGTATCATAGTATGTTTCCACTAGACGAAATTGGAAAATTTCGGCAATTTCTACAGAAATTAGGATCGGAATTGGGCAATTTTTCAAAACGAGAACCCAACAAAGATATTCTGTCCTGATTACAGTCAGAATCAATTCCATATCTGACACCGTTGCTGTTCACGCTGTAAATGCTTCAAACTTTATTTGCAAATCTTCGCCATCCTCGGAGTTGTGAAAATACAAACAATGATAGTTATGACATTTAGTTTAGAATTGTTGGCACTATTTGCCAACAATGTGTAATGTGGTCGGCTTTTAAGCGAGTCAGTACCACTGAATCGTGTTCAGTTAACTAGAAACGAACCACACCAAGCGACCAAGCAGATTTCATTGTCCGAAACTCCCTTGAGTTAGAAAGCGTGTCGAGCACTCACTAGAATAGTCATATTTTCGATAACCGTGCACGTACATACACCAACGCAGAAATGAAGAACTGAAGAGATGTGCAACGTCTCTTACCCCTCTGTGTTATTTGACAGCGTTTTTTATAACATCTTCACAGACGGGCGTCTGTGGATACGTGTGAGCTAGGCGAAGCTGATTGCTCCCGCCTAACACCATTGCGTTGCTCTATATTCCTAACAAATGTGCGCGAAAATAAATTAGCATGCGTGACTTGAGAACATAAACGTCCAAATCTGAGGTGAACTGCGATGGGCCAGGGGTTTTCCACTGGAATGTCGCATTTCTGTTTAGTACTTTATTTCTGCACCAATTCTGCAGAATTTGCTGATGTCGACATAGTAGCCCATGAGTGCTCCTCGACATGTATGAAACACAATGCACAAGAATTGAACACGAACGATGATCGCATGACCGCTAGAAGAACACTGGAATTTAATCCTCTTAAGAACCTCTCCTTGGCAAACATAAACACCTTTGTACTGCACATCCTTTCTGAAATGAGCAAATAGCCTGTCAATTGCACCGCGGCAGTGAGATCAATTTGAGGAACAAATCGGCTCAGCGTAATGCTGTTTATGTTAATAATCTAGTTTTGTTTGATAAACAAAGAGACAATATTTTGGTTAATAGCAAGGAATAACAGAGTCTTGCGCCAGGATACTTTTCAACAGGCGGATTTGCATACAACAGGGTCCGTCAGGCAGGGTCCTTAACGAGCGGAGCCTCTTCACTTAAGAAGATTAACCGTGTGCATATATGTACTTGTGCTCATTTTCGGAGTAGTCCTCTTGCAAAATGGATTTAGATTAGTCAAGGAAGTAAAACTGGGACTGAGTCAAAGTGGCACTGAACTGAAATGAGACAAAGTTGGATTCTTCTAACAAATTAGTTAGCTCGGGTTGATCTTAATTTTTCGAATGTTGTCAAGTAGATTAATGTGTTTGTTAAGAGGCGGTGAATCTTCTGTACAGTCTGGGGTGGACCAACAAGCCTCTCCAGCGATCTCTGGCTAGCTGCCTCCAGTTCCGCACTCCAAGTTGATTGATTGCCTTCTTCCCTTGTCTGTTCCGTTTTCCCACATGTTCAGAGTCGAAGACTCTTCGGGCCGGAGCCGAGTTGCACATACGCTCTACTTGGCCCAGCCATCTGGGCGTTGCGTAAACGCCTGGCTAGGCTCATGTTGGTGTACAGCCCATACAGTTCGTGACTGGATCTTCTGCTCCAAATGACGTCCGCTCGAATAGGACCAAAGATCGCAGGACGACGACAACGGACTTCTTCATTTGCTTTGGAGATTGTCCGCGCCGTACAGTAGAACTGGGATGATCGGTGTCTTGTCAGCTTGGTCCCTCCGAAGGCGGCTCTATTACTCAAGTTCTGTTCACTGCGGAACTCAGGTAAACGAAGTCCTTAACTGCATTGAAGTTATAGCTGCCAATTGTGACGCTCTGTCCAAGACGTCCATGATGTATGTCCAATGTGAATTAGACATGGCGTTTGCTCGTATATGCACGCTTTTATAAGCGACCTTGAAATCGACGAATAAGTGCCGGGTATGGATTGGAACTTCTGCACCAGCTCATCTCCGGCTGCTTTAAATATTTCTGCAGAGAGTCCGTCGGCACCAGCATCCTTATTCGACTTTAGACCTTGACTTTCCTTAGGCCGGAGGGGCCTTGGCGGTGAACCTTAATGATGTTAATAGCCACGAAATTGGATTTATTTTCTGGCATTAATGTGAATGTTTGCAAATCTTGAAGTTTTCGACTCCGAACCTGCAACAGAGGACGCCCGCGTCTAAGGTGGCACACCCAAGGGAAGAGAGAAGAAAGCCCTCGACCAAATTGGATTGCGAAACTGAAGACAGCAAGGCAGATATCGCTCTAGTTGTAGAGGCTGGTTGGTTGAGACCCAGGTCCACACCAAACTGTAGCGCCACACAAAAAAGAAGAAGAGTGTTTGAATATGATTTCGGGAATGTGACCAGAGAGAGAGAATCCGGTTTTATTTCACACATGCTCTTACAAAGTCCATTCATTAACCTTCCCCAGTTAGAGGAGTATTTACAGATACCGTATAAAAAACGCGTGTGGATGAAATCAAGAGGCGAGGGAGGTAGAAGTTGGATAACCCCTTGCTGTCTTATTTCTGGTACATGGCGTCAGCTTTAGATTCAATTTTCACATAGCCTTCAAGGTACATCGGGATGTATCTCGATAACCCATCCATCCTCATTTTTGAAGAAATATGGATCAATGATCCCACCAAACAATGACTTTTGCTGAATTGTGTGTTGTTTAGACAAGTGCCTAGTTGAATCATGTTTTCGAAAATAATTCGTACAATTTGAAGTCGTTGCTCCGGTGAGAGTTCACAATGAATTGCCAAACCGAACTAACCTCAAAGCTCCCGAGAACTGTTAAATCAAACAATTTAAAGCTCTCCGCCTCTAAATAAAAAAAAAACACCCTTTACATACAAAACGTGACAAGCCCGGTAAACATTCTCTGCACATGCATATTATACAAGCTACATTGAATCGACAGACCATGACTGAACGAGTATGATCACGATCTACTGAATGATGCAATGCACACGTAGATTGCATACGTCTCATGGGTATCTCAATCGAATTTAAATGAATACATAACAACCACAGCTTATTTATTGGCTTTTGAAAGAGAGTAACGCGGATACTCACTCCGCTTTTGTCAAGAGAAAAGAACAATTCATCCTCACTTAAAATTCCATTTTTGTTGTTTTTTTCGCGGCACATTTTCACTACTCATAGGGAAACAATCGATTGTGTACTATTCGTGAGAATATGTTATTACAGTCGAACTTCGATAAATCTAATATTTGATTCAGTGGAATTTCTTGGCACTAGCTCCAAGACTGTCTTGATGCTCGAGCTGTTCTCTGGCTGATCGAAGGAACTCAACCTTAGGGATCAACTTTTTCAATAACTTGATCATGTGCTGCCACCACTCAAACGACCCCTCTCATCTGATTTGCACAAAATGTACACATCTGAGTATTCGACGTTAATTTTAATTCAACGACGGACACCCCTAAGACTAAGATGATCAAACTAAATCGTTTTAGCGAGGAAAAGATGCGCATTTGAGACAAGCAAATGGCGCATGTCCCCTTGCATTGTGCCGCATTTCACGTTGCTATTTCTTGAAAGCAAATCCCTCGAATTTGCAAACACAATCGGATTAGGATAACAACAGCGTGTTCGCAAAAAGGTCAAAACATATATTGTATGCTAAAATCTGCCATCCACACGCATCCATGGGCTGCATACATTAGAAACCAAATTTCATTTGGTTTGAAGCTATTCCCCTGCGAAGAGGAACTAAGTAACTTTTGAAATGCCCTTCCTGTACCGCAGTAGAAGTGTATCACATTTCACAAGTATTTCGCCCGACAACGCACATTTTCAATTTACTCGTACGTATGCACATGCATCCATAAGGTGCATTCGGGTGGAAAATTCGGCTTAAATTGTTTACAGCTATCGGTTGGTGGGTTTAATGATTTCTCCGCAAAGGTCAGTGCGGCATTTTGCTCGTTTGAAAATAAGCTGTGTGAATCCCCGAAGGCGGAAGTTACCACAACCTGGACCACACCACATTACGCATTCGATTTTCGAAATTGAGAAACCCGAGATTTATTTGCGGAAAGACGGAAGGAGCTACTGTAGTTATTTGAAGAGCACCGCAAACCAAAAAAACGGGAGGCTATTGAAATTTGTTACTAAAACAATTGCGAAATGGATTTCAGCGCAAGGATTACGCTTATTAACTGTCAGTGTGGATTGTTGCTCATTTTTTCTTTTGATATCGGTCGTTATGGGAGCATGAGTTTTTGTTTGCGGCAGCTGATTATCCCCTAGACCATCGACGCTTCTTGACAGTTATTCATGCATTTTTGAAGGTTATTCAGGAAATAATGTAAATGCCGTTCTCTGGTTGTCAAAGGTAGAAGAGAGAGGTAGAAGTTGGGCGCCTCTATTATATATTCTTCGTTTCTGATTTAAATGTAAGTAAATATTAAATACAGTCATTTTTATTACGTTTTGACAAGTGATTGATTAACCCTATTACCGCCACGTCATTTGACGTAAACTGCCAGGGTGTGACTTGAAGACAATGACACAAAAATACATACGTATGCATTGAAAGAAAAGGAATTTTCATACATAGAATGAGCAAAAGAGTTGCATATCACCACCAGAAGACTAAATCAATATTTGTAAATGTAAATTCCCACCATGGTCAATAAAATGTGGCTCTTTGAATATGGCACTCACTTCATACGAAAAATCATCAACTCCTGATCGTTTATTTCAGAAGCTATTCCTTGATATCTCCTCAGAAGCAACATACCATGGTTGGGGTATCATCTATACGGATGGCTCTAAAACAACATTTTGATCCTCTTTTGCCTCTGCAGATAAAAACAGCAATCTTAATAAAATTGGCATCCTCCCTCTATGTTCACAGCAGCAGTCATTCTAGACACAGCGACTCACATCTCAATATAAGGAATAAAAGGAAATTTTGTAATATGCTCACATAGCCTCTCTGCGTTAAAAGCTATAAACAGCCCCAACCACAGAGCTGAACTTATCGACAGAAGTAGAGTTTCCTATAAGGCGTCACACACGGCTCAAAATGATGTGGATTCCCAGCCATGCTGGGATTATGGGAAACGAGTACGCAGCTAATCTCGCCAGAAACAGCCCTGTTGTTCTCTTCAACTATGTCACCAAATTGGACACATGAAAGAGACCAAAATAAAACATCTACTATTCGACAAATGGACATCATATATACATCACTACTGCATAATCAACACAGATAGACCACACCAAACTACAAAGCTGTAACTAAATCATCCATCTCTTCATTCATTCGTTTGAGACTAGATCACACAAGCATGACTGCTGCCCTCTTTGCAGCTCTACATACGACATTAACCACCTCTTGGCCAACAAGAGCCTTTCTGCCCAACAAGAGGTCAATTGAACAAATTCCTCAAATCTAGTATTACTCCATAGGACCTCCTTCGTGACACTTCGCCAGATAATATAAGTATACTAGAATTTACTAAATGTCATAAACTAAACACATAGAGCCACACATAGTCCATTGTAGCTAGGGCCCAGAATTTAAGTTAGTACTAAGTTTGTAACTAACTGCTAATAAATAAATAATAGTAATAATACTTTTTTTATATTTACATGTAATTACCTTTATTTTTCATATTTGCTTGGTTTCTCAGTTAGGTTTGTACGATAGTAGTTCGAATAAATAAAAAATATCATCATCATCACCTTCTGACCCACATGCAAGGGTAAACCACGCACGAGAGATCTCCAGGCAAGTCGATCCTCCGCCATCGACTCTAACTCATCAGGAGTTATGCCAAAGGCGAGTTTTTGAACTTGGTCCAAGCACCTCGTCCTGGTTCTGCCAAGTGGTCGCCTACCTAATGGAATCACATTCAACGCCCGCCTCGGAAGACGTAGTGAAGTGGACATTCGTAGCAAACCAAGCATTCGAGCAAACCAAGCACTCGAAGCATCGAATCTAGTCGACAAGTTTGCAGAACAATTTTCAACTCAAGCATCCAAAATAATGCACACTTGAGATCATAAAACCCCAATCCACGAAAATAAGTATATCGCACAATCAATTTATTTAGAGGAAGCTAGCGAAGAAGAAGAATACAGAATGTTGTGCTTTTTAAAAACTGACAAGATGCCAGGTGGGGATAACATTGACCAATAGACCTTATAATAAATGCCTTACACTTAGCCCCATTAATTACAACTAATATCCACCGAAGCACAAGCCAAAGTGTTATTCCTAAGGTATTAGAAACTTCAATAATTCGATCAATCTACAAAGGAAACGTAAAAAGTCATAACATCCTCGATTCGTTTGTCCTTGGCTGTGGCACCAGCCGCAACGCTCAAGAATTGCATTCCGTGGCCATTGAAGTCCATGGCATTATAGAGCAAACGCGATTTTTCCGATTCTAGAAAAGTGTTTGGAGGAAATTATAGTTCGTAGAATAACCAAATTCATTGAGAAACACAGAGTTTTACAGCCAAACCAATACGGTTTTCAAAAAACAAAGAGTACTGGAATACTGCTGGGTGAACTTTCAAATGTTATAAACACTGGACTTAACAAAAACCACCAGATTCTAGCGATGTTTCTAGACTTGGACACATTGAGACATGACAAGATCATCGAAAGCCTCAATGGAATTGGAATAAGAGGCACCTTGGAGAAGTGGATCGAAAATTACCTGTCGGGAAGAAAAATGCGGGTAAGAGTAGGAAACACACTTTGCCAAGAAAAAACAAGCTTTTTTGGTGTGTCACAAGGCTCGAAACTGAGTCTACTCCTTTTTATCTTGTACACCAATGAACTTTTTCGTGTCCTTAAGATAAGTACAGCCTTTGCATACGCTGATGATATCGCAATTATTGTTAAGCACAAATGCCTTAAAACTGCTGAAGCAATAATGCAAGAAGAATTTAATAGAGTCTCAAGATAGCGTCACGAAGAAGGCTTGGTGATAAATGTTGCAAAAACGTAGATGATACATATATGCATGCCACTCGAAACTTCAGTCGAGATATTCTACCAAAATGCAGACTGTCCAACAACAACAAGAAGTGATTCTATTGAAGTGGCCAAAACAATAAAATATTTAGGAGTAATAACTGATGATCACTTCTTATGGCATGAACACATTAATAAATTACGGGTGCAACTAAGGAGTGCCTCAAATCATACACTAATGCTGAGGTGCAGAAACAGGTGTACCTCCCACTTGCCGAGTCCCGTCTACGATATGGGATATTAGCAAAAACCCACATTGATAAATTATTAAATACAGTTATACTACAGCATAGACTGCTTAAACTTATTAAAACTAATAGTCTAAATATGAATATCTTAGATGTACACGACATTTTCAAGATTACAGCTTTCAACAATATTATGATGATCAACGCTACCAACAAAGTATACGCCACAATCAGAACACTAGGAGAAGAGCTCAGGGGCTTTTTGAACTTCTAGAAACATTCAACATCTACCTTGGAAGAAGACATCCAAGGGTACGACGTAACCCACAATATTAAATTCACTTCCGACAGATCTGGAAAACATTGTTAATTTAAAAAACGTAAGAAATATCTAAAAACGTATTTCCTAAACATTAATTTTGCAACGTAAAATACAATACAAATAGAACATTGCAACTTTCTCTCGGATATCATTTGAGAACCTTGTCTTTTTCTTGCTCTTGAAACTTTTTTTTGTTGAATGAATTCTTTTGCAATTAACCGAAATGAAAATATGTAAAAAAAAACCAATGCACCCACATAGAGTGACTGTTTGGTGCGGTTTATGGGCTGGCGGCATCATCGGGCCGTCGTTTTTCCAAAATGAGGCCGATCAGGCAGTTTCTGTGAATGGTGTTCGCTATCGTGAAATAATGACGAACTGGCCCGAATAGGAAGATATGTGGTTTGAAACAGGACGGTGGCACTTGCCACACAGCTAGCGAAACAATGACTCTTTTGCGCGACAAATTCAATGGCCGTGTTATCTCACGTGTTGGCGATGTCAATTGGCCGCCAAGATCATGTGATTTGACACCGTTAGATTTTTTTCTTTGGGGTTATTTGAAAGAAAAGGTGTACGTCGGTAAGCCAGCAACAATACAAGAGCTAAAGGATGAGATAATTCGGCACATTAAAGGCAAGAACCTCAATTATGCTTCAGCGTCAACGAAAATTTGGTCCATCGGATGGAGGTGTGCGGCCGAGGTAGCGGCGGCCATTTGGCCGATATTTTGTTCCATACATAATTGAACCATACCAACATTATCATAATAAAAAGAAACGACAATAATTCAATCAACATCCGCCCTTAAAATTTAGTAAGAATTAGCTAATGTTTACAAAACCTTAGAACTTCAAATCATAAATGCAGACAAGGAAAAAGCTTCGCAGGTAACTCAAAACTTTTGTATCCTAGTTGCATAGCCCTTTCCGTTCAAAGAAGCAGCTCCTCAATATTGAGTTCCTCGCGCCATGCCATGCTTCTCACCCTATCCCGGCGAGTAATTCCCACAACAGTACGGAGAAATCTCATCTCAACAGCTTGTATTCGCGATCTTATTCTTTCGGTCATTACCCAAAGTTCAGGACCATAGGTGAGAGTTGGAACACATACTGAGTTGAAAACCGCTAACACCAAGCTCGGCCCTCCTGATTACAGATCTACCAAGCTGTTTCAAAATTGACCCAGCTTGACCAATCCTACAGGAAAGCTCAGCATTACTCCTCCGCGAGATACTTAAACTTCTCCACCTGCTTCAATGGGACTCCATTAACATGTACAAGCGTCCTGAAAATGACCATAACCTCCGACTTGTCCACTTTAACCTTCATTCCAGCAGCAGCACAAACGGACACAAACCTACCGAGTGCGCGCTGGAGTTGCCTCTGCGAAGATGTGAGGATAACTAAGTCATCTGCAAAAAGAAGATGACGCTCCCAATGTGAAAGATTCCTCGCCTCGGCTGCGCTGCAACATCCAGTCCATACATACAAGGAAAAGGGAGTTGACAAGACGCATCGCTTAGAATTTCTAAAACGTACCCGAGTATGCTGGTGTTGACGCAAGGGTTAGTGCAAAATTGTACTCTTTATTAAAGGTTGAGGCGACATAAAATAGCTACAGTCCAATGTCTATCGTCGGGACCTAGGAACTGACATTTATGCTTGCTAATGATTACTAAATCTTGCTATTGTAAGTGAATATGAAATAAATAAATATGAACTATGAAATGAAGCTGCCTTAGAAGGTAGTTCCCCTAAAAGAATCCCAGACGTGCTCAATCTTGAAGGAAGCATTTAAATATGGGAACAGATTGAATGCACCCAAAGGAGTGTGCTCCGTATGAAAACCGAGTAACATTCTCTCTCGTCAATTGGAGATAAAAATCTGAATTTTTCAGCTGGAGCATGTGTTTCGCAGAGTAACCGGTTGACCAGCACTTCACTCAGCAGCAAGGAGACAATCGCTTAATGGCCTTAAAATTAACAGAATCCCCAGAACCCTCACATAATCCGCAAATTACTCAACTTAAGGTGCTATCTGCGCACCCAATCTAGACAAGGAATCGCACATCTTGCCATGTCACCACAACTTTGCGCAGCAATCAAGTGATTTGTCATACGCACAGTAGCAATTACTGAATTACATCACCAGGTACTTGAGGCACACCGACGGAAAAAAACACGGCAAGGCAAACTCCAGTCCGGATCTACATCCTTTCTGCAAAGGGATAAATCCAGTAATTACCATCAATCCGCAAAATAAGTTGTTCCTCAAGAACACTTGGATTTGCCCGAGCCAATGCGGGGATTTCATGGTTTTCATTCAGGAATCCATGCTCCGGGCAGATATGTATGAATGATTGCAACCGTTTAACAATGAAATGATATGATATGTTAATGGTTGCGGTGTGTTTGTATCTTTTATGTTTCACAGATCGTCGCTTTTGATAAGACATTCGATACTTGAGATGCACACGAAAGGGGATGATGGGTTGGAAATGATTCCCGAGCTGCCGAGAGGGGTTGCCCTGGAGTTGGCTTGTTTATAGTCAACAAATTAGTTTTCAATTGTTGCGGCGGAAGGCCGAGCAAGTATCAGTCCGGAATCACCGAGGGGAAAAGAAGGATGTGAGATCGAAGTGATGGGACCAGCCTACCTGGAAGCCTGTCGCATGTGGTTTGAGAGCAACGCCCTAATTTGCGCATCAATGGATCCGATTATATTGTACAGGATTGTTTTCGTATTATCCCTCACAGAGAGGACGAATGGGATTGCTTCGAATCTGGCGATGAAATGAGATGGATGATGCCAAATGCAAATTCTATAAATGGTGAGTGCTTACTCTGGAATTAGGTCAGTTCCTGAAGGAGTACGGAAGCGAGCAGATCACCAGAGAAACGAACAGATACGGATACAATCTGGACATGGCAGATTTCAGCATCGACTACATTCTAAACCGCGCCGGGGACAAGTACTTGGGCACGAATTGCTGCGTAGGCCTTGCGGACAGGATAAAGCAAAGTACCTCACCGGAACATTGCAACGCCTTGCGAAGTGGATCTCTACAAAATCAGATCCAGGAATGCCATCAGCAGTACCAAATGTTTGATTGGCTTCAATACACCCGCTACCACCCACCAAAGTTGCCAAGTAAGTTCTAGAGGGACAGAGATAGAAACTCTCGCCGCCCTTTAATTCAGTTACTAAGTATGCCTTTTCCACTCCATCAGGACCTCTCCGTGCTGGCCCCATAAAGCGAACTCCCGGTCGCCTTCCAAGGGTTCCGTTTACCCCTGCGCAGCTTCAAGCCCTGGAAAACGCCTACAGAATTTCCACGTACCTGAGTTCGGAGGATGCTAATAATTTGGCTATGAAACTTGACTTGACCAACACGAGGGTGAAGATCTGGTTCCAAAATCGGCGCGCTCGGGAGCGGCGAGAAAAGCGCGAGAGAAACGTGCGTATGGGTGGTGACAACGGATGTGATTCAACAATGTCGTCGGCCTCATCCAGTCCAGAGCCGGAGACAACAAGATTTTCCATCTAAAGTGTTGAATAGTTGCTAGTTGCTTTAATTTGTAAATAGTTTGAATGTGAACGAAGAGATATTGTACTGTTAAATTAAATTCTGATAAGCTAAGTTCTGAATTGAATTTGAATTTGTTGGGGAATGTGGAGTGGAGCTCAAGTGTTGCTTTTATGAATACTCAAACTGAGACAAATTGGGAAAATGGATGCTTGAGGCTATACATGCGGCGTCTTAGTCCCGCTGGCAGAGACATTGACCATTTCAAAAGCAGATGAAGAAGTCTGTGATCGTTGGTACTCTCTTCGTTGGCGACATCTGGAGAATATGAAAAAAAAGCTCGAGCAGCGCTCAATACTAGCTAGGCAATCACGGACCCGATTAGGCCGCGTAGAGTGCCAACTTGGGTCGGAAGAGTCTTGATGGGACAAGGCAGTAAAGAAAGGTTTGACACTGAAGTGAAGAAGGGCTTCAGACAACTCGTTGCGCGCAACTTTAAGCAGCTTCCCAGAGGTCGCACTAGCTGGACAGGTTTTTCGTTATAGCGCAGGTCCGCTTGGGACTGCAGTGTCACACAAAAAATAAATCACCCTAGTCACCAGGGTAGCAAATTCCTAGCGCTAGAGCTTTGTTACGCCCAGTGCGTTAGTTGGGGTCGTCCGGGCAGACCCAATTTATGCAGCCGCTAGTAATTTGCGCACACACTAAAAAAAAACCTTTGTCTACGGTTTCAACCAGTGTTACCTAAATACATATGTATGTCAATAAACTTGGTGGTCTGCTTAGCTACAGCAGCATTTGTATTTCCAATAGAAGGACGTGAGCCCGGTGGTGATATATTTGGAGTATTACTTTAACTGTACGGGTTGTAAAGCGACATGAGCCTGGTCAGACGTCTGCTGATCCACGCAACAGAGGACGCCCGCGTTTAAGATGGCGCACTCAGTTGGAGAAGGACTTCTACCGACGGAACTGGAGGCAGCTAGTCAGAGATCGTGCTAATTGGTTGAGGCCCAGATCCACCCGGCAACACAATATCCTTGTTGAGTTCTCTTAGCACTGTAGAATCATTTGGAGATTTTACACTTGACGAAGAGGTTAATGTTTCAGAAAAAAAAAGTTGTATATAAGTATTTAAAGATAGACGCTTGGTTTTTCTTGATACTTTGATACGAAGCCCCACTCTTTTAATTTGTTTGATTTGAAGATAACTATAAGGCTTGTGTGGCCAAACTTGCAGGTTATGTGGTCGAGTTTTCGCTGAAATTGGTTACGTGCGCTACCCATCGTTCTAACTTGAAAAAAAAAAAAAATATAAAAATATACCAACAATTCAAGTGAATGTTTTGTTATACTTTTACCGATGACGTTTTAACAAAAAATCTGTTCATTCGAGGTTAAATTATATGCTGGAGACTTGTTAATCGGTATTTATTTATTTGTGGCGCAAGTGTCGACTGGAAATGCCTACGGTTTGGACATAAATGCTTTAAGAAAACTTTGTATTTTTTTTTGTTTAGAAAAAGTAAAAATCATCAGACCGTTAACCCATATCAATCAGAGATAATGGAGGATATGGATATCTCTATCCTCCATTATCTCTGATATCAATTCAGTCAATAAACATTCTTCCTTATAGAGACTGACTAGAATTTATCGCAAAAATAGACATCTATCATGACTGAGTTCTTGGTTGATCGAGCGACAAAAACATTAACAATATTATAAAGTGATTTGCAGTGTTTTTTTACAATAGAAAACAGAGACATACCAAAACAGAAAGGGCCAAGTAGAAACAGCAGAATATTTGTTCAGACTAGGCAGAGATACGTTGCAGGTGTCTATTCCTTATTTACAAGCAATCGGGTACTTTTTGGTAACACTAACATAATTTAAATAAGATATTCTAAGCACAGCACGTCGCGTCTGAGCAATATAAGTTAACTGCTTATAAAAAATAACACGAAGACAATCAAAAAGAGTACCTACAAGAACAAAATTATTTTGCTACTAAGAAAATGCTGCCAGTTTAAAGAAGAAAAACCTATAATTGTTGTTGGTTGTCATTCCTCATAAAATGTAGTTGCATACTAGAGAGCAGCGTTCACTGGACTTTGTTGTTATGCAACAGGAATGTGGAGGAATCTGAAGCAGCTAAACAACTCGTGTGGAACGTGTTTAAAGCTTCTAGTGGATTCATCGTCCAATAGGATTGACTTGACTAAAGATGCGATCTATTTGGAGCTCTTAATAAAGCGATGGATGCTTAGATATGTCAAGTCGTAGAAATATTGGGCGTCCAAGTGACTAAATCTGTGAGATGAGGGGCATTACAATTACAAGCAAAGAAGGTGGTTTCTTTTTCCTCTTCATCCCTACAACTTCAGCAGAAGTCGTTATAGGGAATAACTAGTCTTGAGGCGTGAATTCAAAATAGCACAATGCTCGGTTATAACGCCGATTAGAGTTTTAAGATTCGGTCTACTCATTCCGATCAGGTAGCGTGAGCGTTTTGTATCGATGGTAGGCCATAATTGCTTTGTGATCAGGCATCCAGTACCAGAACACCATCTACATTTGTGTGAGTAAGAGTTTCAAGCTTTAGTAGATGTTTTATAGTAGCGATAGGCATGGACGGCAGAAAGAGTAAGTGGTGCCCTTTCTAGCGAGATCGTCTGCTTCGCAATTCTCTGGGATGTCACTGTGTCGGCACCCACATAAGTTGGATGCTAAAATACTTGACAAGAATGTTCTATCTCATTAGAGAGATAGGCGGCGATTGAGGGACGTCTTGGAGTTAAATGTTACTGCACTCAGAGATTTGATAGCTGCCTGACTATCTAAACAGATGACAATATTTGTACCTAACATTGCATTGTTTTTTTGGCAATGACAGATATTCTTTTATCGCTATAGTCTCTGTCTTGAAGACGCTAGATTGTGAGGGTAGTCGGAATGACAGCTGAAAATTAAAATTCTAAGAGTAGACTCCGACATCCACTCCCTCGCCCATCTGTGAAAATTCGCCGAGGACCGTTCAGCGTCTGGTTTTGAAGTCCAGTCAGATCTGGGGGTATGCTGGTTGAAAAGTATCATGATATCGATGTTTCCTGGTAGGGATCCCAATTCATCGATGATGCTAGAGTGTTCGGAGCTGACTTCCTTCCACATACGCAGCGATTTAAATCTAATCGTTGTGCTGGTAGTGATCTATCAGCGGTAGCTTAGGGGTGTATTTAATGCTAGGGACGGGGTAGATCGCAATGCCATCCGCTGCACCCCTTCGAGCGGTTTGCAGTTGATGTCTTTGTATAACGCAGTCCATCAGGGTATATGTAGGAGTAATGAAACTTATCGAACTTTCCTCCTTTTGTGAAGATTTGACGAAGCGAAGTTCAAATATGTCTGTGAAGTTGTAAATGAAAATGCCCACATTTTTCTTTTTACTTCCAAATGACCTCAGCTTTCTGTTTATTAAAAGCAAAGTCGCAATATACTATTTTTTTTTTATGTTAACTTACAATTCATTTACTCAAAAAATCCTTTCCTCTACAATGGCTTATCGTTATTTTATCTGTGTATACGGTTAGATTTCCTTTCACTGTTATCTTCAATCTTATACAAAAAGAAAAAATAAAATAAGAACTCTATCTGGACAAAAAGAAAAAAAAATAATAATCACATTAAACTGCCGTGCAAGTTATGAACAAAATAGGGTTGTCTCTTTATTTATGTACTATAACACTAAGCACCAAATTTTAAAGTTACCGTAAAAAAATAAGAAAACTTTGCAATACGAACATCACATTTCATGCTCTTGAGAGACGCAGTGATTATGTTCAATTAACTTAAAGTACGTGGCTTTTGTTTTGATTTTGTTTTTTTCGTTTGCGTTTTGTGCGAGCCAGTAAATTCGAACGCACATTATTCCCTTGGTGTTTATACTTTATTTATTATATTTAAGTACAGTATACTTTTATGGAGCTATATTGTTAGCCGCACGCTTGTGTTTTGCTCGTCGTATCGTATTTCGTCAGGCAATAAGGCATCAAAAATTATATGTATTCTTCATTTGAAATAATTAAATAAAATATATGTGATTTCGTTTGTATATTTATCTATGCAAGTAGGTATGTATATGTGGTTGGTAAATATATTTTTGATAAAATATTTGATTTAGACGTTTGCCAAAAAGTAAAGAAATTCGAACAAAATATATTATCTAATGTGTCCTTTTTTTAATCTACGAACGTGTGTTAACGTTTGTTTCTTTTCAAATGATTAACGTTTTTTGTGTTGTTTTTTTTTTTTATTTTTTTTTATTTTAAGAGTGTAAACTAATGTGTCCCCTTTTGCGCTGGGGGAGGGATTACCTGAAATTTACTTATATCACTATTTATTTTTCTGATCATATTGTTTTGATTTTCTTTTTTCAATTTGCTTAGTTATGAAGAAGTTATAACATGGGGTAAAATTTCGTTCAACAAACTACAGATGAACGTTAATAATTGATTCACGGCCTTTGCCGACGCCAACCCATCGCACCGGGATGCTTAGTTCCCTTTCAACGAAACGAACATAGTCTTGTGCGTTCTTTGGTAGTTCATTGAAGTTGCGGACGTGGGCTGTACTCTCCATCCAACCGGGTAAAGTTGTGTACTCGACCTCGATTTTGGCCAATTCAGCAATTGTACCCGGGAAGTGATCGACCTGTTGTCCGTTGCTCTTGTAACTGGAAATAAAATAAAGACATTGTATTCCATAAAATACATTGCGTTTGAACATACCCAACACCAACATCAATTGTCTCGAAGTTATCAAGAATGTCCAGTTTGGTAATGCAAATACAAGTGTAGCCATTTACCAACGACGTGTACTTAAGCAAAGGAATATCCAACCAACCGCAACGACGTTTTCTCTTCGTGGTCACTCCAATTTCAGCACCTCTCGTTTGAAGGATATCACCGACGTCCTAAAAATAGATTTTTACACCTAGGCATTCGTTGGATATTTTCAAGAATCTTACATTGAGTTGTTCTGTTGGGAAAGGACCATCGCCTACACGTGTTGTGTACGCTTTTACAACGCCAATGACATTGCCGATTGTCTGTGGTGGCAAACCGAGACCGGTAAGTACACCACCAATGCTGCAATTACTGCTTGTCACGTATGGGTAAGTTCCAAAATCAATATCCAACATAGCAGCATTGGCACCTTCAACAAGTACAGTTTTTCCTTGGCGAAGGGCTGTATGCAGGAAGCAAACTGTATCTTTAACGTATGGCCGGACCATTATTGCGTACTCTTGATATCTAAATAAAAACTCCTCTCTCAGGACCAACCACCTCTCGAAGTCTCAATCAAGTTCTATTTACCTTTTTAATTCAGCCTCCACATCAACAGTTATTGTGGGAAACAATCGCAAGTGCGTTGCAACTATAGCATTGAATCTTTACAAAAGAGAGCAATTAATCAATAATCCATGATTTGGAACATATGTACTTTCGAGAACTTACTTTTCTGTGAACAATTTGAAGTCGGACAAGAGGTCTCCCACTCGGATTCCGTTGCGGGTAGCTTTGCTGGAGTAAGCTGGACCAATACCCTTCTTAGTCGTACCCAGGGACTTTCCACCCTTTTCAGCCTCTTGCATGCCATCAACTTGCTGATGGAAATCGAACACCAAATGCGCCCGATCCGATATTACCAATCGGTGCTGCAACTTTTGTAGGCCCTTAGCTTCATTCTTGCTCAGCTCTTCGAACAAACTTGGCAGATGGATAACAACCCCGTTGCCTGTAATTCAAAACAATCCCGTTTACAAATGCATAATTTTTCGATTTGGTTTGCTAAATAGGAGCCCGCACACGAACGATGACAAACACGGAATCTATTTGAAACATCAGTCAGAGTCAAGTAATAAGCCTAATTATAGGCAGCAGCTGCTTTACAAGAAACATCCCTGCCCCTCCGTAAATCGCAAATTAACGTTGTATAACAAACGAAAGGAGCCTGCTAGTCTCCCCTGGCCCGGGACAAGTCACTGAGTTGAACGAGTTTAATGGCACATGTACAAGCGAACGTAATCAAATTTATTTTGTTGATGGATCTGATATCCACACACTGCATAAACACATTGTGACAAACAACCTGTGTGTGTGCGCCACTGGCGACGGTATCGCCCGAAAGAAAGCAAACTCGAATTAAATTCCTGTCTGTAGTGGCTGCTGTGAATGTCGACCGGTGGTTGGAGGTTTATTTTTGTAGGTCAAAGTCAATGGATTTGCTGGCGTCGTTTCAAATTTACGTCGAATGCAAAAGTCCTTTCAATTACGTGTGGTAAGCGTTTATTTTTACACAAGGAATGGTTTTACTTCTAATTTGTTTTAAACAACATTAGCGTCTTGATTGAATTAGGGGCAGACAGCTGAAGTAATCGATTTTGATTGTTTTATTTTTGATGTGGATATGGATAAATATTGCTGACTGATGTTGAAATTCCAGAGGAAAGGGTATTTCCTGTTTACAAATCACTGGAAACAGTCATTGCGAGGAGCGGAATGAACAGCTCATCGTATTTTGGAATTAAACTCCAAACTGCCGCATCGTCTTGTTGCATATCATGTGACATCTTATTCAGAATGTCTTCGCTAAATTGTTCTTCCGGTTGGATCTTGGTCATATGCTTTCATTTTGGCTTATGTGATATAGGAGTATGTAGTCGTATAAGTAAGAACAAACATTAGAAATCTGGTAAGCAGATGCGAGGAAAGAAGCATCCATTCTCCTTCTCCTTCTTCAAATAGGTATAAAGACTTTGCTGATACATTGATAGTTCTGTCCCTTGGAAAAACTTTGATAAATCGAACAAAACCTATGTTTTGGTAACATTTGGAGCAATCACTTCGAATAACAACAGTTGCTCAAAGAACAGAGATCAAAAACATCAAAAAATGACTCGAGTTTACTAATGTTAGGCCAGTAATTCGAAGTGATTGCTCAGTAGACCAGCCAGCAAAGAAGCTGCAATTCAAAATCAGTCAGTTTCCTCTCAGTGACTCGGGTAATTTTTTGACGTTTTTGTTCTCTGTTCTTTGATTAACTGTTGTTACAATGCGTTGATCCCGTTAGATTGTGACACATGCCATGGATTGCAAAACTGTCACATGCGACTCGGTTATTACAATAATCCCAAAAAAAAAAAAGAAATGTAGGTACGTTCCACTCGTGAAAGAACAGTAGCATGCACAACACGAGTGCCCCTCTACGGGCTGTAGCGCCATCCTTATGTATACGCGGCGTGTATCTACGTACATATCTGCCCCAACTAATTATACCTATCCATACATGGCGCCATTAAATAAAATTTCACGAGATCAAGACCAAAACGAAAACGTAGGGGAAACATTTAGCAAGATCTAAATTGTCGTCGACCAATCGAGGAATCATTAAAACTGATTTTATGCATGAGGGCTATTAAGCGTATTCGTGTGAAGTGGAAATAACTTGAAACTAAATTCCAATGGATATGCACATGGACCCTTGCACGTGGTCAAAGGGCATTTGTTTAACAATTCGCTCGTACCTTGCAACTATGTAATTGCCACTTACGACAAATGTTTCAAAATTGTTGTTTTTTCCATGTGTATCTATAACAAGCACAAGCTCTTGCAACCATTGCTGCGGAAAATGTGATATAAAGTGTGGATGAATGTGCAGCTGGTAAAGACTGAATAGATAGCACGCTTCTATTTATCTGGGCAATTTTTAAATAAACCAGGCAATGCTACCAGCAATTTATTGTTTTCGCTTCTTTGTTATTCCATTTCAGTTTGGATTGTTTCCAAAATCAATTTACAAAATTATTTTTCTTTGTGTTATATTATTTCTTGGAAATTGTTTGTCCCGACCCAAATTTCTAGGCATTTTAAAAAAAAGTTTTTCTTGAAATTTATTTCATTTCAATTCTACTAGATTTTTGGAGCTCTCTTCTTTACGCACACTTTTTGAATATATCACTACACCACGAAATTCTCTGATTGGGACATGAAAGATGCTGTCCAAACATTTCAGGAGACAGGAGTGATACACATGTAGCTCTGGTTATCAATCTTTAGGGGGCATGTTTTGTCCAAGCGCTCTATAGGACCTATCCACCTTAGACGGTGGATGCTGGTTAGACTCATGTCCCTGTATTGCTCTCCTCCGGAAGCCGTCAATGATAACTCCCAGAACTTTTCTCTCGATAAGACTTCTTCATCCACTCAATTATGAGTCGGCTTGTTTCCGTCGAGAAGAGTCTATTATACTCAATTGCCTCTTGAGCCCAAAGACACAGGAGAGTTACTCCTTCTTTAGACCTTGTTACCGACGTTGTATGTTGCATGAAGCGCGTGAGGTAGATGAAGTCTCTGACCAAATCATACGCTTTGTTCAAGTCATCAAGTCGTACAGCCCTTCTGGAGGACAGCATATCCTTCGATTTTCTCTCGTTCACCTCACTGGCGGCTTTCGACCAATCACGTCACAAGGTGAACACGTCTAGTGTTGGTAAACAGAAACGATGTACTTCTGAAATTAAATCTAAGACGACACGATTTTGGCTTCCCCGTTGACAAGATAGTTGCAAATAACTTGAACGTCTGTATATCGCGTTACGCAAGCAATACAAAAAATACATTAATCACTCCGAACTTTAAATAAAGTATGAAGTCATTGTTTGAAAATGAACAATGAGTTGCAATAATACACTTGCAAGCCATCAACTTCGCGTCTAGTCTAGTTAAGAGTCTCTCATATGCAATAGTTGTCTAATTTTCAGTTCAAAAACTAAGATGAAGATGAGAACAACGAATATAATTCAAACAGTACTATTTACGTAGTTTAGAAATCAAGTTCAACACTCATTCACGTAACAATCACACTTTTTTGCTTCGTACATTTCCGTGACAGTGCATAACACGCAGTGATTAGATACAGCGTATTCACTCAAATCATTATCTGTTTCCTTAGAGCGTAGATAAAATGCTATCTTGCAGATACATTTTGTTTGAGTACAAATGTCTACATTCTTCACACGCATGATAAAGATAAACAATTAAGGAGCATTACTTATGCAATCACGTCTGCGAGTCAGTCCTATTACCGAACGCGATAAATCATTTTCACGACAGAACTTAGTCATGTGATCACACCCAGGTGTTTTATTTGAATTCTATTCTTTTCTTTTTTCCTCACATAATCTTCCCCTGTGAAGAATAGATATCACACCTAGGTGCACAGTGCACTTCACACTTAACCTTATTGCTGTGCTCGTGCATTACGATATTTCATTCACATTCTGATTCAATAAAGTCTCTAAAGCCTACTTGTGTGCTTATCACATTGAACACAATCGCACACCGGCGCGGCGATGTTAGAATCATCGGTCAAGGGTTCCTCTTACCCTAAGCAACAGTTCCTCCAAGTCGAGTGTTATGGTGGTATTTCAAAGGAAAGGAAAAACTAATGAAAACGAAAACGTACTAACCACCACTGCTGACAGAATCTTCGTGGGGGATTTTTGCTTTCGATTGAAGGCAGGGTGCAGACTGCAGAGATGATGCAATATACGTAGTATTGGCCCAATTCTGACGAAGACCGAGAACGCGTACTGGTTTGCTACTTCATTTGTCTGAAGGCGCAGTGCAAACAAAAAAAAAACATTTCAAATTGATTTTAGATTTCTTTCATAGCAACATACACATTTACACATCTGTGCATGTAGAATGAATATGCGTTGTTTAGGTGTTTTGTAAATTGATGCATAGAGGTATAAGGAGTGCAACTCACCAATGACGGAAATACACTTCTCGTTGACGACGCCGCTTGGCAAAAGATGAAAATCGAATTCAGTTCCATTGGCGACTACCGTATGGCCGGCATTATTTCCACCCTGAAATGATAGAATTATTGATTGATAATAATTGGCTGTTGAAAAGGAAAAAAAATAGTTTCTCATATTTATGCGAATGAAAGGAGGAACATTTACGGAAAGATTCAAATGAAATGATTTCAACCATCCGTCTAACACGTGATTTGATGTAGTCACCAATAACAATGAGTGTAGAAATATAATAATTAGCATGAATGCTGCCTGCTTTTAGGAAGTAAACAAACCCGAATAAGGTGAATTTAGTTGGAAGAACCTGATATGTTTGGCAAACATCTAACAAATTTGTTTTGAAAACTGTAAATTAGCAGTGACATAACATATTCGATCGTATTCATTCATCGCCTCAACTTAACACATGACACCATATTTGATGCTGTTTACACCCCAAGACATTCTGCCACGACAGGCACCGCGATCGGATCATTTGAGGCATGGCGTCAAATAACAATAAGATGTGGTGAATAAATTATTCCTACCCCCACGATTTTCAGGAAATTAGGGATATACACGATAAAAGGAGCACATAGTAAAATAACACTCTACATCGACCGCAGACATTCTCTATTTGGATACCATGCTCACAGATTACGACTGACTTCGCCTGATACATGTGGACGTTGCAGCGCAGCGCACCGAATGTGGTCCTGCATTTCTCAAGGGAACGAAAAGGGTTCAAAACTCCTTACTTGAAGGACCAAATGCTGGATAGGTCTAAGCAACTTGGTCACGATGTTGCAAGGTCACGTATTACACTGCAAGCAATGTGCTCGGGACCGTCAATGATGGCAGGCAGTTGTCGTACGAACAAATAAGTAACAGTGCAGGTTAGGTTAGGTTGTAGTGACTGACTGCCACTTGCTCTTCCTTCATCAAGTCATTGTAGAGAAGTCCTAATCTGGAGTGAGTTCCAATGGCAGCGTGTCCGCCGATAAGGGTTCCACGATTCGGTAGACTTATTCTGATCAGCCTGTGTTTACGGTTATGAAGTGAGAGTAGACCTTAACGTAGACACCCTTTGCCAGTAGACCAAGCTTAAGGCGGAGTTTTGCGGTAGCGATAGGTACGAATTGCATGATCTCCATGCGAAAGAGTGCGGCCTTTTCTAGCGAGTTCGTACGCTTCGCGGTTCTCTGAAATGTCGCCAGCACCCGCCGCCGTCTCGTCGACACATGAGCGGCAATTCGGGGAAGTTCAATGTGACGGCATCTCAAGAGATTTGATCGCTTTAGCGAAACAAACGTTAACAAATTTGCGTGTTTGTGCCACAAAGTATTACATAACAAATACGCAGCATGTAATTTAAGCTCGAATTATCAGATTTTTCAACAATAAACTTGTTTTGTACCGAAAAAGTATTAACAAACCAATATGCCTATATATTTATAATTTTATCCAAATTAGAGCAATGGGTGCTAGGGACGCGTAACTAATTTCAGCGAAAAGTCGACCACATAGCCTGCAAGTTTGGCTACCCCTGCTTTAAGCTAAAAACATGGATCAATCTGTATAAGTTTGCAAAATGATCCACTTTCCACTGCTCATGCAAGAATTACTTGTCAGTTCGTGTTTGATCATTCAGAAGAAAATATGTGAAAAATTGTCCATCTAAATTTTGCTGGCAAGCGATATTTTCTTTCAGAAAAAAAATGGTTCCCCTAACATTCACACATTTGCATGTACGTTACCACAAAAACGTTTCAACGCATACTTAGCCAAATATGATTATAAATTAATACATGCGTACATACAAACTGGAACCCAAAAATCTAGTATTGACCGGCCTTAGCCATTATCTCCCTCGACTTATCATTTACATAGCCAACCGACGAATTTCATGCCACCAACTGAAATTGAACACCATAAAATGTTAATAATAATTCTCCTTGCGTGGCGTATGCTCTCATAAAGTGGGCGTGAAAATTACTCCCTGCTTTTGCGTTGAGTTGAATGACGTGAATTATGACGCAGTTGAAACAAAAAAAAAACACGATATGCCTTTGTGTTCACATTGAATGTCACGCATGTTTGTAGGAAATCATACCTACATACAAAAAAAAAACGACAACGAAATAGCGAGATTGTTTAGAAATGATATTCCACAACACAACTTAACCTTGGGCAAATCTAAAAAAGAAAATAAATAAATAACAATATATTCGAAGACACTGCCTTGTATACAGCCTTTCGGTTGGACATGAACTAGCATACATCATGTCTTATATTTAACAAAGAATTTTGCGTAAGAATTCAAGATCATTTTGGCACAGTATCAAAATTGCATACATTCACCACTATATCGTTTCGTTTAAGCTTGTAGTGAAGACTCGTGATTCGAAATGTGTTTCTCTGTTTATTTGTAAACTACGGACCTGATGATTATACAAAGTGAATGCGGCGGATACAACAATCAACACTTTTAGGTAAACTAATTATCAGTACTTAAATATTTTTCAAGAACCGATTAATGGCGAACGTCTTCATGTGATAATCAGTGTGAAGTGAACTCACATTTATTTATTTAATTTTTATCAAACTTACACACAACTTATCAAACTTTAAATCAGACTACAGGCTAGCATGTGTCCGACCATCAGAACTGATTCCAAGTCGTATCATGAATGCAGTTTGTTTCGTAGAAAGAAGCACTAAAAAAATGTGATGTTTATAACCCAAACATTGCCTCTTATCTTACTTAAGTCCATTTAATGTGGCTGTTATTGAAGAGTACGTGTTGAAAAGGTGTAACGTGATATGCCTAGATTCGAAAATTAAAATTCCAATAACTGTAATTCGTCATCCACGATAATTACGAGAACAAATAGGAAATCAAGGACGAATGCTTTGTATCAATTTTGTTATAATTTAAGCAAACTGCTAACAACCATCAAAACAAAAATCATATGAATCAACAGTTTTGTCATTTTCCGGGTAAAGCACGTGTATGCCAATGGTTTATAACCTGTTGCTGATAATGTGAACCCTAGTAATAAATAGTTATCAGTTTATAATCAGGTTTAATCAAATCTTTTGATACGACTAATGCTTTTGTATCCAGTTTCTGAGCATCGATCTTTTAATTTTCAAATAACTGTTGATTCCTGATGCCTACTCCTCAAAAATGTCTCTATCTGCAGATCGATATAGGACCATCTTCTAAACGAACTCTCGTGTTCGCTGTGCTATTGTTCGATCACGAGTGGTGGATGGCACTTACAGTTTTGTGCCGATATTCTTAAACTTGAGAACGAAACGAAGATAGGTATACAACGTTCTCGCCTAGAGAAATTTTGACAAGATTAACATTGGATATGGAACACGAATGGATAGCATGCACATTTGAAGGCATCTCACTAAGAAAACGTGCTCATAAGCGTGCTGTATTTAATGCGACTTCAACCAAAGTGTGTTAACCAAACTTGAGTCGTTGTCATTCCAATGCATCACAATCCGTCATAATAAAATGTCAGTTTAATACAATTTTGTGGTATCACCAAAACACAATCATGTCTGTTTATTATTGAATTAATCAATTTTTAACTATGATCATACATTTTGTGTTTGGTAACTTCATCTACAATGTAAAAGTAGTTCACGCGCAATTGTCCATTTGTCAACAAACAAACTTGGCCAAAGACAGCAATCTTGTACGAAAGAAGCACTCGACTTCGATGACCTGCAAGAATTACATTCCTGTGCAAATAGAAATATTTTCATCGTTGCAGGGTGTCCCTTAACTGGATGAATAAATCACGTTTAATGGATCCAATATCCTCTGAAACCGTGCATCCTGTTTCATTTCCTGCTTGCTTACCAAGATATGTATTTTAGAATTCCCCTTTTTACAAAAACACTCATATCAAATGCGTACATATATAGGCACGTATATGCCCGCACCACATTTTGTCTACGTGGTTCTTTCCACTGCAGAAATTCAAATATCAGCCATATATTAACCAAAAGCTTGCATTCTTTTCAAAAATCTTACGTAAACAACAGTCATTCATTTTCGTTTCTTTAGAACCATGAAACCGATAGAAACTGTACTGTCTCTAGTTACATCCACCTAGAACTGACTGGCACTGAAGCGGACTATCTATCTTTTCGGCATTTAAACGGATAAAGAACAACTCAGCATGATGTCATGTTCACCAGCCCAGCGATAACATCGATATTATACAGATGTGTAGATAAAGATAGACATGTGCTTCACGAAGTGGTTCGGGCAAATTTCATTCAGCTCTTCGCTGTGCATCTAATTTCTTGGAAAATGTACCGTCGTTTTCCGAATCTCGAGACTGGTCAGAAATTACGAAAGCAGTGCATATATTTTTTCAACGAAAAACAATCAGGATACAGACAAAATTACGTAGAAATCGAATTGTATCTATGCTTGAACAGAGTGACAGCGCACACGTGTACACCAAAGACACCCAAAAAAATGTATACCTAATGAGAACGCAATATAATCACAAGTCCCTGTGAAACCATGTGACTAGACTGGCGGGCAAGCGCTTGTATGTGAACCACCTTGATTAGTTAAATATACTCTGTAGATTAATTCGTTTTCTTTGTATAAGAATACGAACAAGTTATATAAACACTTTTTTACTTCTTGATTACATTTTTCCCTTTTTTCCAGAAAGCCTTGATTAATGATAAAATATGTACATTTCCTCAGTCGTTGAAATTATCTTCCTTTTTTTTTCAAATTTTGTAGGCATGGAATGTGAAAAGCAGCAGTATATACCCGAACTTAATAGTTCACAGAACTTTGGGAAGAAATGATTTTTTTTTATTAAAATGACTTACCTGACACCGACAAACAATGTCGACATCGGATGCCAGCATGTCGACAACTTTTCCTTTTCCTTCATCACCCCATTGAGCGCCCAAAACCACAGCGACCTTCTTATATTGACTAAGTCGATTAACGATGCGATCGGGATTCCCGTTTGCAATTTGTTGATCTTCAGACATGTTTTTGCAATTAGGAATTCTATATTATTGTCAATTGTTACACTTGTCTAGGAATTTACACTTTATTGCTATACGAGAAGAAATTTCGTGCAAAATTTCTCAAAAACTCGCGGCGTACTAAACGAACCAAACGACAGAAAATTTATAAAGAAATCACTTGTCTTTAATGTCAGTTGATTAGGCATATGCTCAGAACATATGCCATGCCAATTGTCAATTTGACCGCATGCGCTTTTAAAGGTTCAGAAAATGTTTAATTAATTTCGGAGTGGTACTACTCTTCCGCTAGTGGTTGACGTGAAATGATGCCAAGTCTGGATGTGTAAAATTACTTGTTTATTTAAGCTTTCTTTTGATATAATTTTAAACAGTTGCAACATGACAGAAAGAGAGGACATGGGAATATTATTTTTCATTTTATTAAAACTACATATTTAAAATGGAAAATGATTTCAAATTCAGTCACAGTCACATTTACTTATCAAGTCGGCGACACATGGAGGATCAGAGCCTGAGAAATCACTGTCTTTCTTAGTGGAAAGTCCTGTGCACGCTGCCTTAAATCAGTGCCATCAAGACCAAGTTGTCGGGCACCCCGATTAAATGGTCTTTATTCCAGAGATGCGGTCGTCCTCTCCTTCTCTCCAAGGCTCTAACCTTAGAATATTATAGTAGCAATCATACTGCAAGATTTTTGTTCGTTCTTAATATATCATTTTAAATAATTTACATTACCCATATGCAACTATAGACGTCTTTGAAATTCCGATAGTAAAATTACAATTAAAGGCTATAACATAAATAAATAATCAACATCAGCTCGTTTGCTGCTACTTGCGAACACAGCCACAAGTGCTAAATGTCAGTCCAAAAACAGCTGCTTACCACAAATTATATTAGGTGACTTGTGCTGTTTACCGGCAAGAAAATGTCTTCAACAGATTTGTGCAAAATGTAATTATTTTAACAATACTCTTTTGACAAAATAATGAACCCTCCATTTCAGCTGCAATAAAGTGGAATTTAAGTATACTTGTCCCAAGTGTAATGTCTTATACTGTTCCGTTGATTGCTACAAATCCCCAGAACATCAAAAATGTTCCGAGCAATTCTACAAGAAATGTGTCGAGGATGAACTTGCTGCGGCCGCTGCGAGTACAAATTCCAATGAGGACGTTAAAAGAATGTACGACATACTAAACAGAGTTAATGGGCTATCAGATCCGGACGAATTTGAATCAGAAGAACCTCAAGAAGATCTTGATTCTGACGACAATAGCTATGAAGATGATGGTCTGTTATCTGAATATTATCTTTGATTAAAACTCATTATTCTATTTACAAAGCGACCAGCATAGCTAATCGACTTGAAGGAATCGATATTAACGACTCAGATGCTGTGTGGAAGCACTTAACTGAGGAGGAGAGAAAGGACTTTCAAGGGCTTATCGAAAATGGTGAAATAATGAAACTACTACCCAAATACAAACCATGGTGGTCAACTCAGAACAGTAAGTTAATAAGCGAAGTGTCGGAAGAAAGTCTACCTAAAATATGTGACAGCATTCCGTTGTTCAGTACAATCTACTCAAAAGAGCCACTGTCATGCATCCACAATAACTTATGGAACGTTATCGCGGCATACGCTTGCACAGTGAAATTCTTCAATGGAGAACACCACACTAACGCCTGGGAGGCAATCAACTATCTGCTATCACTCTCCGCAAATCTAAGGAAAAATATGAACTTTGATGATGCTGAACAGGCTGTGGTATCAGTTGAAATGGAAGGGCTAGCAGAGAATGTTGCAGTTCCGTGTGAGGAATTTGCAGAAATTCAAAGCGACAGCAGACGAATAATGTCAGGATTGACTTATAAATTGGCCGCCTTATCAGATGTCCTGTGTTTGTGTAAACTTGCCAAGGACGAGCAGTATGGTGAAAGGTCCAAACGGAAAACGTGTGAATTCATTCAGAGATTCGATGGGAAAATTTTGGAAGATTTCTCAAAGAGCAAACTGAATCTTGTTATCAAAAAAGTTGAATTTTTCCTATCGTACGTCCAAAGGGATAACAAATAAATGAGTTTTAAAATTTAATAGATTTTTTGTTTCTCTTCCGTTTCATCTCCTTAGTTTTGCACTTTGTTTTAGTTAATTCATTCAACTTCGGAAAAAATGTGTTTGCACCTTATAATTTCCCCGAATAAGAAATGTCAAAAAAATATCCCAATATGGCGACTGCACTTGCTGCTATTCCGACCAAAACTCTTCCCATTTCGTTTGTAACTTGCAAGAAAGCTGGTTCAGCGCTGCTCAATTTCTTCTGTTTGAATTGAATAACTCGACCAGATTACTGCATAAATATGGTAAATATTCTCAGAAGTATAATTCAAATTTTTGTATCACATTTGCTTAAAGAAATTGCACTTTTCAACAAAATGCTTGTCTCCACGTGTCAACTAACCTCAATTTCATCCTTCTCCAGGCTGCTGCTGCTAAGGATATCGAGAAGCCCCAAGGTGATTCTGCATCTGTTCACCGCATTCGCATCACTCTCACATCAAGGAATGTCCGTTCATTGGAAAATGTCTGCCGTGACTTGATCGGAGGTGCCAAAAACCAAAAACTCCGTGTTAAGGTGAGTTCAAATACGGGGCACTGACTAAACATTTTGCATTTACCTGGAGGATCGTGACCCATTAAGGTCATTTTCCTAGTTAAAATAAATGCTAAATTAAATTTCTATGAATTAATTCTCTTTATCTACGCTCTGGATAGACAGATGTAATTTTAGAAAGACAAAAATACACACAAGCTGTTAATTCATCTGCTGACTTGTAATCTGCGATCCGCGTTAATTCATTTGTTCTTTTTTTATTTTGATCTAGGGTCCAGTACGCATGCCAACAAAGATTCTCCGCATCACCACCCGTAAAACACCTTGCGGTGAGGGTTCAAAAACCTGGGATCGCTTCCAGGTAAGATAAACTGCATTTTATTTTGACTAACAAGCAAACCGGTATAGAGCTTCAAGTAATTCAACCAGCTTATGGACAGTACCAATGGATTGCTTAGATAAAACGTACTCTCATAGTCCCAATCGAAGATATTCGCCTTCAGTTCGGCTCTCAGAGTATTACAGATTAACATTGACCAATTTACTGCCACTGTACTCGCTTGGGTACACAAAAACCCATCGACTTTATCATAGCTCTTAGCTTGACATAGCTAAGAAAGAGTAAAACACATATAATCACAATATAACACTTTCTGTCACTTTTAATTTTTAGATGAGACTTCACAAGAGAATCATCGATTTGCATTCCCCCTCTGAGATCGTGAAGAAGATCACATCCATCAACATCGAACCCGGTGTAGAGGTTGAGGTGACCATCGCCAACTAAGGCGTATAACAGCATTGTCTTTTGTACTGAAGAATAAAAGTACATAATTTAAAAAAAATATATATATGCATTTTATTTCTTTACGACGCAATGATTACACAAGCCGGGTGGCTCAAAGCTATGTCCCAATTGAACATGGGCTTATTGTGGGTAATCTATTATATTTAAGATAAGGTCACTGGCAGCTCGAGAGGGTTTCCTTCCCCGGAATCTGATCCAGCACTCAGCATCTTTTAGATTAAAGTAAATAAACCACTGTTTTCACTTCAGAATCTGTTGTGTAGAACAGTAAAATTGACTGATCGGTTTTAGTCAATAACTGTCCTAGAAATCAAGGGACGCTGTTTCTCACATTTTGTACGAAATTGAAAGTAAATTCTGAAGCCCACGAAGTATAAGGACTCGTTAGTGAATATGAAGACTACATACAACAATAACTCATGTGTGCACTAGGAAAACCCTGATGACTTAGCCTTAGCTGGGCTATAAGGTGATCAGCTTCTCCGCAGCCATCCGTAAAGAGAGGTGAGCTCTTATACAGACGTGATTGTGGACCCATCTTTTGTCGAAGGTGCTACCCGTAGGAATAGATTCTTCGAGAGAAAAGTTCTATGTGCTATTTGATCATACTTGCGTTGGCATTTGGAGAAGCAGATTCAACCGCGAACCGTATGGACTGAACATTAAAGTGTGGCCTGTCAGGTTTGTACAGATTTAACAGCTAAGTGCTGTGTAGAGCGTTTGGAAGAGTCCTCGACTTCGAACCTGTGGGACAAGGTAGCACAGGACGACTGCGTTTAATGTGACGCATCCTGTTAGAGAATGGCCTCAACTAACTAGGCATGGCAGCTAGCCTGAGATCGGTCTAGTTAGAAATTTGAGGCCCAGGGTCTAAAACTCAGACATCAGTTGAGAATCACTGGGTATAGTACTGACTGTAGGTGTTTAAGTCCAGAATCCATAGCATATCCGAAAATCATTAAGGTGATTGGCTTAACGCAGCAAATTGTCAAACAGGGGTTTCCTACTATTGAGACCGATACGAATCTGGCGGTGAAAGATAAACGAAGGCAAACAGCATCGGGCAGCTCTACCATCTTTGGCCTACATCGGCACAGCAGTGAATAGATGCGCCACACAATTATAAATTGATATAGGAACAGTAAACAGTTATGCAGATTTCCTGCCTAAGTTGCATAGAAATCATTTGCGCCTTTGAACGCGCACATTACTGTTATACTCAACCATAAACCAGATGATGGAAGACGAAGTGCTATACTATATATGGACACTGGGATGAACATATCAACAAGTCCAGGCATTCTACAGCTCTGTGTCATATGTGAACTTGAAAGAAAGACTTCAACTATGTTTATTTATTTAAATTTGTAATTATAAAGAAATGAAACGTGAATATGTTCAGGCTCAGGCTCGGACCGGAAGTGGCCTTTTCCCCTAGATTCAGATTCATCGAAATGTCTGTTACGTTCTAACCTATTGGCAGCCCGCACGTCATCTCCCTCATTGAAAGGTTGTGGTAAGGGCAACCGTCTCAACGTCCCATCTGGATATGTAATTGAAAAACTCAACCTTCTCGTATTAAATAATTTTATTTCAGCTCAATGTGATACAAAAAATGAGACAGTATTTTCGGATTGCAGAAATTAATTGTAGGTCATGTACCGAGGTGTGGCACTGAATTTAGCATAACTCTTGATGACCTTGTTTACGGCCTCCAAGAAGTCCTTTTCGGTGGCGACCTTCCTTCGCGCTCTGATTGCAAACATGCCCGCTTCAGTGCAGACGGACCTGATTTCAGCTCCAGTTGAGTTTGGACACAATCGAGCCAACAGTTCGAAGCGAATATCTCGTTCGACGGACATCGAACGGGCGTGAATTCTGAATATATGAGTGCGGCCCTCCAAGTCGGGCAGACCGAATTCCACCTTACGATCCAAACGACCGGGGCGCATGAGAGCAGGGTCCAAAGTGTCTGGCCTGTTCGTTGCCATGAGTACCTTAATGTTGCCACGAGGATCGAATCCGTCTAGCTGATTGATAAGCTCCAACATAGTTCTTTGAACCTCGTTATCGCCACCAGCCCCGTCGTCGAAGCGAGCGCCACCAATGGCATCGATTTCATCGAAGAATATCAAACAGGCCTTCTTGGAGCGAGCCATTTCGAAGAGTTCTCGCACCATGCGAGCGCCTTCACCTACGTACTTCTGAACAAGTTCAGAGCCAATAACGCGAATGAAGCAGGCATCCGTGCGGTTGGCCACCGCACGAGCACACAATGTTTTACCTGTTCCAGGGGGTCCGAAGAGAAGAACACCTTTCGGTGGCTCAATACCCAGATTGACAAACTTCTCTGGATGCAGTAGAGGAGTCTCCACAACTTCCCGGAGTTTTTCAATTTGCTCCTTGCACCCACCGACGTCGCTGTAAGTAACATCGGGCTTGTCTTCTACCTGCATCATGGTGACTGTTGGATCGATTTTTGGCGGAAGAGGAATGTGAATCTGGTACTTATTGCGATCAACACCGACACGCATTCCCTCTTCAATATCAGTCGGAGCCACTGAATCAGCTAAATCAACGACAAACTTAGCAAATTGCTTCACATTGATGATGTATTTTGGATCGTCTGAGTCAGCGTTGATTATCTTTGTGCATCGGGCCACTTGGAGAGGTTGCTCGTTTTGCAAGGTTTGCTTGTCAGCTGCCAAGTCCCACAGTGCCGGAGGTGCCAGTCCCGTGTCGCTCTCCTTAATTCCAGTCAACTCATTGACCTGCTTAATAGCTTTGAGAATGTCTTCTTCGATGGTTTTAATCGCTTTGTGATACTGACTTTGGCCGTATGTCTTCAGCAGCTCAATATCTCCTTCGTCGAGAGATTTTATTTCTTTCTCCGGTTTTTCATCATCCTTAACACGACGTTGATCGTTTCCAAGATAGTCCGGCATTTTTATTTAAATATTACAGCGAAAATAATGAAACAAAGTGAAACTTTTTTTTTGTAACAGAGGAATTCCTAATTTGCAATGTCAGCCTGTCAAAATATTACCAGCACAAATAACAGTTGTGAAGTTGGATGCAGTTAGCTTGGATATTTATAGACGTTTTGCTTTTATCTGGTTTGCTTTAATTTCGTTTTGCGACTCTTGTTAGTTTTTTTTCCATTCCATTCTAGCAAATCTGAAGTATTGAGGAATTACGTTCCATTTTACTTATTTACACTTACACATATTTATTCTTTATTCATTGGTGTTATTATTATTATTCAGAATATTCTAGTACATTTCCATTCTAGTACTTTTCAGGGTCAAATTTGAAAAGCAATACTACACTTTTCAGCGAACTATTTTCCTTGAAGATTGATATACGATAGTCAAGTTATGTCAATTGTGTTAGCAATGCACTTAAAAAATAATTGGATGTCATATCAAGCCAAATACAACAGAGGAAAATTAACCTTTTTTAGATAGATAGATATTCTATAGATATTCTATTACACCATTGATAACAGAAATTCTTATTGCAACTTTCTGTCTACATATTGTACCCTACGTTGGTCAGGAATTAGTTACGTTATAGATTTTATGATGACCCAAAATGAAGAAAATGTGTGCTCTTCAAAGCCCTTTTCTGCAACTATGAAATTTTTGTTTCGACTGTACATGTTTAGTAATTGCTTACAAGTACATTTCCAACATCTTCAGTCAGTTCAGTTTTAAGAAACTCAAATAATTTTATTGCTTTCAAGTTGGCCTCCTTGCTTTGGTTTCGTGGAAAAATAGTTTTATTTCTCACCGCCCGGTTGGCGGCAGTGTAAAATTTGATAGTTCTTTTTAACATGGCTACTTCAGGTTGGTTTCTTTATTTGACAATTGATTGAAATTTTTCACAAAATTTATGAAACTTATTAAATTTTTAATTATTTACAAAACTGTGCAAAATGTGCGAGATAAATTTATTTACAATTTGATGTAAAAAGTGTAGTTGTACGTTGTTTCATTGATAAATACTGTGTAATTGAAAATTTCTGACATATCATCGATAAATCCGCTCTGGCATTTTGATTCCGCGTGGCTTAAATAAATGGAAAAGATTTTTTTTTTATTGATTTGAAATAAGTACAAAAAGAATTTAAATAAAATTTGTGAAATTTTTTCTCATTTTTTAATCAGGCAAAAAGGGTAAGAAAAATAAGGGGACAGTCATCTCCCTACAATCGTTCCTCGCTAATGGTGAGCCTCAAGCTGGTGTCACGCAAGTCGCAAAGAAAGTTCGTAACTATGGATGCGACAGTGACGAGGACGATGGTTCTTTACCACAAGTGTATCAATTGCCGACTGCACCCCGAGCTAGTCGTATCTTCGATGATGATTCCATACCGCATAAGCCGCCATTCCTGGCATATATCTCGAATTTGCCGTTCGATGCCAACGAAGACGATATCCACGAATTCTTTTATCCGATCGAGCTAGTATCGCTGCGCCTTCCGCGGGAGGACGGAGAAACTGGTCGTGTTCGTGGATTCGGTTATGTCGAGTTTGAGACTCGTGATGATTTGATACACGTTATAAGTCTGCCAGATCCGCAAGTGAGAAATCGCCGAGTCCGAATTGAAGTGTCCAACGAAAATGAACAACAACAGAACCAGAGAAGAAATGCCGGCGATCGAAACAATCGACGTGGTTATGATGTATTTGGGTCCAGTGAGTATCGCGAGTCAACGAATTGGCGTCGCGATGGGGGCAACGGCGACAATGACGATGGACGTCGTGGTGGCCGGAACTACGATCGCGATCGCGGTGGTTTCAATAGAGATCGTCAGCCTCGCGATGGTTCACAAGAGAAAGGTGGCTCATGGCGAACTGGCGATCGCCCGGCATATGATGCATCACCTCGTCGTGGTGGCGGTTTTAGCAACGACAGATACCGTGATCGCGGTGATCGTGGGGACCGTGGCGATCGTGGCGATCGAGGTGACCGTGGCGATAGTGGATATCGTGGCGACCGTGGTGATCGCGGGGATCGTGATGGCGGTGGCAGTAGACAGAGCGAAGATGTCCCACAGGAGAGACCAAAACTGAATTTGAAGCCAAGAACACTGCCACTCCCTGAAATTGTCCCACAAATAGAAAAGGAGGAACTAGTGGGCTCCGATGTTGAACAAAAGCAGAGTACTATCGACTCGGCGTCTGATTCAGATACAAAGCCGAAATCTGCTCGTGTGGCTGGAATACCGGCGGAGAAGGTGTTTGGATCGGCAAAACCAGTAGACACTGCTGCCCGCGAGAAAGAAATCGAGGAGCGACTTGACGAAGCACGTCGCCAAGAACGACTTCGTCGTGAGCAGGAGCAACAGGAGGTCGAAGAGGAACTTAGCGAAAAGGTCGCAGACGTACAGTTGAACAAAAATGACAAAGAGACTAGGAATACAGCAATTAGCAGTTGGCGACGCAAAGACGAAGAGAGCGACGGCGGCAGAAAGTACAGTCCTGATCGAAATGCTCCCGTTCGTAGGACAGGTGGTAAGTTTGGACGCGCAGCCTCCCTTTCTTAAACTAAATGCCCCGTTTTCAGAGGAACGCCGCGGCCGCGACAACCGGGACTTCAACCGTGACAATAGAAATCGCGATAGGAATGACAAAAACGACAGAAATGACAGGTATGTACATCAATTAATAAATTCTTTGTGCTCCAATATCTTTTTGCCGTTCGGTAAGCAATTTGTTCTACAACAATGTGAGAATTCGAGTGCACCACGTCGACTTCTCTTGCCTTTGTTCGGAGAAAGTGAACAAAGAATTACTGTTGGTGGAAAGTGGTGACTCATTGCAATCATATTATCTCTGCAATGGGAAACGTTTTCCTTTGGAAGTGTTAATTTGACGTTTCATTGACGTACTTGAGCGGTGTGGTGACGTAGTTGTAGTCACTATTCTGGACGAGCAATCACAACTACCGTCAATGTGATCCAATCCACATGTGCAATCTAACCCTTGCAATAAATTTGTCAACAGTTGTGCTCGTCGAATTAGGTCATTGGGACTTTGGAGTAGTTACACCAAATATAAATCGCATATTTATGTGAAGAGATGTTCGTTCATATTCTCGGCCGTTCCCGGTGTATCTTAAAGGATGTGATTCACAAATGTAGGTGTGGTCTTTGCCATTGACGGGCGAATCCCTGCACGCATCCATTGACGAGTCCAAATATTCAGATGAAAGAAATTAATCGAATTATTCTCTTTGTTTGCAAATGTCAAAGGTTATTATCTGATGATCTATCGGAGAAGCATGTTTAATCAATTTTTCGTCTCTGTTCTGTTGCTATAATCGCAGTACGTGACGTGGGAAGGTAATTAAATCGCTTTAAATTTCAAAAATATTTCCATTCTAAGACCATGAATCTATACGTGAGCTCGAATCACATATGGTGTGAATGAAGCAGCAAGTATGCACTTTTTGCTATCTATGTATGCATGTGGAATTTATTGGCTCAATGTTTTTTACGATTTACTAATGCTTGGACGTTTTTTTTGTGGGGAAGTCCAGATTCATGTGGAATCGATTACTGCAATAAAATGCAAGCTAAAGCACTGCAACCTTCGTTCTACTACGATTCGCTTGTATTTGTTGTACTTTGACAGAAATGACAACTGGATTGGCTTGGGCTTGGGACAGGCGTCTAGCCATATGTAAATAATGGGACACGTCATTATCGAAGGCTCATGACTGCCGTGGTCATGACAAGATTATCTGGTGGATTATGCGGGCAGTGGTAGTCGAAATATGATAAATAGAGAGATAATAAATGTAATGGCAAAATACTAGAAAAAAAAAGAGGTAGCAAGACATTTTGCGATTATAGTCTGTTATCGTAGACCGGTTCAATACTGGGGAGATTTGGCATTAATGAGTAGGTTACAATGAAAAAGGCCAATGATGCCCTTACGATTATTTGTTGAAGTGACCCCGAGTTCTGTATATATGATGAAATGCATATTATACACGACCCAAAATGTCGTAATGTCACCTTTATCTGTCAAGAACTGCATTTTAGCAATGTTCTGCTACTGTTTTGATAATGAGTCAGCATGACCTACCGAAAGAATATTTTAATTGTGAATTTGTGCATTCGCAAAAGTCTACTTCATGCGCGTAATCAAAATTCGTGATAACCTACTGTGTCTGGAAGTGCAAAACTGATGCAGTTGCGACTTGTGGACGTGAATAATCATAATAAACAGACGTTATGTCACTGAATGCACACATTCAATCAGTGAACTTAGGAATAAACGTTTTCAAAGCATATTCTGCAGTGGCTTTGATGAATTTTTGATGTTTAAAGCAGCATCGCTTTTTAGCCAACTGTGTCCCATATCTTGTTTGTATTATCGGCATTTGTGATTTTTCAAAAAATCAATAATCTGATAACAATAAACCACTGGCGTCGAGTGTGTGAAGAGATCAGGGGATCTATAGTTTTGCATACCGAAACGCAAGGGCGAATTTTCTGAAGCATTGTCAGTGAGCCGAAGGACGTGAACTCATTGAACTTTAGATAACCAGCATAATAGTCGATACGCATACTCACTAAGCCACGGCCGAACTCGCTCATGTATGCCTTCATTTTGTGTTTGACTTTAAGACTGTTCTCCATGATGATGACGGTGCTGTTAGCACAAGCCATATGAACAAATGTCATAATCGCGGGATTCGGTCTTTCTTACGTCACGTTAATTCACTCACAACTGAGGACCAAGGCCAGGATCTGAAAAGAACATGGCTTTAGTTCATTTTGAAAGTGAATAAAGGCATAATTGGGATAATTCATGGCAACGATGGCGTCATCTAATATGGGACACTTGTAAGTTGAATCCAGGCCCGTTCCCTTTCAATCTTAAGCAAACTCTAGTTTTGTATGGTAAATTGCTTCTTACAGGAGCTCCTCCTCCAATTGTTATCGACTTAAACCGCAAATATGATGCAAAACTATGCAGCATGTGTATTCACTCCACACATACCCGCCATTTTATACAATAGGCAAGGACAGTATCGATTTTTTTTTTATTTGTTCCCTCAAATACGTCCCGTACCTTGTGACTGGGGTGCGCTTGACCTATTTTTATTCAAGACAGCATCGTTAGGGGTGAGTGCGCTTTGCAGGGGTGGGTAGTGCTTTGTCGGCGTTTTTCTTTTCTGTCGCGCAGGACGATCAACGTTTTCGTGATAACCAGTATTTTAACTAAACCTTAAATCAACCCCATTTGTGAAAAATGGGCGCTGTGGTCGTAAATGAACATGACCAACTTTGTGAATATGTTTTAAAGAAATGATTTTGGTTGATCAGAAATATATCCCTGATTTTGTAGCTCAAGACAAGATGTTAAAAATGTTCTTATAAAACAACGGGTTGCAGTTGGAAAATGAGTTGAATTGCTCCTATTGTAGGTACAATTTTCGTAACCACGTCTTGAATGTCCATGGGGTGACATATAAACATAATTTGTGAGACAATATTACACCAACAAACAGTTTACCCGTATCACATGTCTACTTTGGCGACGATGTGCTACCAATAAACATGGCGCCATGTGACATGTACGCGTGAATCATCAGAATATAGGGCAGTACTAGACTATAGCTGATCAAAAGTGAGCTTTCAATCGGAAGTGTTTAGTTGCATTTGCTTCACAAACATGTATTTATTATGCAATTATGTACCATTCTCTTGTGTGAGTAGCTGCGTCGTTTCCTACGCTGAGGTGCATTCCTGGTGACTGGAACTTTCATAACCCCAGTTGGACAGTCGAGACTGTAGCGCCACTCATAGAACGCTAATCATTGAACGTCTCTACATCGATATGCATTGTCGGCATTATATGATTGTCACTTCGGGCTCTTTAATCGAACTTGACTCGAATCATTGTGAACTCTGTTAGGAGTCTGGCGCATCTGACTGGGTCTTTGTAATTTACTGATAATGATTTGAAGATTAATACTTTATTTGCAAACACATCGCCGCTTTGTTCTGTTCGACGACAACTAGAATTTTACGAACAAAAAGGAGATGTTATAAATAACATCGCATTAAGTCGTTCCCAAGCAGCACGGATCTGCCGCATTAGGACATGCAATATTCAACAAGCTACGTCTGTGTTAAAAGGAGTCAACAACTCTGCAGTTGTCATCAAATCTTAACCCTGGAACATCTCTTGTGAAATTGTCCCGTGACAAAATTACACAAAACAAGATACTGTCTTCACAACTCCTTTTTCAAACAACCGTTTTCCTCTGCTAAAAAAGCGCAATATTACCCCGAACCAAATCCAAGGATATACTTAAAGAGCACAATACCACCCCGAACAAAATCCTTTGATACTTTGGCTTTGGTTCGAGGTAATATTGTGCTTTTTAACCCCATGTGGGATTAGTTCTCCGGCACTGTGTAGTCCAAGTATCCCCGCACGACGACCATATACAAATGATCGCTACAAAGAGAAACGTAATATTCTAATTGTATTATTGGCGTCTCTCTGGCTACATACATACGTCTTTAGGAACTGCATCTCTCATTGTTGTAGCACCCAATTTGACTTGATAATTGCACTCAACTTTACATCTCATGATAGATTTGGCTTGAACCAACGAGACATAACTGTATTCTGAATTTTTCTTTATAGAAATGATCGCAAGGACAGACCAAGTAATAGAGAAACCCGGCCAAGGGATGATAGCAAACAGAAACGTGAACCCAAACCAGAAAGACCAATGCCAAAGTATCAGCCGCCAACAGCGGGACCGGTAAATATGACTGATTGCAATTATCGATCTCAAAAACTAACCTTTTGTGCATCTCCTCGCAGATTCTTCAAACAGCTAACAAATATTCCGGTCTACTGGACGATGAGGGTTCCGACTAGGGTGTATTCATCTGCAACAAATAAAAATTTTATTAATATATTACTCAGCGGTCTAGTGGTGTTGTTGCGCGATATTCCCCACATGCCATTTAAAATTTATAAAACAAACAAGCATATACAAAACTTATTTCTAAATCGTAAACGAAAACAAAACTTCACATAATTCAGGACATATTCATTTACGTTTTCCCTATTTTAATGAAGCATAATAAAATATCTGTAACGTGGAAAAACCTAAATCGCCCTTCCTCTTTTTTTTGTTTTCTCTCCTCCAACCCGGACTGTCTTCAGAGCGATTTGTTTGTTATTGCAATTATTTTATTTTATTTCTTCACTGTGTAATATTCTTCACGTGTATTATTTGTATAACTATTATTATTTTGTTTTAAGATCGTTTATAAGAGTTGTCTTAAAACAGTCGCGCATATGCACGATATGAGCTCTTTTATTTGTGACATCATGCAAGCAGGCAACAAACGAAGGTTAAGAAGAAACGCGGACAACAATACGAAACAAAGTACGATAGAGAACAATAGACAATTAAATAACAAACATAAAATTATAATATAATTGAAATTGTAATAGTTTAGTCAAGCTGTGTGTGCTGTGCTGCTGATTAATCAGTGTTTTCATGTGCATTTCTTGACGAGAAAAGGAAAACGAAACAATTTCACGGAACTCCTGCACATTTGCGAGCCCAAAGGAATTTGATTAAACTTAATGATGAAGACAAACACGTCAAAACGAAAACAAATGAAACAATAAAAAAAAAAAATGAAAATGAATAAAATAGGATATGAATAACTAATTAATTTATAAACGCCGTTAAACAATAAAAAGGGGAATGAGAGGTTCTACTTTGAATATAAGTTATGTTTATTTTTTAAATAGTCAAATATCTTAGTGTTCTAATTTTAGCCCATTCTCTTTAATTTTAATTTAAATAAGCAGTAAAAACCGCAAATTGAAAAGATAAACGTATATATCTATGCCAGGCAAACACAGAAGATATTTCAAACCCAAAATTGTGGATACAAATGCAAATGTCTCTAGAATAAAGCAAGAAACAAAAAAACTAATGATTTGGAAGAAACAAAGGTTTATTTAAATGATTTTTAATAATGTATTTATATATTATGTATAAAACGGAAACAACAAAAATAGAAAAACAACACAAACAAAAACAAAACAAACAAAAAAAATATCCCATCGTCGGGCGCAAAAAAAACAAACATCTTTTCTTTAAATTTTTCATTAAAATTTATAAAACGACGAAGGAAACGTGTGCATTTTTATTTAGCTTAAGTTTCACTTTATCTGTTTTGTTTTGTATTTGGGCTTAAATAAATTCGGCTGATCAGTTAAACGTTGTAAATTTTCCATGATTTACTAATAAACTGTGTGTAGTGGAAAAAGGCTGTTCAACGACAACGCGTTCAAGTCTCTCGTCTCAGATGGCGAGTTCTTGACATGCTCCGGTCAGAAAAGTCAGGGAAAGGGACCGAGGCAATTAAATTTGCACTTGATAGGACCAAAGTTAAGCAATCCCTAATCTATGAAAAGTCCACGCTGGTCGTGTGCTGCCGCAAAGAGCTTAAGGTTCTTAGTACGCAGCACTCGATTTTTCTATGCTGGATCCCCGGTCCTAGGGACATATGCGGCAATGAGGCACCAGATGTACTTCCAAGGAAAGGGTCGAAACTGACCCATCCCAGGCAATTCGATGCATACTATTCACTTCTTGTAGACGGATGACAAAATCATAGAACCAGCAGACGAAAGGTGGATATCTCTAACCCCCTGTGAAACCACACAGAGGCTGTGGCTCAAGTTCAAAAAACTCCTACAATACGGCAAAAAGTCGCTGCGGATGGTAGTCGGAGCGCCAACTGGTTAAAATCATCTGACTTACCATGGACGCAAAAAAGGACTTGCCCCCGCCACCATATGCAGTCAAAATTGAGGATGTTCCCGATTATTTTTGTCACTGCCCCACTCTCTGCCTACTAAGACACAGAACAGAGTGTGAGATTCTTCAGAATTTCAGGATGGCTGGACAATGTACGAGGAATAGGAGTACAAACAGGAAATAGGAGGTTAACTCTCTACATGAACAACACAATGGGTCCAACATGAGCGAAGTGAAAATTGGACTACCCACAGACTGAGCGGCGCTCCTTAGACTTGATACTGGGCGTCATGATTGCGCGACAGTCCACCACTCGTCGTGTTGTGTGTGCTTTCACGAGTGGATGGGACCTACAGTTTTATGCCAGTTTGAGAAGCTTTTTCTAGACAGTTATACTCTGAGTACTGCCAGTAACTCGAAAGAGTTGGAGCCGTGAATTAGGGAAGGCGTTCAGGTCGACACCCAACGAGGGAGTCGACGCAGCAACATACTTACACAATTTAGACAAATGCTTTAAGTACATCCCAGTAGTAGTGAGAAAGAATGTTCTGTACTCGAATTCAAATTGTTCGTTTCGAGAGCTAGATAGTCATCTAGTACAGTGATCTGACATGAAAGATAATAGAAATAGCTTAGACTTAGCAGACGTTCACACAGGATGCTCATCGGTGTCCTAACCGGACACTGCGCAGTTGACATACTCGCACGAAGGATGGGAGTCCCTAATATTAATTTTGGCAGAATCTGCATGAGTGAAGAAACGAAAAATCACGATCTAGAGGCCTACTACTTCAATAATCTTAATGAGCTTTCAGTGAGAGGTTATTCGAATCTGACCTGTTAGAGAAAGAGTAAGATCGAATCGTTGATAAAAAGACCAACACATCGCGGGCGCAAGCAGCGTCAACGATGGATAGTAACACGATGGAAGGTAGCCAGCCCCTTAAAAGTATATATTCCAACCAATTGAATTGTTATAAGCTTGGTTTAATTTAATACCAATTTATTTCTCTTTTGATAATAAATTTAAAGTAACTTGCGATCCGCTTATCAGTTATGTGCAAATCAATCATCTCCAGTAACGTCTTTTGTCGCCCTTCGTCGAATTTTTCGACCCAGAAGAATAGATTCATGATGTACTTCTTTCCTTCAAAGGCATTTTCGGCACCGAAAATCTGAATTTTTTGCATGTTTTCTGTGGAGACCAATGGTTGTGGTTAACTGAATAGGAATAGATTTTCTTCAAAAGTCTTACCAATAACCGATTCCGTGATTGATGGTAGTTCAGTCAGAAACACCTGGTTCCTTTGCTTTCCAAGATTCGCCAAGGCAACGAGAACGTTCTGAGAAACTGCCATCTTCAACAAGACCTGCTTCGGCAGGCTTGATAACCAGCCTTCAAACTCTTCCTTTCTGCAAATGGAAATAGCTCTTACATCTTGCGAGGTAAAATGTATATTTTGCAAAGACAAACCCATAAGCTTGATACAACTTGGGAGACAGAACAATATCGCAAAGGAGGATTATGACTTTAGACAGTCCTTCTTTGGAGAATTTACCACACTGGGCGGCTGATATCACCGTCCGCAAAAGAGCTTGTGTATTTCCTTCGTCGAACTTCAGTAATGTCAATCCACTAAGAAATAAGTTTCCCCGAAGTGCTCTTTCCAAGCACTGGAAATTGTCCATGTGAATCCTATCGATTTTCGAGACAATGTCTGAAAGAATGTCATCAAATGAGTTCCTTTTATCGGATAAACTGAAGAAGTGTTCACATACTTGTAAGGAAGCGCAATATATCACTGATTTTCTCAACTTTGCTGTCCAACTTATTCTCGTAGAAAACACACATGAGGTATGCGAGGCTTACGTTTTGCTGTAGGCAATGCTGTCCACCGGCTTCGATTACGTCCTTCTCCGTTGGAGCGCCCTTTGCTTTATTCTTCGACAAGCGAGACCCTTCACCTTGCTGATACGGAAATGTCCCCAGGAAGTTATTCGTAAAACTATCAGCGTATGTCTGGCGAAACCATTGGCTTAGAACCGAGTTGTTGACTTGTGACTCTAGGATTTCCACAAGTGACCACAGATTTTGAAGAATCTCCAGCACCACTTTAAGCGTATGTGCAGCATCATAGGTGAGAATGATCTGCGATAAGCTATCACTCTGACCTGGTCGAACTTCCAGCCACGACTCGTACAATAGCGGCATTAGATGCTCAATGTATCCTTGAAGGATTGTGCTCTCATCAGATTTCGTAGCTGATTTCTCCTCAATGGATTTGCTGAATAATTGTGACAGGTCAAAATTCGCACTTTGTTCCCACCTGATGATTGGGAAATACTGTGCCTGAGCGGAACTGAAAGTGTTCGTTATCTTGTATTGAGAGCTTCCCTCAGTCGATGATATTTTCAGGCGATTTCGGCGGTTATCGATTAGGGTTTTCAGCATTCCCTGGAGGCGCTCGAGCACCTTGCTCCTCCACTTGATGGTTGTTGTTTTGTTTCCCATATTCACTGTGAGAGTACGACCGGGTTTTGAATCACAACGGAGTTTCGAAATCATATCGAGGAAGTTTTGAAATATCTTAGTGCTGTTTGTGGCAACAAGGTTAGGAACGTGCTGAAGAAGCACATCGAGAAGGAGTAGTGAGTCCTCTTGAATTGACGGCTGAATGTGGGTCATGGCACATCGTAAATATGATGAGATAGCATGAAAAAATGGCTCAATTGTCTCTGTGGGCAGGGCAGCGAATAAGCTGCTGAGCACCTTGAATGACTCCCTACGTGCATCCTTGTCCACATCTAGGGAAATCGCCGCGATAGACTGTATAAGATCACCGAGATGTCGAAATACATCTTCGGAGTTGGCAACTGAGTCGCGAAGACTCCGAAGTGCCTCTAAGCGAAAGGAAGAGCTGCTGTGCTTCAAGCGGCCGAGAGTTTCCTAGAAATGGAACACACACGAATAGATTGAGGAAAGATGGGATTTGATTTGGCACTTGGATCTCACCTTCATATTAAGTTTTCTTCTTCCATCTTCCACTTGTGATTCGTGGAGCTGTTCCTTGATCACAATTTTCTTCACTTTGAAATCGGTTTTCGTCACATTCAGACCCTTCGGTAACTTGGCACCTTTTAGCTTAACTTTTGCTTTCTCCGCACGAATGGATTTCTTATGATGACCTCCCATACTTCAGACAGCTTTGTCTTAAAAACACAAACGAAATGCAGAGCCTTGCCTTTGCGATTTTCACACGAATGTATTTCTTCGCCTGGCACGTGGTGTTTGTTTTGAAGTTTGACAGCTCGCATTTTTTAACCGCATTCCAGGGTTTATTTTCCAATGTACTTCGTTCCAGGCAGAAGAAGCATATTTTTAAAACGCCGATGAAATTTGGAGGAGAATTATGTAAACCAAAGACTGATATAGGAAACATAGTTTAATACGCTTAAGGTACATACATAATATATCAAAATGGTAGAAATATTAAGAATCATTGCTTTCGAATGCGTTCCATTTCTTCGACCTCTCGCATCATTTGCTCTTCGCGTTTTTGTCTTATGGAACGTATGGCTTCCTGGAGTTGTCTCTTTGATTCCTCATCCTCTGGAGGGTACAGCTCCCGCTTGGTTTTGGTCACCCACTCCTCGAAGTACTCCGGTTGATTAAAAATGTGAAAAAGTGCAACGGGAAAGGTCATGTAGAGGGCCATTTTGCCGACTTCAAGTGCCCAGCCACCCATTGTTGTTCCTTGAAGAAAAATGTGAATTCAGAATAGATCTCATTGTTTTTACTTTAAATATTACAAATAATTTGATGAAGATAAAATATTCTGAAAAATGAAAATATTTGTGAAATTGAAGTGTTGTGGAAAATCAGCTGACTTTGATGACAGTTGGGAATTGGTAGGTTCCCCATAACCGAGGGGTTTCATGGGCGAACAATTTGGAATTTCCATAAAATTGTCAATGATAGGGTGTTGCAACCATCTTTACGATATTTAGCTCATTATTTCCGCAATTGGCTCGGATTTAGAAGAACACAGATGGAATATGACCTACAGGCTACTAGAAACAGTTGATCCACTGATCGGAGACCTTTTGGAGCTTCAGATAAGACTAAGTAAATTCGATGGCGTACAGGTCGAGAGGAATACAGATCACTGCTACTCGGAACATTTTGGTATGAACCATTGAATACTGGCGAGGGGCCCACAGGAGTTAAGGATGAAGGCTTCTTTGCTAGAGATGGCGACATCTGAGTTGGAGAGGAGAAATGGAGCAATTATTAGTGTAGAAGATACAACCAAAACAGCTATAATGTGAATGGAAAGGGGTCCCCCCGATGCAATCAAAAAGCGAAATCTGTCAGCTTTGTGTTGAGTGAACGACTTGTACTTGTACTCCCTCAATATAAAAATACTGGTCCCAGACGTTTTAAGTGCGGCCTACACCCAGTCAGACGTGCAAATAGTTTATAACTTCATACCATTACTTCTTGAGGACTTCATGTAACGTAAGAAGCTTCTGAAATATATATATCTTCAACCCTATAATTTGCTGTGTACTCTTAGACAATTCTATCCCTTCCGCATCAATGCATCTCTTGCAGAAGTCAATAAACATAAGGCCCAGTCTATAGGCGTGATCTCAGAGCCAGTATCCTGTAATAACACCAATCTCGTAACTGCTGTAGTATCTGTTCAATGAAGAGGGCATACCTATTGAGGGCGGAGTTGTTTTGTGTCAGTCTGCGAACCAACACTGAAACAAAGAAAAGGAAAACCACGCCGATGATAATTTACATTCCTGAAAATGTGCAGGTTATTAATTACACGCAGAAGACTGAGGAGGAACACGTACATGAGGGACAGGTTCTTATCTCCCATCAGTTCATCACAGTGAGAGGGAAGCTACCTAACATTCCATCTGTTAGAACATCTCAGACTGAAGTATTACCTACGTCTTGCCTTTTTTTTTAGCATAACCATGCCTACACGCCATAATGCTAATTCAGAGCTCCACTCCCACTCACCTACCTCATTTGTTGAGACCTGGTTTAGAATGTTCGTAGGCCCTAAGTCAAGCAGAGATGAATTTCCAACAATAATAGATGCTCTAGTCATACAAGAGAGATTCTTGCTGCCGGAATATTCCATCAGTCAGTTTTTTCACTGCGTTTCATACTCTTATCAGAATTCTGCCTATTGGACAAACACTCATTGAATTTTCACTGGTCACTGTGAATCTCTTATCAGTGATCAATTTATTTGTCATGCGTGATTATTTTTCAAATTCAAATAAGATTTGCTGCCAGATTCCACACTGCCACACTGGGCAGTTTATCATCCACATGTACATACCGATGTATATTGCAGTAACCGACACTAGATGTAATTTGAATATTTTTATTTGTCGTAGAAAAAGTTTTACAATAGAAAATGTCTTTCCCTTTGATACCACAGATAAGGTAAGAGAGCTGTATTAAAAAGTGCAAATGCATTTTAATTCATGATTCGTAAAAAGTCTTCTCAATGAAGCGAGGTAGAGTAAATGCCGCCTTATGAATAGCCGATGAGTAGTACCTCAAACCCATCTTGTCGATTTCTTCATTTGAAAATGTTCGCACAGGCTCTTCGCGAAGCGATCGAGATGTGTCGAGACTTCCAATAACAAATCCAATGTTTCCACATGGATAAGATGGGACCGATGTCACTGCGTATGCCACTTGAGGGAAATGCTGCTTACAGCCGGCCATCACATTTTTTATGTGATCCTGGTCCAGCCAGAAACTTCCGCCTTGAGAAGACACAATTCCACCTTTACGCAGGGCGTTCTTCATGAGCTTGTAATAACTTTCCTGGAACAGACTTATAGCTGGCCCAATTGGATCCGAACTGTCAGTGATGATGACATCGAATTCATTCTGATGATTTTTCATGTATTCGAAGCCATCACCGATGGTCAGACGTAACTTCGGATGCTCAAAGCCACATGCCATTTTTGGGAGATATTGCTTCGACAAGTCAACTACACGATCGTCGATTTCAACTTGGTGTACCTCTTCGACGTCCGGGTGTTTTACAACTTCACGAGCAACTCCTCCGTCTCCTCCGCCTACGATAAGTACTTTCCGCGGTTCCGGGTGGCAGCATAACGGCAAGAACGAGATCATCTCCTGATAAGAGAACTCGTCACGTGAAGTACATTGAATGATGCCATCTAAGATTAAAACGGTTCCGAATGTCTCGCTAAACACGTAGACAACAGACAAATTATAGAATTTCGATAGTTTTTCTATGCGCACAGTACTTACGATTCAACAATTTTGATATCTTGGAATTTTGACTTTTCCTCGTGGAGAATCTTCTTCACTTTAAGCGAGAAACAATGCCCGGGCCAGAGATCTTCCTGAATTTCGCTGAACCAACCATTCTGAATGACATTCATTTTGATAAGCAATCTTCTTCTACGGAGGAATGTTAATAAGAACTTCTCAATCCCGGGTTGAAAATGAACTGCGACACTTGTTGAGTTCGGTTGCTAGCTCGACTGTTCAAGGCAAAGTGGAATGTAATTTGATCGGCGATGGATGAATGGGGATCTTATCAATTACTAGTACACAGCTGATGACCACGAATAGATGAAATAGAAAAGCCTATGTTGTGTGTATTTATCACTACGAAAGCGTGTTTTTTCCTCAGCCCAGAAGAGGGAATGAGTCTGGAATGAGTTTCTGTCTTCTTTTTTTCGTTTAAGCTGAATTGTGGATTGTGGACGCCGGTTCGTGATTAGTGGAAAGTAATTTGCTTTTATGAATGTTACATCAGGGATGGCACACGTCTAGAAGCATTTGTGAGAAAAAGTGATTAAAAATGTGACGTTGACTTCGTGCCTCAATTTCATCGTACGTAAGGAAGCCTATTTGAATGTGCATTCTTTCAAGTTTCCTGATGGAGTCTGAACTGCACACGTCATGAAACCATTGAAGGTCCATCTGCTAGTAAATCCAATCGCCTGTAAGAAAGTCTGGTTTATTTAAAGTAAGGGGAATGTGCACTACACTACAGCACTTTGACTCAAAAACTGATCGATTGTACTGCCAGCAACCTACCTTTACTGTTGTTTGGTGCAGTGCAGGCGCTTCTGTGATGAGGAGCCTACATCATGTGCTCTCACCACTTCAGCACCAAAGAACTGCCACCTGATCAGAGCAAAGGCGGGACATTGACAGAGGAAGTGCTCTGCAGTATCGTCGACCTCTCCACAGGAAACGCGGAGGGTTTCATCGTTTAAGCCAAGCACATTTAGATGTATGGCAAAAGTATAGTGTTCCGTTTGTACGCCTGTAAGTCGCCTGCAGTCTTTTCTGCTAAGGGATAACAGGAATACCGTTTGGGAGCATGCGCTTGCTCGGTCTGCATCCTGGAGAGTCATGCCACCTCCGATTATGCTGTCGATAGGACCAACCATCGATGGAAGCTCTAACCAAGGACGCACGCCTAGGTTGTAAGGATAACACGCAAAGAGCGAGTAGTTGCTGGAGCGCTGCAAAACGGCTTTAGACATTCACACAGTACTCTTGACAGGTTCTTATAGGCGACGTTGAACAGGGATATACCTCTGTAGTTCTTGTAAGAACCTTTTTTGTGAATGGGGCGTATGGAGCTGATATTCCAATCGTCGGATAGGCTTTCGTCTTTTCAAATCCTGGTGCATGCTCTCCACCAGAAGAACATATCCACGCGGCTTTGTTGGTCTTCAGCTTTTAAATGGCTGTGCCAACTTCTTCAAAGCTAGGTGAATATTTTCATCAGAAATGAGATTTTCATTTCACTACTGTCAATTGCCATATTTGGTTGGTTTTTGGAGTAAGTTGCGAAAGGGAGAAAGCATGTAATGCATACTCGATTTTTTAGGCCAACTACATCCAGTGGCCATATTCGGTAACAATGCTATTTCCATGAATTGATGAAGATTAATATTTTAACCGTACACAACAAATGAGACCCCTTTGACTGTCCAACTATCGAGGGAGTAGTCTCCTTAACATCGCGTACAAGATGCTTTCTGAAGTTTTGTGTGACCGCCTGAAGCCGTTTATAAGCAATCTGATAGATCCTAGTAGACCCTAGATCCTAGATAGACCCTAGTGTGGCCCTAGTGGGGGAAGTCCTCCATCGACCAGACCTTCACACTACTGTTTCTATGGGCTCAAGAGGCAATTGAGTAATAGAGCCATCTCTCGCATGACCAAGCTGGCTTTATGTAAGTCCTTGATCATGCCAGTCCTGCTGTACGGCGCGAAGGCATGGACAATCGCAAAAGCGGATGACGAAGTCCTCGGTCTCTTCGAGAGAAAAGTTCTGCGAGCCATCTTTGGTCCTCTTTGCGTTGACGGTTTTCGGAGGAGAAGATTCAACCACGAACTGTAGGGGCTGTACTAGTCGTCTACGGGTCTGTGGCTGGCCCATATAGATCCTCTGAATCGTGGGACAACGCAATAGAGGAAGCCCACGTTTAGATGGCAGACCTAGGTGGAGAAGGTCCTCAACTTCTGAAAAAAATATGAAGCTGGAAACATCATCATCATCATCATCTTCTGAGGTAAACCACGCACGAGAGAACTCCAGGCAACTCGATCCTCCGCCATCAACTCTAACCCATCAGGAGTTATGCCCAAGCGTAACCAGGCGAATTTTTGGACTTGGTCCAACCACCTCGTCCTGAGTCTACAAAGCGGTCGCCTACCTGATGGAATTGCATTCAACGCCCGCCTGGGAAGTCGGGATGAAGGGGGCCTTCGTGCCACGTGACCAAACCAACGAAGCTGTTTCAAAATTGACCCTGCTTGACCAATCCTACAGGAAAGCTCAGCATTACTCCTTCCATCACTCGTGAAAACGACCCCGAGATATTTAAACTTCTTCACCTGCTTCAATGGGACTCCACCAACCTGTAGAGTGCATTGAACAATTGACGTTCTGGTGATGACCGTAGCCTCCGATTGGTTCACGTTGACCTTCATTCCAGCATCAGCACAAACGGCCACAAACCTATCGAGTGCGCGCTGGAGTTCCGTCTGGGAAGATGTGAGGATAACCAAGTCATCTGCAAAAAGAAGATGACTTACTCTCAACTCTCCCAATGTGAAACATTCCTCGCCTCGGCTGCGCCGCAACGTCCTGTCCATATATACAATGAAAAGGAGAGGTTGTCCACGTTCCCTGACCCTAGAGAGCCATAAAACTCCCTCTTTACCCATTGGCTTAAGCATTTCTGGCCGGATTTCATCCACACCGGCGGATTTGCCAACTTTTTGCGATTCAATCGCCAAAACGCCTTCCTACACCGTTGGACTATTCTCCGCCTCACTCAAGACTACAGGTGTGCCATCCTCAGTGCCCTATTCGGGATTGAGCAGCTCCGAAAAGTGCTCGCTCCATCTGCGTAAGATGTCCACCTCAGGAAAGCAACACATCATCTTTGGATTTGACTCCTTCGATGATGTTGAATTTCCTTCCTCTGAGTCGGCGAATGGTTTGCAGAACACTTCTTCTTCGCAGATCTATGTTCGCTATCCAACTTCTCGTCGAACTCCCTCCAAGACTGCTCTTTAGCTGTTCGCATAGCCAATTTGCAAGCTCTTCGCGCCTCAGTGTACCGGTCACAAGAAGCAGAGTCCCCAAGAGAAAAGCTGGAAACATTAATGTTAAAAATCAAAATGATGTAGCTGGCTTTGATTGTACATTTAGTCTCATTTACGAGCTTGATATGATAGCAGGTGACATCTCAAAACATGTAGTTTCAAAGAAATAGTGCAGTTACCTGAGTTTGGATAGGGTAGGAAACGGGCCTGCTAATGAATTCACCAGCACACGCAGCTCATGTTGTTCCGTTGCGGTACCCACAGTTTGACTACTACCACTGATCGACCACTCCAGACACTCCGTGCAAATGGTGACTGGACCAGATTTGCAAACCAGTTAATAGCGTATTAACTTAGCTTTCACTGAGATTCGAACCGGAGACACCACTAACCAAGGCACTTAACCAACTGCGGCATCCAGTCGTCAAGAGAGACTTTACAATAAAACGAACTTCATTTTAGTTTAAAAAAAAAAAAACAACAATTTTTGTACCTAGGTGTGTGTACTTAAAATAAAAGTATTCGAGTTTAAATTCATGGGCAAACGCTTCAGCATTTTTCAAGCAAAAATCTATGCAAAGGACAGATGCGTTTAAATCAAGCATGACAGGAACTATACCAACTTCTAATGTCAGACAGACATGCCGCCATCTTGGCATCTCATTGTGCGTGCGTATATGAAAAGGATGCTGTTGTTACTCTGCTTGAATGAGGCCCATTTCGAGCGTATAGGGGGGTGATGGCACTGTCCCTGCGACGGTTGACGACGACAATGATAATGAGAATGAGGGTGATGACGATGATGATGATGATGATGCTGATGATGATGATTATGGATGAGTATGGTTATGACGATGACGATGACGACGGCAACAACCACCGTAGCGCGTCTACGATGAAGGCATATTGCTAGGATAACATTCGATTTTGAATTCAGTTGTAATTATTATATAATACACCGTCACCGTGTTGTCCGGTTGCTAGGCACAAAAGCACCTTGTAGTGGCTGTCGTCTGCTGTGAACTCCTTTCACTTTCAACACTGTACTGTGCTTTGGTCTATATAGTCGAATCTGTGGGAATGCCCACAGAAGCTTGAAGAGTTGAGGATATCATACGGGGATAGAAGTCACCGAAATGACCGACTCCCTAGGAACATCGGAATCTTTCACCGGCCCCGTACCGTTCTGCGCTGAAGGAGACCATGTCCTCAGAGAAGAATTTAGGGAAGGAACCTGACAGAAACCGGGAATAAAGCTCATGGCAAGAAATTCTTGGGTCAATATAACCGCAAGTGGTTTGATGCATCAAGATGAGCAACAACGACCTCCGTATCCTACCAGGCTTTCTTACAGGGTGCACCAGGTGGACTCAGGGAGCACCTAAAAAGGGGTAGCAGAAGCAGTCAGATTCTGTGGAGAATCTAATGAAATTCCAGAACGTGTACTGTGATTTAGCTACGCACTAACCCACAAAGGGCAAATATATCTGGTCAAGCACCTACTATCAGAGGAAGAAGTGAAGTCACTGGAACCAGCTCTGCCCAGCTCTGGCTTAGAGAGAATACTCTAGTATACCTATCTTCTACCTCTGCGCAACAGGAGTTTATAACCCTCAATACAACTCTGAAAACAACTTTATGTGTTGTTAACTCGCAACGGTATCAAAATAGGGTACAATATATATACCGAAAGGTCTAGGTGTCATAAAGGGTGATTTTTTAAAAGCCATAGGAAAGTTTTTCAAAAAAAAAAAACACATGAAATTCAGAAAAATGCATGAAATCTTTATTTGAATCGATAGTACGGTCCATATAATTTAATGTTCGAAGATTATTTCATGCAAATGTTGACCTTGATGCTGCATCCGCTTAGTCCAATTTTGGCATACTCTTTCCAACATTTCGGCCGGTATCTCACGAATAAATGCTTCAATGTTGTCTTCCAATGCGTCAATCGATGCGGGCTTGTCTGTATAGACATGAGCTTTAACATAGCCCCACAAAAAATAGTCTAAAGGCGTTAAATCGCACGACCTAGGCGGCCAATTGACCGGTCCCGAACGTGAAATAAGATGTTCACCGAACTCGCCTCTTAATAAGTCCATTGCTGCGCGTGCTGTGTGGCATGTGGCACCGTCTTGTTGAAACCACATGTCATGCAAGTCAAGCTCTTGCATTTTGGGCAAAAAAAAGTTGGATATCATCTCACGGTAGCGCTCACCATTCACAGTTACGTTACGATTCGCATCATGTCACCAGCCCATAAACCGCACCAAACTGTGACTTTTTCTGGATGCATTGGTAGCTCTTGCAATGCCTCTGGCTGATATTCACTCCAAAATCGACAATTGTGCTTATTTACGCACCCAATGAGCCAATGAGCCAAAATTAGCTTCGATTAAACTGACCATAAAATGGAAGAAGCGCGCGATGAACTTTCTTAACAGAGCACGCATTTTGATAATAAAATTCAATAATTTGCAAGCGTTGTTCGTTTGTAAGACGATTCATGGTTAAATTATAGACCAAACTGAAGATGTTTGACTGTGAAACAAAACACGAAACGTGCGTCAACTGTTTAAACCAGTGTTGCCAAAAAGATAATAGCTAAAAAATCACCCTTTATTTATTAATGCGAAATAAAAATTACCAAATTTCGAGAAGTTCCGAAGTAAAACATACCAAATTTGGTTAAAAATTTCCAAAGTGGCAACCGTGGTGTTGTCTGAATTGTTCACTTCCAGTTCTTCGGTATAACTCATTTTCGATTTACGTCCAGTCTGTCAGAACCGCGTTTAGAATAAGTTTAAGTCCAAATTTTCATGCATTTTTAGACCGATTGGAAACTTTAAACACGTCCCCAGAAAGTAAGAAAAAACGACTTTAGTGGCTATGGCTTGTGACCACAAATATGCCGGTCGACTTACTCTTGACTGTGTCCCACAAGTAATCTCCTTCTATCCGCATGAACAAACATCGGCTTGATTTCGTTCAACAATGTTGTTTTATCCAAGAATCGACAGAAAATCTCACAAGCAAATAAACTAAACACAAACGTCCGCATGCCGTTTTCACATGTTCCACGGCAGCAGTCAAGTGCTGGCAGGTTGTAAATTTGTCAATTTGGACAGAACAGTGGCCATATTTATTGCCTCCGATGAGTGGTGACGGATAAACTCCTCTCGGGTTTAACTTTAATAACTTCGTCCGCCTGGAAGACGCTCAACATTAAGTGCTCACATTTAATTGGGTGCTTATTTACTCTCTCTTGTCATATTGTACAAATAAATTAACTAGGCATAAATAGCTGCATTCAAATTAATTGTCATTTACTAGACAAAATTTACTAGCTCCGGCTTTGGCGCTTACTTTCTTTGGCTTGTGTATGGTCTTTGTCTGGAGTTGGTGGAGGGTTGGTGAAAGGGAATTAAACTAGATATGTATGTACAATCATCGACATTGGTAGCGGCACCAGCACGTAACTTGGCTCAACTCGAAACCGAATAGAATATGTTTGTATGCATGCACCCCAGCATATACTTCAATGCTTAGAAATCTAAAACTGCCAACTTCAGTGCTATTAAAATGATGATCGAACAAAGTAGACGTGAACTTACCACGTGACCATGGAAGCCGGCATTTAAAAGTTCTTACGACTCACCCGAAGTTGGGAATATATGCAATCACTACGGCGACATGTTTCCTTGTTCTTGCTCCTTAATCTTAACTCGCAAAGCGATGTTACTTAGTGTGAAGTTGCCGAACGTGTACTAAATCTTAATCCTTCGAGCGATGATTTGTCTTAACAGAGCAAACGGAATGATGTCAACCATGGCAGTCCTTTGATTCCTCAAGCAAGAAACGCACGCTTTACGTATCATGTAACGCAACAATTCAAATGCACTGGTATTTAATTAATCCCCGTTCCGAGTCCGCAATCTGCATCGTAATCGAATTAATGGCCCACCTTTTAGCATAAACGACTTCCTGCACGGTGAGCCCTTTTGCGATCTTCCTGTTTTGCCAACTCACATCAAGCACATCCCTTTTGGCTGTCCTGCTGCAGTGGCAGCTGAGCCTCTGTTACTGTGATTGCAGACACCAACAAATGCGTACACAATCGCAAGAGTCGTGAGCGATCTGTTATCCCCAAGCACCGCGTTATCTACCGCCTTCCTTCGTGGGCACAGCACATAAATAAACCCCGTCCATCCTTCGCTCGGTAAATAAACTGACTACTAAAAGTCACCAAGAATTATCATTTATTGTCCATTCATTTCAATCTCGAATACATCCCTGAGATATGTGACCCACATTCCGTTTGCCGCCTTAAATCAAATCACTTGGCAATTAAGTCCAACGCCTCTGAACGCAGAGAAAACCCGCTAAGTTACGCTTACATAACTTAAGAGATTCTGAGCGATTAAACCATCGCAACACTCGAAAACAATCGCTGTTCGCACCCGTTTATTACCGACCCAGTGTCCTTTGTCCCCGAGCCTCGATCTCCGATGCAAGGCACCGTTGCGTTGGATCCATGCAAACCGGATGAATCACAGAATCACAGCGAAGCGTGCACCCCAGAGACGCGCCAAAAAGAGGCCCAAAAGACCACCGAAACAAGCAATTAATTGCCGATGCATTAATTCAGCCGCGCAGGGCATCTTTCCGCGTAATAAATTAACACTGAGCGGTATCCACCTCCGTGATGGTTGCGTGGTATTAAATCTTCGCTGGCCAAAAATGCTCGTACTTGGACTTGGAGGCCCCGAATCGTGTGGCACTGGTTGCCCAGTTGCCCAGTTGCCCAGTACCCCAGTGCCGGTGAGAGAGTGAATCTGAGGAATATGGCCAAAGCAGGGGATTCTTTATCGCACTGTGTGTGTGTGTGAGTGCGAGTGCGGGCAGGCGGATGGGGGTAAGTTATTTGACGGGGCAAAGTTAAAATGCCGATGGCCGATGGGCGATGCTGTTTTTTTTTTTGCGGCATCTTTACCGTTCGATAACTGGGTTATTGGTTTTTGCGTGTCTGAGATTATTGCGAGTGCGGTCTGTGGGATGCGTTCGTGTTGGATCGTTACTCAGATTTGAGATGCGTTAAGTGACGCACGAAGGTGGTAATTCACATGTGATGGCTGTAATGGACGGGTTGGGAAATAATTGCTGATATTCATTCGTACGTGATGTTGTGAGTCAATGGCTGTGGGGATGAGTGCGGGATTTCCTTTTGGCCATAGAACCGGATCTTCAATGTGATCATTGAACTGATTGGCATGGATTTAATTCAATCGGACACATGTTTGAAAATGTTCCTGTAGCTCTGAAACTTGATTAATCACTCTCGTTCCTTCCAAGCCAAATGTTGCCTGTCAAAAATTGTCAAAATCATACTTTCTATTGGGTAAACATGGTACCGAGTGGACAATCTGAGGGATATCGAATTTCAGCAACGTGCACACATTTCCGTACGTGTTGACAAGCTCATAACGGTACAGCTTAGCATCAGAAAGATCGAATTGTAATTTAAATAAAAGATCAATCATCATACGCAATTGAATGAGAACTCATTTACTTGGGCTTCTTCTGCAGTCCTACCTTGGCTCTGCAATAAAGATGCAAAAATGAAGCACATCAATAGCGAGATCAAATTTGGAATATATCTTGCAAATCGCTGTGTCTCTGGGCTCAAAAGGCAATTGAGTAATGAAGCTGTCTTTGGAAGGACCAAGCCAACTTTATATAAGACGCTGATTACGCCAGTCCTGCTGCACAGATGCATGGGCAATCTCGAAAGCTAAGATGAAGAAGTCTTTGGTCTCTTCGAGAGTATTGTTCTGCGTGGATCATGATTGCGTTGATGGGATATGGAGGAGAAGATTCAACTGCGGGCTGCTACGGACTATTTGGTTCTCAAGCACTACAAGGTACAAGCAAGCACCCACAAGAATTCGTTACAATTTTGCGTATAAAAGAGCGACACGAACAAGCGTAAGTCGCAGCAGAGATAATGGAGGTATATCCCTCCATTATCTCTGGTCGCAGTCTGTGTCAAGCAAGCTTTGAGTGCACACAAATGAATAATAAATTTGAAGGTTTGAAACTTATTGTTTGATTGACTGTTTACAGGGTGTTCAGTGGACGGCAGAGATAATGGAGAGATAGAGATGTCCATCTTCGGCCATTTTTGCCCTAGTCCACACCGGAGATGTAGTCGTGTGCCCTTGTATATTACACATACTTTTAGACAAGCCATGGGTCCACCACGCAATGGCGGCCGATTCGTGGATTTTAGGCGGAAAAAATGGCGACAGATTGCCGAATTTGCTCGCGATCCATTTATTTTTGTGAGGAGGGTGTTCAAAAGTTGGCTCTTATTCTTAAGAGCATATATATAATATGGCATTTCGTGAATAAAAATGTAATGCAATGCCCACTGAACTGGAACTATTTGACCTCTATTTAATTCTTAGATTATATACCTACAGCCTATCTGACAAACTGTCCCAAAAGTTAGTTCCACTCTTTGCCCCTAATTAATGAATTCTGAAAACTCATACATTCAAAATACATTTTGATAACAACAATGACAAATTATTGCAATTATAAGCAATGCATAAAAAAGGTTGTCAAATTTTCTCTTCTGAGTGCACACAAATAAATAATAAATTTCGAGGTTTGAAACTTATTTTGACTGTTTACAGAGTGTTCAGTAGACAGGTTGAACAATTACTTGGATCTGGCTCTGGTCCTTTTTTTTTGATTTATTCTTTTGTTTGGAATTTCCTAGCAACGCTCGAGACAGCTTCAAAATTAAGTTTCACATTTAAAATCTTCTTCTATGAAACGCTTTCTATAACAAAGTGCCGCTACTGAGTAATCATATAAGAGCTTCAATTTTGTTTATTTTAAATGTTCCTTACTTCATCTTCGTCTTGATAGGCGAAATTCTTTTAAAATCCGACAAGCACCGAGAAAATGTAAGATATCTTCTCGTTTCTTCATGTAGAGGACACAAGGCGTTGGTACATCTGGTGGATGGGGTTTCAAATTCAACTGAACGAGTTCACCTCTCAGTTTGACATCAGTACTTATTTTGTCGGCTGAGTGACGTCAAGGAAGTACGTTTTTTCATTTAAAAAAGGTTTAGTTTGCTGGTTTAGTTTTTTGTATTTTTTAGCCATTATATTTTTGGCAACACTGGTTTAAACAGCTGACGCACAGCTGGACTTATTGAGAGGCGAGTTCGGTGAACATTTTATTTCACGTTCGGGACCAGTCAATTGGCCGTCTAGATCGTGCGATTTAACGCCTTTAGACTATTTTTTGTGGGGCTATATTAAAGCTCATGTCTATACAGACAAGCCCGCATCAATTGACGCATTGGAAGACAACATTGAAGCACTTATTCGTGAGATACCGGCCGAAATGTTGAAAAGACTATGCCAAAATTGGACTTAGCGGATGGACCATTTGAGGCGCAGTCAAGGTCAACATTTACATGAAATAATCTTCAAACATTAAATTATATGGACCGTACTATCGATTCAAATAAAGATTTCATGCATTTTTCTGAATTTCATGTGTTTTTTTTTTTTGAAAAACTTTCCTATAGCTTTTAAAAAGTCACCCTTTAGTTCCTAAACAGTGACGATTCAGCTTCTTTGACATATTGGTCATATGTAGGAGTCTAATCGTTTACCTTAAACGAACACACCTTATTTTGTATCAACGATAGACCGGGGAACTCGTGTTTCACTCTCATTTCCAATTGCAAACAATTTTGGTAAAGTTGAACACATAAAAAGTCGTTGCTTTAGACATATTATTAGTGTAGTCAATATTCGAAGCATGATTCTCATATAGTTGTTGTATACTTCCAGGAGGTATATAGCTTGAGACCAAAATCAAATGATTATTTAAATTATGATTTAACGTAATGACAATACAAAGTTGTTCTACATTCGTTATTTGTAAGGAAATTTATCTACCTGCGAAACAAGGACGGACTCCAACAAATATACCGCCACCACGATCATACGCTGATTTGCACCGATCCATTCTAAACGAATTGTAGAGATGTGGGTTGAAAATTTCGTTCGATGGAATGTCTGGGTAAAGCCAAGTTTCAACGATGACGATGACATCATAGAGTGTTTGTGAAGAATTGATGAATAGGTCCGTTGTTTTCGTTTGCATGCCGCTTGCATTGTGGTAATAAATGTTGAGAGGATGGGATGGGGACGTAGCACATAATTTCAATTTGGATTGGGGTTTCTTGTCATAGTTTTCCAAATCCCTACCAAAATTCCCCAAGACCGAGTTTAATTTTTCTCTTAAAAGGTAAGGATGCTCGTTAGCCTGAAGAGACAGGTTTATCAGAGGTGGATGGATTGCTTTTTTTAAAAATGACTCCAGTTTAAAGAGACAATTTTGAACTTCATTCGGTACTAATTCAATTCGTTTTTTTGTGGCATTTCAATACTAATTAACTGGGTTTCTTCATCATCATCACTACCGTTTGCGTTATTGTCATCATTTATTACTTCTTCAAAAACAGACTGATTTTCAGGTACTTCGGTAGCCACGATACCATCATCGACTTCCGACTCAAAGTCCTTCCAAGGAACATCCGTAACATTATAACTCGCTTCTGTTAACTTGTTGCACATTTGCTCGATTGATTTCATCGGCGAAATCTTTCTCAGATCTTAGTAAATTGAGCGGAATGTCATCTTCATCCCACGTCTCGTCTCTAAAACGAGAGTAGTTTATGGTGTTACATCTTCCATCTACGCTCTTGAAATTCTCCGTACACAGTCTAGAAGCGGTATTTGGTACACTTCTTTTTTGGATTCCCAAATCCTTAAAGTTTTTGTAAGTATACGGCGCTTGCAGTGTACTTTTAAATTTTGTAAGTACTCAAGCTTTATAAACTTTAATTTTTAGGGTGAGCTGGGCAGTCATCGATAAATAAGACCTTTCGCTTTGATCGTGAACATTTTGCATCGAATTCTCGGGTAAGAGAGAGTTTCGACTTAGGGAGAGTCCACTGTATATTTATTTTTGAGGTTTATGGATGACGGATGGCGTGGTCTCTGAGCCTCCTATCGGTGACCACATATGGCTATAGATTTTAAAATCTTCTTTCCGCCACCAAGTACGAAGATCCTTAGTTTAGCTCTAATAGATATGCGTATGCCCTCACTTCTTACCAGAGGTACCGAAATAAGCATCTCAGATTTGAAATTAACGTTTCTCGAAGGAATGTTTTCCGTTTCCGCCTACTCAAGCAAAAAACCGTAAAGCGTTCAGCACTTCAAAAATCCGCGTCACTTTTCTTTGTCAGACGATTGGTCATGTTCCGATTAAGCAAACAAAAAACGCTGAACTAACCTTGATCAAATCACCACAAAGGACAGCGATTTCAAAAGATACTTTAAAAAATAACTCATCACCTCAACCGTCCGCACTGTTGACTCATCGCCGCCGCTGCACCGTTGAAGCCATTAAACCACAAACCTTTCAGCCCGCGCGTTGGTGTGTTGCCCCTTTCCAAGAGAGCTGTGGAACGCATTCACTTCGCTTGAATTCAGCAGTCCGCACCAAAAGACCGGTCTCTTAGATACACCTGCGCATCTCTTACTTCGTGCGCCGTTCTCTTTATCGTTCAGTTGATATCACATGTGCACCACCAGCTAGCAGCAGACGATCTGTGCAAAAAACTTTCGATCGGATTCCCACACACAACAACCTGTATTGAGGCGCGGCGGCGGCTGGCAAAGAACTCTCCTCGTCGTAGATTAAAACCAACCGACTGGCCGTGCGCGACTTCAGTCTGTTTATAATCGCCAGACGGACGCATCCAGACGCGACGCGGTTCGAGCAATAGCGTACGGAACTAGCAGCCGCTACGTGTTTCCGATTGTCACTGAGGTGCTTCTGAGTGGTTTTTTGTGCAAAATTTTTGGTAACGTCCAATCGCAGCTAGACACTTGCAAGGTTTGGGTGAAACCAACGAATTTATTCCACAAATCGAGAAAAAAAACACACTCGTGGTAGTTGCACAATTGTTAAGTTATCGGGCTGGGCTTTCAAGTTCGCCAGAAGGAAAACGAAAGCAGTGTGGCGTCGGCGCGGCGCAGTGAATTTAGTGTTTTATATTTTTTCTTCTTTTTTTTGTTTTTCGTTTTGTTTTGTTTTTTACGTCCAACGGAAGCCGGATTTGACGCATGATATAGCGCCAACCTGACAGCACTGCGGTGCACCTAACGCCGCCGTCGAACTTTGTGCGACATTGCAGCACACAACGTCCGCGTCGTGAGCATTTGTTTATGAGGGCGGAAACACATTTGGATTACCCCAGACGCAAGCAGACAACCGAGACACACTGTAAGTTCGTTTATGTTTTTTTGGTGATCTTCCGTTTACTTTTTCTGTAGTTTGTTGATTGGATGACAATTAGTCCAACTTAGCCGTCAAGTTCAAGTGCGAAACGTTTTGGGGTTTCAACCTGGCGGCAGTGTTGGTCCATGATGGAAAGTGTCTGATTTTAACTGGATTTGTGGGTGAAATGTGACGCTAACTTTGTGGTGTTTCGATGTGTTTGAATTGTGATGCAATGTGTGGTGGGAGTGTTGAGGGGTTTGCTCTTTTCTGTTCGCTTTTTGCAGACTTGAGCCAAATTTTTCTGTCGTAATTTTTTCGATTGTGGATCTAAAGTTTGTAACGATTTTCATTTGAATCGACGTGATGGTGGTTATTTAATCCATATGCATGGACGGTTGTAAACATACATTTTTTTGCTAATATTTCGGTGGTTTTCTGCGGGCGAGAGCATTTGCATATGTTAGTTTTTTTTTTTACTAAATTCTGTTATACAACTTTTCTGTCCGAGGCTGTCACGCAAAAATGCCTTCATTTCACATTTAAATTAGCTTGTTTATTTTGCCTGCCCTGAGTTTCAGTGAAATCGTAGCACGTCCTATGTTTGAAGGTCCTGAATCAGTTCCGTACGGACGAGTGTTTCCATTAAATTCTTCATGTCTTAGCTGTTCGACTAAGGGTCGTCTGCTGGTACTCCTTGGCGACTTAACAAGTTAAGATAAACTTACCGGTTTGCAAAATTCGTAGAAAAGTAGATCGTAAAGTCGGCTAAATATAACTTAAGCCAAGATAAAGGAATAGTTGCTCATGAGACGTTCAGACATAATCAAGAGTACGAATCTTGAGATCTTAGGTTCCTAGTATTGAATGAAGGTGATGTGGAAGTGATAGAAATATTAGAAGTTAGGGTTCCTCTTCAGATACTTTGACTGAACTTGTGTCACTCGATCGATTTCAAGTTGGTCGTTACAACTGTACCTCTAGACCATCTGAGTTGTTGGCTCTTCGTAACATTTCCTAAAATTGGAGTCGGAGAGCACTTCGTCGACAAGTGTTTATGAACGCCGCGAATAAAAATAATCTTCGATCGCTACGCTGGTTGTTTGTAATGCGTTAACATTGAGAATATTTTCATTTTTGGACCACCTTAGACCGGGGTTACATTGCTTCGTTGTTTGCAAAGAATACTTAAAAATTGTTAAAAACAATCCTAATAGCATCTATTCCTACTTCATCTTGCATATAAGATATTTAAGAATACTTAAGTGAAATTAACTCTTACCTTTTTTATTTCTTGAAAAACTTGTAGTATTTGTAGCCATAGTATGTTCCCACTAAATGAAATAAAGTACTTTCGGCGATTTCCCTTCCGGCGAAGTTAAGATCGAAATTGCCCAATTTCCCATACAACGAATCAATTTTTAAATTGCCTCAATTACCGAATTATTTGAATGGTTGTGCGAACATTTGGGCACTTTTGGATATTGTGTAATTTCGCGTGTAACTTTAACATTAAAAAAAATGTCTATCTTGATCTTTTAACGAAACTCAAATTCATACTTTTGATTCGGCTAAAATAGGCGTTTTAATGGACTTCTTGAAAAAGTAAAAGAAATACAAAAAAAAAAAAAACAGTCATCAATCATCTTTAAAATGAATTCATCAGTCTATGTTCGACTGATGAGAGACAGTTCCTCCTGACTTTCTTCGGAGGTTGGAGGGAGCTTGACACATCCGTCCATGAACATCTTAAGTCATCCCTTGAGGTTGAGCTATAGTTTTAAGGACTTTTCACTCAGGTGGAAAGTAACCCCTGGCTAGATTAGAGTGGCTGACTACCTTAAGAATAGCCACACACACAGCCCACCCGCTGAGTTACCACAAGATCTAATGGATCTTAATCCGCGAACCATTTGGAGCTCTAATGCTAACATTGCTTAGATCAGTCAAGTCGTAGAAATATGGGGCGCCCAAGTGACTTACCCTGCGAGAAGAGCTTGCATTGCAATTGCAAAGAAGGTGTGAAATGGTTAGTTCATCCTCTTCATCCCTACAAACCCTGCAGAAGTCGTTATAGGGGATACCTAGACTTGAGGCGTGAATTCCAATGGCACAACGCCTGCTTATAACGCCGATGAGTGTTCTAAGATTCGGTCTACTCATTCTGATCAGGTCGCGTGGATTGATGGTAGGCAGTAACTGCTTTGTGATGGGCCATCCAGTGCCAGAAGACCATCTCCGTGTGAGTAGGTGTTTTGTAGTAGCGACAGGCGTGGGGTTCCCCGTCCCAAAAGAGTGTTGGGAGTGCGCTCTTTCTAGCGAGTTCGTCTGCTACGCAATTCTGGGATGCCACTGTGTCCCGGCACCCACATAAGTTGGATGCTTGGTCTTGGAGTTAAATCTGACGGCATTCAGAGATTTGATCGCTGTCCAGCTATCTGAACAGGTGACAATATCTGTTCCAAACATTGCATTGTTTTTCTTTTTTGGCAATGACAGAGCTTCTTTAATCGCTATAGTCTCTGCCTGAAAGACGCTACAGTGAGAGGGTAGACGAAATGATCGATCCATCTGTGAAAATTCGCAGAGGACCGCCCAGCGCCCGGTAATGAGATGTTCTGTAAGTTCGTGGGGGTATGCTGGTTGAGAAGTGAGGTTGGTGTGTTCTGGTAACTCCTGAAGTAGAAAAATCTTCATGGCTACACAAGAAAACATGTTATATTTTTGCTATGTATATTCTTGTTAGATTTTTGCGAACGAACTAACGGCTATGCTTCGTTGGTTTGGTCTCGTGGCACGAATGTCCCCCTCATCACTACTTCCGAAGCTGGCTTAGAATTCGATTCCATCAGGTAAGCGACCGCTTGGCAGACCCAGGACGAGGTGGTTGTACCAAGTCCAAAAACTCGCCTGGTTACACTTGGGTAGAGCTCCTGATAAGTTAGAGTCGAAGGCGGAGGATCGAATTGCCTGGATACCTCTTGTGCGTCGTTTACCTCCGCGACCCCTTTAGTGGAGCAGCGAGTCAAAAGATGACGATGATGATGATAAAAGTCTGACAATACTTTAGCTAGAAAATATATACTGGAACCGCTGGACACACTAAATTGTCCACTAAAAAAATGAACAGTCTTTGCGATAGATCGCGAACGACGGTCTCATTGAAAATTACCTACAAAATGTTGCGATGGAATTGGAAGAAATAGCTTTCACGTAGTGGCGCAGGTTACCCCTGCTGGGGCAAAGTAATCCCCGCTTACGGTATCTATGTTGTTTCCTAAATTCCCAAAATTCACATCTCAATTTCATCACATCACAATTTCTCTTGTATGATGGCATGAGTTTCATGATTCCATTCGGGGATAAAAAAGTTGGCTCCAAGTCAATGCACGCTGATTGTAGTACAAAATTTGCATAAAAAAGGATGTTCACGTTGTCAGGTAAGCCCGTCAGACTTGAATTAATGTGTACCGACAGCATGGGTGATTATTGTGCCTTGTGGTTTTTGAGTGTTCTATTTTTCATAGAATGTGACGTCTCTCAAAGTCAAACATGCTCAGTTTGCATCTGTCAAAGTTCAACATCCTCAGAGCTTACAAATTTTTGAATTCGGTTGTTACATTTCGTTCCCTATGAAAAATGTTTTTCAAGCACGTCGACCATATGACCTAATGGTAAGCCTACCATCGGCCAACTGAGTAAGCAATTCAAGCCATAGCTCGTGCGATGCGTCAAGTCAAGCATCAATGTTTTCTGCTTGAATTGGAGACCTGAATAGCCGCCAATATGCTTGAAAAAGTGACACAAAATTGGACTTCCCGCACTGAAAACGTCAGTGGACTTGACATTTTCGAAATAGAAGTAGATTTACCCCAATTGTGTAGCAACACTGGAAGCAGTCAATGTTCACTCATACACAACATGAGTGGTTGTTATAGAACCTAGGCCCAGGACCACTCTAGACTCTAGGGCCATCAGAAGAAGATGTAGACGCAACATTTTGCTTTCGCGGCATGATAAGCAGGTTTCTCCGTATCAAGGTTTCGACAAGACAGTGTGACGTGTAATACAGTCCAAGAAACAACTCAATTGTCGTATGAGTAATTGTCTGTTCGTGAAAATTCCCAATTTCGTGATCAGAATTGGACGGCGCAGCCATGGGGTTTAACTGTATTGTTTTTACTGACGGTTTTTTTTTGTAAGCTTTAAACTGATGCAAACAAGTTCAGACACACTGGCTGGTGAATCAATGAAATTCAGTCCAATTACACTCAAAACGGGTTTGATGACGAACGATTTTTGGCAAATTAGACCGTGGAGATCAGTGGCATCAAAATGACACAAGTATTTCTTTATGCTTGTGTAGCTGTAGCCCTCAAAGGATGGATTTGGATGAAACTTGGTTGAAAGATTGCTTATGTTTTCGATAAGGGCATAGACAACATTTTCAAGCAAAACAGCAAGCTGCCTCCAGTTCGCACACCAGTTTGCTGCTCCTCCACTTTAGACGCCGTGGGGATTAGTACTCTGTTCAGTTCTTCATTTCCCTCGGTGGTTTGAGGTAAGGACGGCTTTTTTGAGAGGGACACCCGCCTATCTGCTAATAGTCATCACTTAGTCTGTATAGCGGAACCTAAGCAATTCGACGACGCCAAATTGATCCCAAGATGAGCTCGCCCTGTCAAAAACGTCGCACCGCGTCTTGGATTCGACCAACGACGCCCACCAGTCGGTGGCCATAAGTAAGTAGTTGAAACATTTCCATTTGAAAATGGAAAGTGATCAGTACGAAAATGCCAGCAGTTCAAACTGTGTTCTGAATCGAAATTTCCCGAATTTTGGAGGACTTTAAGTGGATCAAGATGAAGATGAAATGAATATCAATCAAAGCAAGAGGAGTTGTAAATCGCTTGCGGCCCAATTCTTCCTGAAATCATGTTTCTAAACTTGTAGCTCTCTTCTAAGCTCTCAGTACTCACGGACTGATTCGATGGCTTGTGCTGAAAGACCTCTTAAAGGACGCACATGAGGTCGGAGATTACTAGTTCATATTGTCTCTCTAGTTGTTTGAATTCCTTTGCGATTGCTGAATTTGGATCACATCTATATTTGAACTTTCGGGTTGTTCAATAAAGTTCAGTGGTATTTTTAGGGTTGAAATTAAACATGCATTTTGGGCATATGCGCTTCGACAAGGTGGGCCATCTTGTGTTTATTTTTAAATCATTATTAGTTATGTTGACACTGACAGATGCCTTCCACTCGAAATATTGACAGAAAATCAGTATCGTACAGAAATGAAGTATGATAGAAATGCCCAACTTCTGCCTCTCTTGCCCCTGTCACTGTCAACTGCCAAAAAGTCTCTGACATGTGTCGATAGTCTAGGGGTCAATCAGGTGTGAAGTTGGGCGTCTCTGTCATACCTTATTTCTCGTATCATAACGAAATGAGTGAATTATTGAAAACTGATTTTCAAATTGAGACTGGTATGCTAGTGGATAGCACTCATGGTCCCTGTGGTCGTGCCTTGAGCGGTGACATCATTGCGCCAGTTTTCTTCGAAAATGATGTTGGAAGCAACGTTTCGGTCAGCTCGGCCACCTTGGAGCTGCGACCATGACGAGAACCGTGAAGGACCAATGTTATGTCCACAATCCGGAAACGATTTAAGCACTTAAGGCCAATATCATCCAAGCAACAGCGAGCTACAGCCCGAAATCGTCAACAAGGTCTTGGAAAATTGGGGTGACAGAACGCGCTACTGCGAAGCCAGACGAGACAGCCAATTGAACTACGTTGTATTTCATAATTTAAGGCAATTTTTCAGCAAAAAAATGTATTTGGACCACCCTGTATGTACGGTTCTATGGGCAATATTATAGTCGGCAAGATTTGATCGTCGTCTGTGGTGGGTGGACGTCCAAACACCACCGTTCAGAGCTGTCTCTCCTGAACGAAAGCGTGTGTACCAACCCAGACAAGTGTCGACTATAGTTGAATCTCCATAAACGCTGCAAGTCTTCCGAAAATAGACGTAGAACTTACAGAACAACCAATACATTTCGTACGCAATTTTGTGAGCTTGCTGTGCTAAGTCATACATTTTTCTTCAAGAAACTGCTTAGCAATCAGGGTTGTTGACGCATGTATAACAGTATACGCGTGTAACAGTGTGTATTATACATCTGAAAAATATTGCTGGTGAATAAAAGTGTAAAAATATATATACAAAAATGTGACATTTACGCAACCCTGTTAGCAATACACTCGCGTTGCTTTTCCCCGCAGCGCTCCATTTCTGCAGCTGAACTGTCAGGGTGCCAGCCGTCTTTTCGTTGCTCGTTCGCAACCATTTGCAATGACGTGTGTTCATTTTGGTAAAATGTGTAAGCCGCCTCAAATTTTACTGTAGATGGCTCACAGTGATTAGAACTTCAGCTTTCAGGAAATTGAAGAAAATCTCTCTTAATTATATTTTTCCCAAACGACTCATTCACTCGCCATTAAGATTGAAAAAGTCTATCGGTGGCTCCTGTGTGTGATTATGTTCATGTACAGCGCCTCAGGCAACATTCATGTCAAAAGAATGCGAAGTTATGACTCTCATCAGGCATAAAGTGATGTGACCCTTGGTATAGGAAGCTTTTTATTAACTCTTGAACTCGATGAACCCCCTAGCGGCGGGCAGTTCACAAGATTACATCATTACATCTTAAAGTTGTTGTTTAATTATATTTTCAAAAGTGCAATTGGTTACGACGGTCAGTAGCCAGGCGATAGAAAGTCGGCAAGATGGGGAATTCTTAACCGTTAAGCGCAACTGATTTACACATCCTTCTGGGGGAAAGCAAGATGATTTGAATTTTGATAGCTTCACGAGAGACTGGTTTGCATGAGTGAATGTGCAATTGGTGGGAGGGAATCGATGAGGAAATCTCCGTTTATGTCGGTTACGTTTAATATGGTTTCGCATTGACTTCGAAATCTATTCACAAATGAGTCTCTCTAATGTATTCCCAAGAAGTGAGACGTAGATTGGCTCAAATCATGTATTCGAAGGGCTTCCAACGTCCAGTTAAAGTCGTGGTGATCTGCAGTTTCTATTAAATGGCTTACGTGCTTGAGAAGGGATTACAAATTTGTTGGATTACGGGTGGAATAGTAGGCGGAAAATATAATGTTCACTGATGGGTGCCATTATCTCCTCATCCGGGTGTGCGATGAATTATAGGGGCGATTTATACAGGACATTGTCTAGTTTCGTCTCTGGAGAACGACGACGGAGAATGCGTGTTGCTCCGTTAAGGTCGGTCAAGATTTCGCTGAGAACGTTGATTTAAAAAAAAAAAAAAAACAAGTTAAGGCGACTCACTGTCATGCGGCTGCATTATTCTCACACACCGTCTGCACTGAACAGATTTCTGCCCAACATCACAACCACAATCTGAACAGCCATCCGCGATATGTTCTTTCGTCTGCAAGATATGTCATGTCGCTTCAGTTTGACGTTGGTTGCGAGACCGCCAACACCAAGAAGCGGGCAGCCAAACACCAACCAACGAAGTAGCTCTCAGTAAACAAATAGTACCAAAAACGATATTCACTAACACTTCTACTTTTACTCTCAATATTTACCACTCAATGCAAACAAAATCGTGCACATATGGGAAAACGTCAAATCTCATGTCCCACTTTTGAACAGAGCTCATCAAATCACGATTCTCCGACACGATATAGGCCTGGACATAGATTTTTGTGCCTTCCCTAGATTTGTTCACATCATGTTCCTGAACAGGCATGATTCATGAGACGACGTGTCAAGCAGATGGCGCATACATAGCTCAGACGAGAGCAAAGGCCCAAAACCATATAATCCGTTGCGTGCGCTGCGTTTATAATCCACAAAAATCGTAATTGGCGAATTGCAAAGAGGTGCCCAATGAAATACGTCCGAAATCCATTGGAAGGAACTGTCACTGTACCAGTCGACCAACTTCACTTTTGCATAAATCGAAGAAATTCAAAATTTCGAAGTTCCTGAATTATTAGGAATTGTTCAAAACTAATTTTAAACAAAATAAATTCATAAAATATCGTCTAGACACATAATGAGCACCCGAGTGAATTTCCATGGAAACATCTGTCAACCGCACAAAAAGTTAAAAGGAGAAATGAAGTGTAATAGAGATGCCCAACTTCTGCCCCTTTTGCCCTTGAATTTGTTTGCCAAACTGACCATTCAGAGAACGGCATTCATGTTATTTCGTGAATAACTGTCAAAAAGTCTCTGAAATTCTTCGATGGACTAGGGGACAATCAGCTGTGAAGTTGGGCATCTCTATCATGCTTCATTTCTGGTGAAAAATTTACCAATATCATCCGTTACGATGTATTCCACTTGTGGGCCGCATTCGCTGTCTCTATCACTCTCATTAGAGCTTGTGAGTTGTCAATTTTCTGACATTACGCAACGCACGCAACGGATTCTATGGGTGTGAGCCTTTTTTCTAGGTACACGATATTCCACCATTTTCTGTAATTGCTCTCATACGCCAAACAAATTGAAAAGATTTGCAATGAAGATGTTTCTACAATGGTTTTACACCACTGTTCTGGTTGTGATGTGGTCACAACGTACAAATGTCTGTGATGCTTACCTTGTGAGGTGTCAGCTATTTGGTATTCTGTCAAATCTCTCACAAGAATAGTTACCATGATGTGGTGAATTTGTTTTCATGTCAAAAATTTGTTCTTTTCGCTCTCTTTTTCTTTTCTTTTCTCCTCTCAAATTGAGAGGGCAATGCGAAGGCGTCCTCTCAATGTGGGAGAAGAAAAATGTAAAGCAAAATGTTTTTGTGTAATTTCCTCCTTGTGATTTACTATAAGATCATCATAATGTTGATGGTTCATGTCAGAATTGAAGTATTGTAGAGGTAGCCAACGTCACAGCTGATTGACCACTAGCCCGTAGACGAATTTCAGAGGCTTTTTGACAGTTATTCATGAATTTTTTGACGTTTCACGAAACAAAATGAAGTCATTCACTAATTGGTCAATTTGGCATTAGAAAACGATATAAAAAATGGTTGTTAAACATTTTAAGTGTCAACAGAGGTAGTCTCTATAATTCATTTTTTCATTTCTGGTTCTTGTGATGCTCACAAAGCAGTGAGGTTTTGCTCAGCATACGAAAACCTCACAATTTGTGACTCACAATGCTCTTGTGAGGTAGTTGTGACTAATAAGACATCACTGAAGTTTGAAAGAATAGGGGTGTTAATTTGACTTTCTTGAATTTTTCGAAAGAAATTTGAACAATTTGTAAATGTTGCTCCGGCTTGAGCCTGTTCATGACTGTTCTAAGTCATGTAGATGATGAATGGACACGCCCTGGTCCGGAAAGTCTTCGGCCCCAATCTCGAGGGACATGGCTGTAGAGGTAGACCTCGATCAAATGCCAAACAAAGCCTTTCTTTCGCAGTTATAAGTAAGAAACCCATCATAAAATAAAGACCACACCGACCACCAAATTTCACCTTCTGCATTCCTTGTAGATTGTGATGGAGGGCCAAGATTCAAGGGCCACTGTTCTGAACAATGTGACATGCAATTTTCAATAGATCACGTTCAGCAAAGTCTTTCTTCAAGTGGACAATTTTAGCTTACCACCTTTTATGGATACACACAATTAAGGGCAAGGGTCATTCGTCCAATATTTAGCCCCAATTGTGCATCTCTGTTCAGAATAAGTAGGCCAACAGTCAGGGCAATGTGGACACTCATTGGCGTCAGGAAGCAATTGGTATGAATTAACGTGGGATTGGTAATGATCTCTGAAGAAGTTGCATGCCTGAAGAGGTGGGGGACATACATCACGCATTCTGCTTGTGCAGTAGCCACCAGTATACACACTTTGGGCCCACAGCGTCAATAATTTGAGTGAGCTGCACGACATTAGCTTAAAACTGCAACTGGTCTCATGGTGTTGGTTTTAGTGAACAACGTCTCTCATCGGTCATCGCAAAGTAGCGTTCTGTTGTGTACCTCGATCAACATGAGCTGTGCATCACCGACCTTCCTAGTCTGTTACTGCGTTTACCATCTGCGAAAGGTAAACGCACTTCATGTCAAGTCAAAAGACTTTGCTGATGCGCCAGCTTGGAGTAATTGGGTTGATACCGGTCGCACTGTTGGAAGTGGTGGTTCAGAAATGGTCCTTCAGAATGGAGGTTGCACGAGTAGTCGCTAGCAATGTCAGGCATTCTTTTTCAGGTCAAAATAACGCTTTTACTATCCAGATTCATTTTTAAAAAAAACATCATTGAAAAAACAGGTCTTAATAAACCAAATGTCTTTGTCACTTGGGTGCCTGTTAAAGAGGGTTTATTTCGCGTTGAAATTCAATCGTACATATTTTGTAGTCCACATATGCAATCTGATTGAGTGTCCATAAGTCTCTAAAAAAACTGCCAAAAATCTGACCAATTTGAAATGACGTTCCAAAATGTAGCCAATTGCCATCTTCAACCACTCAAACTCAACCAAACAAAGGCACTGGTGTGCCTCAAGAAAAATAGATAAATCATCGAAACCACATTATTATTTGTCCGACACCACAAATAAATCGAATTTAAATTGTTTAGGCGCCACAATTAAGCCTCATCTCGTCGATCTCGACCGTGTACATGTGCAGAGCCATGTTCGGCGTCGATCGGGTCAATTCGAACCACGAGCACTGATGACATAACAGTCTAAAAATAAGTGCCGTTGAATTATCTCAAAATACCCGCAAGTCGAAGTTCAACTTGCTGATTTCTTGCGTTCCAGGCCTTAAGTGGTCACAAATCGATTAGCAACGAGCCGCCATCAACCCTCCACCACGCCAGCCGTAATAAGAAACAATGAATATTCAATCAATAGTGCGATCAGCGAAAAAAAAAATCCACTGAAAAGTGCATAAAGAAATCAAAATAGCCGGCAGTCATTTGGTGGGCGGCGGGAATTGAGTGATTTAGATTGATTTCAGATGCCTCCCGTCTCCAGCACTACAGCGGACCAACGCGCGGCCGCCTCCACAGACGGCCGCTGAGCAGCTCAGTGGTCAACTCACTGGCACGGAAGGAAGCACGTCTGCACGATTTTCATTCGCTCCCAAGGACCAGCAGTCAGAATCGAATTGATATCACTTCTAGCACCATTGCACCATTATTAGTGGCAGTGTTTGACAGTTCTGTTTGAAATATATATTGCACTGACCCCAAAAATGATTGTAACCTTAAGTCTCATAATTCATTGGGCGGCGGATACCTTTGGCTGCATGTGCAGTGCATTTCCTGGGCGCTCGCTCTTGGCTGCGATTGCAACACTCTGTGTGTGCTGTGAGCCCCTTGATGGTATCGATTTCGAGGAGTTGCAAGTTTTGACATGTGTTTTTTTTTGTTTGGACTGTGGTCACCCTTTGTAGAACCGAACCGTTAACAATCTCTCCCCCAAGTCACAAACGAGAGTGTGTCTGTGAGCAAAAATTGGAGCAAGATTCTTGACATTCGTCAGACAGAGTCATTTCTGCAGCTCTTTGCTGGCGCGTTGTGCTCGGAGTTGGCTTTGTGTTGCGGTTTCGTCGTGACATTTTCATACGCGCAGACGCAAAGAATTCATAACCGCACTCAATGGGAGTGTGATTTACAACAGAATCGTTTGGACCTGACAAATGGTGTGTGGCCAATGGAGTCACACTATTGTGTAACAAATGTATCTGTCAAATTAGATATCTGACTCAGAGGTGATCTTTGCGACGGCGAAGGGGGGTTTTTTTGCGAGGAATTTATGATGTTTGCTCCGGTGATTGCGGAGATGATACGAGTGCTGGTGAGCGTTATCTTAAATTCCGGCACTTGACATTCCCCAGATAAGGAGATGAAACACTTGAGCGCAGTGCAATAAGACACAAATATGCGGTTGAAGAGCAAATAGGAGAAGAACGAAAACATATTTGCGGCAAGGTAACTGGAGAAAGTGAATAGAAAGGGACTGACAAAGGAACGCATTCAGTGCTGGAAGTGTATTTTGTTAAAAATAATGCGTGTTAATCTTGAGGGGCTTCACGACTTTTATTCTGCGGACTTGGAGACAGGAACGTCGCAGGAAAGATGGTAGCAGTGGCTTAAGAATGCACTTAGATCTGACGGTTAATTGTGCCGCCACGCAGGATGATTTAATAACCCGCGAAGCTACTGTTGTGAAACCGGTAGTGTCAATTGCCCTAACTTAGGCGGTTTTTCCATGCGTTAAATTGGTCCCGAGAGTATTTGCTGTAGAAGTATTCTGGGGCGACAAAAGAGAACTTGTAAGTTGCTGCATGTTGAACCCGCCTTAGATCCCATCACGTGTGGTAGTCCCAACTTTTTCCTCATCCATTCTTCCTTTTGCAGAAGTTACTCGTAGTGTCTTCCAGCATGCTCTTCCAGCAGACGGTGCCCAGTAATAACACCGACAATGATGCTTATGTTGGGCCTTAGGGAAAGTAGTGATCTTGACCGGAATATCTGACTGGGTGATAGACGGCATCAATAAGGAGTTAAGCATCCACTCTCAGTTCCATTTGTTTGATTGGCCTTCGTCCAAGGCTAATCAATTCAATCAATAGAAGTCTATTCCGACGATCCTCATCAAATTCTAAAGTGCCGGCAGCATTCTCACACCATTAACGCACTTAGTGTCCAATTAACTTCGCTTCCAATGAAGCAAGTAAAATCAACGAAACTTAACGAAACATGGAATGTAGTTATTATGGTCACAATCTATGCATTACGTTGACTGTTTAAGTTGATGCACGTCCATTGAGGTTGTGCCTTGAGATTTTTTTTTATTGTAACTCTCTCCCACCGACATGAGCATGCTTTGACGATTCACCAAGTGCTCCAGTTTCTAATGAATTCAAGACAATGCTCTGTTGACGGTGCAGATGGGTGACGTTTGATCTCCAACACAAGCAAGCGTTCTTGAATTTGTTAAAATATGAGAGCAATGAAAGTAACGTATTCTCACGTAGCAACGTACTCAAGTGTAGGCTGCCAAATCACCGGTCCAAAACGAGAGATAAATTGCTTACCGAAGTCATTTCGCAATTGGTTCCTGCTCATTGGACGCCTTTACCGACGTCATTTCACAGTTGGTTCTTGTTCATTGGACGATAATGGGCGCCATTGTTCTCGCGGTCATCTTTGACAATAAAAAGAAAATGGCAATGATTTCGCCGAGAGATTTCCGCGCTTAATCATTGGTCCTGTTTGCGTTGATGGGGTTTAGAGCACAAGATTCATGCATGGACTGTGTAGGCCGTACAGCAACATGCCTGTAGCCAGGCATCATCGGACTCAACAACAACGCTCAAGAGAACTGCTCCAAAACTAAGAGTCTTCAACCCTGCGGCAATGGAACAAAACAATGGAAGACGCTCACGATAGCAATGACGCACACAAATGGGGAAGGACCTCAGTCAACTTGTGGCCGGAGAGTCTTGTCTTTGAGACTGAGATGCACTTTGGAGTGTTGAACATGCAGAAGTAGAAGATTTCTGCATTAAATCGTGCTTTTAACTCATTCTGAATGAGATTGGTCCTAGGACCAAATAAGGTAGGTTTGTTTATAAACTCAATCGGAAATGGGCTTTGTTACCGAAGACAGCACGAGGAAAAAAATACTCATCTTATTGGTCACAACTACTCGTCACTACTCTATTATATGTGGCATGGCATCGATTTCAGGGATTGCTTCTCTGCTTAAACAGTGGTGCAATGTTATATTGCCACCTAACGCAGCCTGCTCGCCATTTTTTCCTTCTCTTGCATATGTTAATGTCCTGCGACAGCGATTGAACTCCCGCGTAACAGTTTGGAATATATATGGCCTTGCAGAGCCTTCAACGCAGCTTGGCTACGCGTGACATTGGCTTGAAAATATGCCAAACTCCATGTATCCATAGATTCAACGATGGTTTATCTAATTCCTTCGTGACCAGAGGTACTTGAGATCGATCTGCAACCTCACAAGGCGCTCTCAGCAGTGGACGTCTGCATGTTGCTGCACAGTAAAGCCCTAAGTATATCCACTGGCGGAGTGGATTGGTGCGTTGCTCACGCTTGTTGCAGCTTCTGTGTTCAAATCTAGCTGGGACCATTATTTCAGCAATACGAAAATCAAAAAAAACTCGTTGGCCATTAAAAACGAACATTCAAGTCGATCTGACACTCTGTACGGTGCAGTTTGACAGATGACAGTAAAGCACCGCCATCTATTTTTAGACACGGGTAATTAATGATCCGCCATCGTGCATTCTTGTATCAAGTGCAGTCTCGCCTCCAAGACGGGCGTTGGGGTGGCACTAGTTGTACCCGTGACTCCATGCAAGTCTTTGTACCTTTGTCATTGCCCGTAAAATTGGGCAGGCAGCTCCTCAGCTACCTGATCTCCAGGGAGGATCAACCTAGACCCCTCAGTTCCTTCACCACTTTCCATCGCCTGTCTTGAACACATTCTTGACCATCTCAAGTGGATGATTAGGGCGCTTATTGAACATCATGTTTTTGTGCGTGTTCCATTTAATTATTTTCAAGTGCAGCTGTAATCTGAAAAGCGCTGAGTACATGGGACAAGTTAATTAGTGTAGCTCTCGTGCACTCACAATCTTATCACTTTCGCTGCTCTCCAGAGCAAGGTACTTACTGCCCACTGTTAACGCGTTCAAATCTCCATAATCACTGCCTATGTAAGCACTTAAAAAATGCGCAATATCTTGCGAACACTGCAAAAAGCATTCCTGCTCAATAGCTCACTCAGCCATTCCGTACCCATCCGGCAGTAACTCATCCATTGTCGCTTTCAATTAAACAACTCCACACACGAACGACGCTGACCAAGTATCACCTTACACTGATCCCAACATTGTCTACTCGATGAATCCATAAGTCACCGGCTGGCCTTTATCTCGCAGCGATCGGCTTAACCACACGCTCGCATGCCTGCTCGCTGTGCTGGCCGCCGTACGAGATGACCACCCATTCTGCTGATGGTATGTGAGAACCAGCGTTGGAGCAACTTAATTAAAATTTTTCTCCGCTGCCGGCGACCGTCCGCCAGAAGTCCGGGTGGTGCCAGACCGGGTTCTGTACACTGAACGAGGTGCAATGGTTTTACTTTTAATCATCTAGTGGTGATCGTGGCGATCACATCGTAGCAAAGCGAAAGGCAATTGTGGTCGTTGTCCGATGCTAGTGATCGCTGATGCTCATCACCTGGCTATCTAATTGATTTTGATTACTTCATGTCAGTCACGAGTCACGGCAAAATGGATGAGAGCACGTGTGAGGGAAATGACAGAAGTGGGGAAACTGGTCCCCAGGCCAGGACTGCGATGCAATGTGATGTACAGGCATTGTTCCGCCAGGTGGGATCTGGGATGGCGTTGCTGATGAGCATGTGAGCAGAGGTTAATTAGGAGCACATACTGGACACGTCTGTTAAGTGAATTTTATCCTTGGTCGTCGTTCTGTTCGAGGATTTCCAGTGAATTTGTGACGACTGTTGTTGGTGTACAATTGCAATGGGCGCCTTCAGATCATCAGATGTTGGAGCTAATTGATTTTGCTCTGCCCTGTGTGGGTGTGGGGGTGCTGCTGGGATCGAACATTTGTTATTGATGCAGTGTGGGCGGATTGGTTCTGAAAATAAGAGCTCAGGCGGAGTTGGAATTCATGGATCCTTCTAGTTGAGTGTTTGGCTTTTATGTTGGTCGCAGGAATGGACATGAGTCGTAACAGCGACAGTGGGCGGGAGTGATTCGGAGGACCATCATCTCAACGCAAAATTTACGGGCCTCCTTGAAGTCGAGGAGATTGTGTGAGGCAAGCTACGTTCTTCCTCGGATGTTTATGTTGAGGTGCATCCTGCCTTGATATGGTGTCAGTGGTTCGAAGGTCTTTTTGTGTTCGACCCATATGATCTCGCGATATCATATTTGTGATCCTCATTTGATCTTTTTTCTGATTCCAAGTGACAGTATGTAGGGAATGAATATAGTCCTGAGCCTGAATATAGAGTCTGAGTCTGAAAGGGTCGCAATCCATCTTTGACGGTCAAGCGTCCGCTATCACTTCGTCTGCTTAAATGGCCGTGTCCCCTTAGGCATTTGATCCGCCGTTGCCCGTCCGAACTTGCATCGCTATACATTAAAATGCCATCAATGCCAGCAAGACCAATGATCACTCGCGACGAGAGAAAGGACTTCTTTTGAATGTTTCACACGACATTTGACATTGATGCCTGACAGACAATACTGTGTTGCTTCTACACACATGGAGTATCAATTTTGCGAACGCTGGAAGACGATACAAAATCGGAATATTATCGTCTAAGAGGAACACATAACACACAACTCCCCGTCTTGGGCGGATGTGGGCTTTAATTCTCCAGGCGGTAGCCAATGCATGCAATAATAGAGAAATAATCCGGACAGCTCCCAAGTCTGTTGAACATCATGACTAACCATCAAGTCACTGACACCATCATTCAAAACCATAAGACAAAATCTGTCGGATGAATCCTGTCAGAGAGCCTAATCTAAGATATCTGAAGTCGGCCTATGTAATCTAGAAAAGCACTGCGATCAGTTTCGTCGAGTTTCGTTCATCTTTGCTTTCGTAAGACTCGGCTATAATGGACATAAGACAAATGCCATCGATCGCAATAATGCACTAATGATCATAATAACCACTTCGTTCGGTTTCGTTAAGCTTCGTTAAGTTTCGTTCACTTTTTGATTTCGTAAGACTCGGCCATAATCTACATAACTATGCTGAAATCAATTTATGCATCGACATCACTGATCAGTTTTAGTCGTAATGAAGTGAGAACGCTAGTAGGAGCCCTTAGCGGGCACTGTGCCATGGACACTTACCACACAAAGACTTAAAAAATCTATCCAACATCTGCTGCCCAGCCCAAACAACGACAAGAAACCAGTTTCTGCTAAATTATTTCTTTGCAGAGTTGAAGGACGCTTTTGATGTAGAACTGAAAAAAACCTTTTCCAGTTTCGAAATGAATCCGGTAATAATTGCCATAACAATTCAATGGACTCAATATGTTAGTCCAAGCGAGTCGCGGCCGAAAGGCCGTAAGGGCACACTTTTGACGTACCTACCTACCTATGTATTATGTTCATAATGGCCGCTTCGTTTAGATTCGTTCAATTTTGGTTTCCTATGCTCAAGCATAATGGACGTAAGGATTCTTAAGTCTATTTATGCAATCGGCGAAATACAGATAAATAAGGCGCTTTGACCACAACTACCGCTTCGTCCAGTTTCGTTCACTTTTACTTATTGTACTTAAGTGAGAGCGAAATAAATCATTCTAATCCAATGATAGTCAGTGTAGGAATTTCGCACAATTTCCCAGAAGTAGCTTTTCGTTAGGTTTTGACAAAATCCCGCAAACATATCCGGACTCAAATATATGCTGACTTGAGGTCTAAGCAGACTGGTGAAGTGCTATTTGACATTTGGTCCTTGGTTTCGGAAAGGGCCTGTCGACAAGTGTCGATTCTATCAAATACCTTATTCTGAAGCCAATATCTTACCACTCGTCAGCATTTACATAATTATTTGTAAATACTCGTAAGTCGCAGCACATGACAGAACAAAGGCACTGGTCATTTCTGGCTGCGTGAGTTCCAATCGACACTTTGAGTTGATTCGCGACATCAGTGTCATTCAAACCCAGTTGAGTGGGCACTAGAGACACGTCAGTATCGTGCACGTGAGTAGTCACGTTTCGTGACTTGTCTCAGGCGCTCGTAAGGGGGGGCAAACAACAGCATGTATCCATGCAAAGTTTACCGACAACTTCAAGGGCTGTCTGTGCTCTGGAATTCCACTTCAAAAAGCCGTTTATATCTCAGCCAAGGCAAATACAATATTCTAATGTACTGTTCCTCGAAAAAATAGAACTTATTTGCGCACGAGTGTGCCTGCTGCAATCAAAGTCACCTTAGACGCTTATCTTCTTTGCAAAAACTGAAACACTTGATAAAGTAAAGTCCCCCTGTTGGGCTAGATAGGCTAATTGATTTATCACTTCGCAAATTTGAGAACGTATTTGTGTCTCTGGAGCACTCTCAAGTGAATAAGGCGTCGTTTCTGCGAAGTGTTCCTTGCTAGAGGTCATAAAGACAAGACAAGATACAAACACAGATATTTAAAGGGAATGTTGGCGCACAGGCGTTTGGCATGACTTACGACGCCCAGATGCTTTCGGTGTGATTCACTTGTTTTTGAGACAATGACAAATATTCGCGGGCTAAATATGAACTTGAAACTGAGCGCAGGAAGAGTCATGCCTTTTGTGCATGTCTTCTTAACCAAAAGGTAATCTGGAGCAGACGGATAAAGCTGTCGTGGTTTGTGGAAAAAAATGTGTCATTTCATTGAAGAGGTGTCGTCACTCCATCAAATGGGAAATAAAGAGCTGCGAAATCCTTGACCCAGCGCTGAGTGGGTGATGGTGGGCTTTTGAATGATCCATTCTACTGCCACTCAGGAATTTTTTGGGGACTACATCCTCGCATGGTACACAGGCTATTGGCCACCATACGATGGCCTGCGCTTGAAAACGACAGCAACTCAATAAATTTTGTGCTGCGGATGGCCTGCATATGTATCGGCGGACAATCCCCTGCGCAGCTTTGAGCATATTTGTTAATCTTCCGCCGATAGGCTTAATTTGCAGACAGAACATGGTCAGTGCGGCGGTCATTCTGAAATCGTTTGAAGGAAACGCCGTTTGGGACACTGCGCTGTGGTCAGAGACAACCGAACGAAAGACAAGCGTCTTGACAAGACCCTGGAAGTTCTCCGCAAAACAATCAAGTCCCCGTTTTGTCTGTCAATCAACTGACGACAATTTAGTTCTTATTCTCCAAGAAGGCAGCCGCGTCATGGCTAAAGTGGCATATGACAGCGATCCCAAGGAAACGGTCTGACGACTAGTGATGCCACGTTAAATTTATTTTATCCAGTTTTTTATTTATCAATTCTGCAACACTTGAGTCTGAGCGAAATCTACTTTGGACACACTGATTCCCGTCACCAAACAAACTGTCTTGCCTCCGCGATGACTTGATCTTTACACCCAAGATTAGGTCTCGCTTCCTTTGCTTGCGCTTCGTTGTCGAATCAGGCGGCTCGTAAAGATCTCCTTAGGTTGCCCATCGGTGTTCATGCTTCTGATGTTGTCAAGCAAATGTAGTCGAAGGACTTTTGTGGACTTAATCTTTCTACAGCACCTACCTAGCAAACAGGGCCACACATCCAACGCAGAATTTTTCTTGCAAAGCATCAAGAGTCAGCTTCGCCGTTCTTCTTCGTCCAGCTTTCGTCTCCAAGGAGTAGAACTGTTGTTTCGACAAACTGAAGTTGTACCGATTGCCAAAAGCAAAGTGCCACAAACTCCTCTACGTAGTATCTGCGAATCATGATCCTGGCACAAAGCTGATTCCGTGTCATTTGTCAATTCAGCTGACAGTCAAGCTTGATGCCATAAGTGCCCATCCACAGTCTGAATACGAATCAACGAATTTCCGTCTAATCCCCACCCATTCGCCACATCACGGAGCAGCCGCTGAGGTTTCGACGAATTCCCAAGCTTGACTCACCAGCTTTCTCGTCTTTCCAGTCCGATCAAATGACCTGTTCACCCCGAAAAAAAGGGAAAAACAAAAGGAACATACCAACCAATCCTATCCAATTGCTAATTTCGTTCCACCGTCCGGCACGGCGAGCCTTCCTCCGCACAGGAAGTGACTCCAACCTCAGAATACCTAGAATTACCGTGAATCCCGTCTCAGAAATCCTCGAAAAACACGAAACCGATGCGGAGGCGCGTCCGTGCGGGGGAACACAACGTGAATACGATTGCAAAAATTTCCATTGTTCTGTCCATGTCCACTAATTAGGACGCACCGAAACAAAGGCAACGGGCTCACGTTCCGCGGAACCGAAACGGATCCGCATCTTCACAGCCACAGCCCGGGGTACGTCGCCCGTGGCCGCTTGTGGCATTTTAAATGCCACATCACGCGGATATCTGAAATTCCATTCCATTCGCTGTGCGCACGCTGCGCGCATTCGAGATACGGTTTTCCTTAATCGAATATGAGTCCGATCCACACTCGCGTAAAGGTTGGCATTTATTATCTGCTAATGTCGCGGTGGTACAGATCCCGAGCGCTCTGCGGCGATGTGACGAGGAAAACAACCTGTGTCCATCGGATACTCAGTTCCGCTGCTGCGCTGACATTGCGGCAGCGGCCGTATAACATCTGCATTTTGTGTGTCCCTTCTGCACGGCGGCCGCTGCTGGCTAGGCGGAGGAGGTGCAATGCAGAAAAATATCTCGGCTGGCTGGTTGCGAAACTCCCGCCGGGATTGCGGCACTGGCACTTTGTGGTCGTTAGCGATTTCAGAAATCGTTAGATTCACGTCTGGGCTTACGTACGAGTGGAATTAAAAACGCGCCGAGTGTGTTGCAAATCACTTCCATTGCATGTCTGGTATGGCACTGCTGCCACTGCCACCGACACCGTCGCGTCGTCGCGCTGTGCCGTAAAACGTAAGTAGGCCACCGGCAGCCAGCCAGGCAGCCTCATTGTTGGTTTCTAAGTCACAATCCGATTGTGATCGTGAATTTCCCCTACAACTCGAGTGTGTGCATGCGCTGCGAAATTCCACTTTCAATTCTTTGTCAGCCAGTGTCAGGTTCGGCGACTGGATATCCCGGCGAACGGGACTGAATGCGTACAGCAGCAGTGTGCCTGAAGATGGGTTTCCGCACGGAAGAGTTCCACGCTGCAGATGCAGTCGACCGGGTCTGAGCAATTCGACAGATCTGTACATTCACTTTCGGCCAGTCGACAGAGTGGCGAGAACCGCGAAGAAAGGATGCTTCTTTGGGTTTTGTTGCAATGGATTAGGGTTAATTCTGCTTCTGCTTATGCCTCAGCCTCAGCTCCAGCTTGTTCCGATGTCCATTGAGCGTCGTCAGCGTGGTGAGAATGAGGACAAGTGAATGGATTTTCTAATCGCATTTGAATAGCTTGCGTTCGAACAGATGACAAAGACGAAGCTTCGGAAGGGAACTGGGCATGACTTGGAGTGAGCGCGAAGAGTCGAGCTGGAACACACTGGAACTTGCCGGTAGCAGTGCAAGCGGACATTGCTCACAGATCAGACTTCGATTCTGTCTCCACTCGTCGACTGCTTACGCCCTCCGTCGACATCCGACTTGACCCCACTGTGCTCTGTCCGAGCGTGTGCCGTGACCACAGGCCTGTCACTAGTAAGAAAACGAAACTCTGATTACCCGCAGTCACCTGGGGAATACACTTTAATTAAGGCTCCTGAGCCACGTCGTCGTCGTCGCCTAGTCCGCCCCAGAAGCTAGGCGAAAGAAAGAGGGGACGCCGACTCGAGCGCATTTACCTCTGATAATGGCGAAGGTAACCGATCCTCGAACGTTACAGATCTTGCGTCTCGGGCTCAAAACCTTATCTTTATTAATGTTCAATTGAATAACATTTAATCGGTGAATGGCATTGTTATCTGCGTGAGCTAAGAAATGTCAGGATTAATGGACACTTGGTCGTAAAATGGTGTAAATAAAATGGGCTCCATTGGAGCAGACTGTGGGCCCGGTGCCGGGTGATTAATGTTAGCATTCCATAAAAAATTTGTTATCGGACTTTAGCGCTGTGTTTGTGGTGTTTGTTTGGAGGTACTGTGCTGTGGGCTTCCCTTGCTGCGGAGAGCAATCCGCAGCTCCTCCTCGTGGCAAATGATAACCGCGCGGCGTTGCAATTTAAATTACCATCGACGTGGATGTTGTTGTGTCTGTTCAAGAGAAGAAACTTAAATTAATTAAACGAGCATTCTGTATTGCCTATTGTAGTGGCCATGGAAATAATGGTGCTTGCGCTTGACAAATGGTTCCGTGGGCTGTGAACGAGGTCAGCTTGTTTAGGTCGCTTCATGCCTTGAATCGTCGAGAAACAGACACACTCGATAGCGAACGGCGATGTTTTTTCTCCTGTTGTTGTGAAGGTTTGTACCAGAGTCTGGTGCGGATAACAGCTCGAGATGTTTAGTTAATCGACATCCTTGAGACGTACATGTGGATCGAGGTGGTGGATGAAGATGCCCCTTTGTGATTGAACTTGGTTTTCAATAACGTCCGCATTGACTACACATTAGTCGAAATGGAACGAAATACGAGAACGTGGTTGACGTGACGTGGGAAGTTTACGTTTAGTTTACCTACCTGAAACAATCCAGGACAAGCACAGGATAGGGATGGATGTTAAACAAGGTGAATTTAATGGAAACTTCTGACAAGACAAAACACTTTGAAGTGGCCCAGGTCTGCGCCTTAACAACACTCACGATGCAGGCTTAACTGATTCCAGTAAATTCGAGCTCATGCCAGATCCGAATGAAAAGTAGACACAAGCGTCGTCCAATTTCACACTGCTGAGAACTTATCGAACATTCCAATTGTCATTTGCTCACATAAAGACTGATTTTGATTCGTTTCCACTTAAGTAATCACAACTTGACGAAACTTGACGAAACTTAACGAAACATAAATAATGTTGTATTCGACATTTCTGTGTGAACATTCGATTGTTAAAGTTGACTTAAGTCGATAACGTTCATTTTTATCAGGCCTTTGACTGATGGTGTTGCCACCTGTCAATCGAAACAACTCCGACGCTTATATGAGGCTGCGCCGTTGCCTTTTTTGGGAACCGGTCGCTTTTGAGTTGTTGGCGCAAACCTACTTACCCCACAAGAAAAATACTAACGGGTCAAATCACATGATCTCAGGCCAGTTAATCTTCCTACTGCCTAAGATGACTATTCTCTTAAATCGCTCGTTGAGAATGTCCATTGTGGCATCAGCCGTGTGGGGCGTAATCGCAATCGAAGAAGTCCCGACGTCCCGAAGTCCCGAGTCCCGATGAATGCTGCCGTCCCTGTCGCATAATTTGCGCGCACCCGTTCAACAACGGGCCACGGCATGGATGTACTTTTTTTTTTTGCTGAAATCGATGGTGGCTTTCAACCGTTCTAGCATCCCCTAAATCATCTTCTGTGTCAGTTGGATTTTCTACGACCCAAGTCGTCCCTAGATCTACGGACGCCATATTCGCCAAGTCGATAGGTCTGGTTGTTTCCTGCATCGGTCGACTTTAACTTCTCCTCTCCTTCGTTTGTCTGGTATTATGTTCCGATGTGGACGTGGGCCGCAGCCAACAAGTCACTCCAGCTAACGCGGGTTGAAGACATTCACCAGTGTGTGCACCGCCTTAGAAGCGGGGTCCTCCGCTGCTTTGGCCAGCCGACTTGGATTGGAAGATTCATTAGGACGCAGCCAAGTAGACCGTGCGCTCTACATGGCCCAGCCACCATAGGCGTTGAATTCGTGGACTCCTGTCTCCTGTACATTCCATACATTTCGTGGTTGAATCTTCTCTCGTAGATGAGACTAAGGAAGGCTTTCGCTCCGCTGTGCGCCGTAGAGCAGCACTCTAATATTCAATAGCTTGCATAAGGACAGCTTGATCCTTCGAGAGAAGGCTTTGTTGTCCAATTGTGCCTGGCCAACCGCTGTCTCTTTGGGTTCAATATGAGGCTAATGTTTGTTAGAAATATGTAAAACACTGACGTCCTGGACGCTTTCGTCGCCCAACGATTTATCTAAGGCGGCGCGTGGAGGATGTTCTCTCTAGAAGACAGCATGTATGTACATTCCTCGGTCTTCCCGCGTTCATAACCAGACGAACTTTAGCCGGTTCGGTTTCAGCGGTAGATCTTGTCTCATTGACGGCATCTCATTCGATTGCAAGACGTGGCTTAGCTAACGCCGTACAATATGGGCCACATTCCCTGCCAAGTATCAACAGCAACCCGATCGTGACCAGAACTTCGTCCTTCAGAGGGGTTCCATTGCTCAAGCACCGAGTGGCTGGAACGACGAAGACTAGGATTTGCTATAGGATTTCTCTTGCAAGAACCCAGTCCAGTCCACGGATCAGAGGATCTAATGTACCTTGAAAGCTTGCCCAATAGCATCCAGCTTCCTTCCTACATTGTTGCAAGCGACTTTTTGCGCCCAAATCCGACTCAGATGATCCCTTTCCAACACACTCGGTTCCACTGTGTGTCGTCTTAGCCAAAAAAAAAAAGAAGAAAAAAAGTGAACGCAACTAACAGTCGTTAAGAAGGAAAAGCGGCAGCAAATCTGTTTCACTGTTCGGTTTAACTTTTAATTGAACACCGTCGCCGTCGTCTGCGTTCCAATTCGAATTTGGAGCCTAGTCGCAGTTGCAGTTGCGATCAGGCTGCGCCAGCGAGTAAGAGGTGAAACACTTGCGTAGATTTTGAATTTAATTAGAAATTATTAGTTCCCGGAGTTGGAAAGTAAAACAATGGCCGTAAAAGCAATTTCCAGAAGGAGTAGCCACTGCACGGCACTGGATGCAGGCTCTAGGCAGGCCACTACCGCATCGCGTGGTGCAGTGTGTGGAGTGTGTGCTTGCGCAGTGTACGCGCCCACCATCGGGTGGGTGATGGCGCGACCACAATCCCGAGGAGAGACGATCGACGGACCACTATGACGACGACGCGAACGATGTCGACGCGACGGCATATGGCGTTACTACTGTGCTCCTTTGGCCGTATCTTAAGGCCTTTCTACTTCACGGCTTGTACTCAAGATTTAGTGTGTTCACCGATGCGCAGGCGCACACAACTTTTTTTCTCTCACACCGGGGCCGCCGCGCCGGGGTGTGCGGATAACACGTGTAGCTGGACAACTCCATGGGTCCGGACAGAGATGCATTAATTATCCGTGATTTCGAGCGGCAGAGAACCAGTGCGAGTGAGGAACAGACGCTTAGTCATGGAATAGTTGTCTGGTGTTGGTTTTGTTGCTTCAGTCGCCGCCACCGTACCGTCACCATCACCGTCACTGTTCCCGTCGCAGCCACCTCCGCCGACTGGCACTGCCGACTATCTGAGGTCTTTATAACAGTGTCGTCAGTGATTTCCGGGATAGTGCAAAATGGCTTGTCTATGGGTTGCTCGTTTTGCGTGTGTACGTGTGGCATTTAGCATGTCATGTTGTAATTACGTTTCAGACACTTTAGCATAAGTTATGACGGTACAGTCCTGCGAGTCAGTTTTCCAGTATACGTAATAAATTTGTGACAGAAATTGGATGCGTAGGTGGGTAGACACACGACGAGTGTGTGCGCTGCGCTGCGCAATACAGATGCACCCCTGCACGTGTGCCTGGGCGAGGAGTATTGATTCAGAGGGGTTAACGAACAGGCATTGGAGTGTCCTTAACAAAATAAAAATAAAAACCTAAAGAGTTTGCCTTTTTGGAACACATTCATGTGCGATCGGTGTGAGCTGCAAGTCAGTGCTCTTCAACTGAGTGGTGGTGGGATAGTGAAGCACTCACGTCAACGATTATATGTAACAAAACCTAGTCCAGCAGGTTGAAGGGGATTGAGATGCGAGCAAACACTTGTCGTGGGTAGTCCTCGAGGGTTGTGCAAGTCCTGCTGCAAGTTGATTATGCAAAGTCGGCTGAAGTGTCTTCTTTTGGCGAAGGTCCTTTCAGGGGCATTCTGGAAAATCAAACAAAAATGGTTACTGTTGCCTTTTTCCCCCTCTTGTACAACCCATGAGATCGAGAGGCCAGCCTTTGACCGACATTGGTACGACTATTGATGCACATCCTTGGTTAACGTCGCTTGTAAGTTGTCGGATGGGGTACGGCGGAAGAATTAAACCACACTTCTTCTAGGTTCCAAGGCGGTTTGAAAGAGGGCAAATTGACTACAGACCAAAATGGTCTGGATACAAGGAGTCAGAGAGCGTCAAGTCTATGCGCATCATCATTTGCTGTACTCATAGTGAAGGTAGCGGTTGAATGCGGGATTTAAGCTAAAAGAGTATCCCCTCTTGTATCAGACTAGTCTTACCATGCAGTGGTGTTGGAACTAGACGGATAAGGTTTCGCTTCATATCATTATTTTATTCTAAAATCAGGACTCAAAAATTATTCCGAGAGAGACTGCATGAAACGAAGACAACACAACAGCCAGGAGCCACAGTGTGCTCGACTGTATCCTTTCGTGACTGGGCTTCTTCTCGGAGTCTTTTGGGCCGGTTCCATATAGCAAACCTGAGCCTGGACCACGTTCGAATGGTAGACATTCTATTGCTTCATTTGTCGTAGCTCGACTCGACAGGATCAAGAGCTATTCGCAAGCCCGTAGACAAATGATTTCCATCGTCATTAATGATGTAATGATGGCATCTTAGTGGTTGAAGCTATTTGGATCAAAAAACTTCACTTGCGGCTCTAGTCTGGAACTAAAGGTGGTCTGAAGCCCCTGAAACTTGGTGCGGTCTCAGCCTGATCAGTCCTAGTATTGTCCCAAGTGGTGTCTGTAGTTTAGACTCAAAGTCACAGGAGAACAACATGTCTTGGAGTCTTTTCCCAATTAGTAAGGGTACTAGTGTGCACCTCTGTGCAGTGAAACTTCTCTTTACGGACACTTCTCTTTATGGTTGGTTTGTCGTGGTCACGGCATGAATATGCATTAGAATCCCCTCAGAACGGACACCCCTACATAACGGACAGTCGTGATGGTAAGAGTTTTACTTTATATGATTCAAATCGCTGTGGAGTTGCAGCACGACCGGCAGCGATTTTAGAACGGCCTCACACTTCAATCGATCACACAACGAATCGGTGTTGAGCACCTGAAAGGCCGCTTAATCTGGTGGGGAATTTCAAAACCACCACGGGTGAGTCAATCATTGTCAACCAACTGGACAAGCGCAGATCCAATCACTGCGGTCACCACCATCATCATCTCAGTCATCGTAGTTGGCGTCGACGTCGTCGATGTCGCTGTATTGTCGCGTCGCGTCGCATGATGAGATGTGATCAATGAGAATGACTCTCGCGTCGCAGTGTGCACAGACGGCGAGTAGGCGAGGATGCACCTCGGAATAATTGATGAGACGAGGCACGTTGTTTCTATCTAATTTCAGTCATAATTCAGTCAAGATAATCAGCTGGTAGTTGTGAAACCACCAGAAGGCGTTGGTTCAGCGAGGAGATCACGTAAATCGAAACACTCGCTTGTCTCTTGCCTGTTCGCAGAGCCCCATTTTGTGAAGATGCTAGTTACTTGAAGAGTGTCTAGTGATTGGTCCACACCTTGGTCCTTTTTCGGGTGTCAGCTTACGAACATTTGGAGCCTTTAACGAATTTGGTGCTTCACTGGTTGCTACATTGATTGGAACACTTGTGGAGACGCAGCCCTTAATCGGCGTTGGTAAACCTATGCAGCTGGAAATGTTCCATAGCGGGGATTTTCTGAACTCCTTTTTGTGGGTGTGAAAGTCTCTTCAAAGCCCTCGTTGTCTCATTTTACTGTGAAGGCCTGATCTGGAGTAAAGAGCACAGCTTATAAGAGCTCTATCCCTAGATGTTATATTTCACATTATGTTTCGTCCATTCGATGGAGTCCATCGTCTTTGGACGGATCTTCATTTGTTCGCTTTGAACCTAGGACTTTCCCTTTAAACTCAAAGACGTACATATATCTGGAAGAATAAATAACACCTAATTTAAGTTAAGATGGCGCAGTTGGTTAAGTGCCTGCCCTTGCTTAGTGGGGTCCTTGGTTAGTATTTATCTGGTTTTCAAATCTGGTCCAGTCACCATTTGCCGATGGGATCGAATTAACAGCACTGGATTGGTTAATCAGAGGTAGTAGTCTGACTGTGTAGTGTACTGGTGAAGATGCCGAGGACGATCGCGAGAACAGCCGGTTGTAGTAGACGTTCACACATCCTGCATGGGTCGCAAAACTACGTAAGGAAGACACTATGCTCTCTTGCGTGAGGTTTGGTCTTCGTGGACTTTTCGAACCAGAAGACTTGGGTTCGAGGACCTTCTTAGCTGGAGTATTATTGTCAATGCACTCGATGTGGCCATCTTTTAGTCTGTATTCCCCTCTATTCACCTTTCTTACTGAGTGGGCCATATATTCGATGAATTTTTCTTTCGAAGGCACAACGAATCACCTCTTCTCGTTTGCTTATCATCCAACTTCCAACTTCGACTCCATGTGTCACGACTGCAAAGTAATAGAAGCCGGTTGCCAAAGGCAATAATCACCAGGATGTCGTTTGTGGAGTTCACGTTTGCTCTGATCTAGACAAGCTCCTAAATAGCTCACAATTTTAGCTTTCTGTTGTGATGTCGAGTTCGTATTTCCCAATTGTCTTTAACACCAGCTCGTTTCGCTGAAAGCTTCCACATCCGCACATTGGACAATTTCAAGATCATCTGCATTACCCAAGAGGTAGACTGATTTGTAGAAGGTTAAGCCCGGCGCAACGTCTCTTTCAATACCAGATTGAAGAAGTAACAAGCCAGCGACTGGCCTTGACGAAAACTGGTCGCTTCGCATACTCCCTTGCGATAAATGCTGTCGAATGCGCTTTGAAATCCATACAAAAGATGGCATGTGTAGATCTGAAACTTGCTGGTCTTCTCCAGGACTACGTGTGCTTATAAATCCATGTCGGCGGTTTTAAGGCATAGCTTACTGAAAAGTGAAACCAATCCTTGCACAATGTAAGCCAGAGACATGGCTGCCGCTATGCGACTTTAGTCGCAGTTTGGCCTTTTTTTGGACGCCGTGACGCGGCTAAAATGACTCCGGAAACATATTTCTTTCACGAAACACGTCGTCAAGTTTCTCATAAGCAATAAATTCAACGCCAATTATAAGAAAATGCAACTAAATTCCTACGTCACTCCTAAGCATGATAATACCTTAAAATTAGTACAATTGAGATTTTTGCGAATTTTCTGTCCGGTGACTTTTTTGTGCGATTTTCTCAAACATTTTCAGCGGCAACTCTGGCCAGAGGGCTTGATATTTCTAAGGAATTTGACGGAGTTGTGGCACCAAAGTCTTTTGTAGAAATGCGTGCAGTACAATCAGCCTTTCGAACCGCCGAGCTCCAACTGTGTCGGGTGGGATCAAGTCCGGTATCCGCTGATGTTCCACAGGGCTCTTCTCTGTCTCCTGTGCTCTTTCTCATTTTCATAAACGCTCTCCTCTCTGCCACATAAAATCATATTATCCCCTCAGCTTAAACGCTCAGCTCAGCTTAACGCAGCTAAAAGCGCGATAACTTTCTCGTTTCTGTTTTCGACCGGTGTAGAGGCATATTTAGATCAACGAGGAGGGCTTGTGGGTTTTGTATCAAACAACAAACTTGACATCCCGATGGAGTCTACATCCAGGCGCTCAGAGTGCTTCCCTTTCCTGATAAGTAAGTAAACATTCCAGCAAGTCGCAGTAAGCATCGAAGAGTTTCGTAAAATCCTGGCTACAGTAGACATGCTCACTCGTAAGCCACTTCCCAAGACCCCTTTCAAAGTTGACTACAATGCCAGAAGAGGATGCCATTCATCACGTTGAACCCCACAAAAAAGGGTGTGCAATGACCTTCTAAACTGATTCGTATCTCCCCTGATGAATGCGGCGCCAATTTGTCCAATCCTTTTGAATTCATCCAGTCAGAACTGTCATCATTCTGCTGGCCATACAATGCAAATCGTACCCACTCCTTTATGCACTCAACAATACATCCCACCTTCGCATTTCAAGTTCAAAGAGACAAAGAGCCAAATATCCCTGCCGATCAACAAACAAACAAAGTTAACGAATCCGAAAACTCCATGACATGCATTGCTAATGTACACATTTGCATCTGAATGCATCGTACGCTCACTCATCATAGCCTCTCCAGACGCGAATTAACATTCGTAATCCCTGGGATTCCAAGCAAAACATTTACATTTACACAACAAAACTCTCCGTGGCCCAAAATGCAAGCATAAGCTGACTCTTGAGGGGGCTTACATCACCCGATCGGCACTGTACATCGGATTAAGCCTTATCATAAATATTTTGAATCCTGAATTCCACGCACGGCACGCCTGCACTTCACCCTCAACGCTGGTGCCGTCGCCAAAGGTCATCGGCGACTGACCCAATTTCTTTCAGAATTCACCAAAACAATGCGTATTCAGATATCAGTCCGCACATGTGCACCTGGAGTTCGGAGACAAACCGCCACAAATCCCCATCGAGGAGTCACAACAGCCTCTCGCGAAATTACCCAGAACTCCATCTCAACACAGCTGACATACGGATTATGACAGCCAATTAATGGAACCTGTCTTGTGGCTCCCTTTGTTGTCATTGTGGCTCCGCCGCAGCCGCCGCTTGCCCATCGATCGGCGTTCAAGCCGCCGCCGCTGGATTGGATTTAGGTCAATCTCCTGCGTCGTCATGGCTGCGCCAATATCAGGTTTACGGTACCCGTACTTTTTCGGATTGAGTCTTGAGAGTCCCCGTCCCACCTGTCGATGATATTTCAAATCGTCATAATTACCCAACAATCAGTGACTGACGGTTGAAGATCGGCTCACTCGCACCCGCAGCACCGCTTCGCTTCCCGGCCTGTCAACTTCGTTTCATTCTCAGCTCATCTCACGCGGTAAGATGTCTTAATGAAGGAGAGACTCCCCAACAATGGCGGCCTGCCTGTCAAGTGCTGGAATTTGTTGTTGATCCAGAAATATTAGCCGGTGGCGAGCCACATATATTCCATGCTTTTTTTCCAAAAAAAAAAAATGTGTACCGTAAATTTTCACATTCTCCCAGCCGATGACGGGGGAACAGGTTGGTTGGCATCATCGCGCAGCGCGCCGCCGCTTCGGTATGAGGAATGGATGACAGCGGTTGAAATGGGTGGGCATTTGTAATCAGCCTTAGCTGAAGGCAGATGACAACAACAAAAATTAAAAGATTCGAATATGATATCGAGAAGAGTTCGGTTCGTTTCTCTTTTTTGCGCACCTTTTTAGTTTCGTTTTTTCGTTTCTTTTTGGCGAATTGTGGCGATCAAATCGAACGTGTAATGAGATTTCGCGGGCGCTGAAGTGCGGGACTACGATTCGTTCTGGCGTGTCGTGAGCGCGATTGCCTTTGAATTTTAATTTAAATTTTAATTTATAGAACTGTGGTGGCGAGGAGAGGAGGTTTACGATCGCTTGCGATCGTGGTTGGGCAACAGGTGATAACGGTACGGGCGCTGCTGACGGTTATGCAATTTATACATTTGGCGCGGTGCGAATGGAATGTTGCGATGAGGAGCAAATTGCCGTCGATTTAGGGAAACGATCGTACTTTGCGTCTCAGTCGAATTCTGATCGTTAAACGAATGCCAATTGACATTGTTTTGCGATCGGCAAGGGTGCAACTGATTCGTGCGGGCTACTGTCTTCCTTATGGTCCTCGTGATCGGCGACGTGTGCGGTGGCGCGCAGGCGTCTGTGTTACAATTTATTTTATCTTGGGCGTGGGGGGCGTGGGCTTTCACTGCTTGCAAGGTGGTCGAACGGCACCAGATTAAGGTGCGCTTGCTGGGATCGCGTGTAAGATGTGGCATTATGCATGATTTTCAGCTGTCAAATAGGGTCATTCTTGTGACAGTCGATTCAATGTGATGTTTTGTGTTTCAGTCTTTTAGTTTGGATGGGTCGCAGTGTTTGACGCGGCAAGGAACGCAGCCTACTTCTGTGCCCATTGTGCTGCCACTTTCAGCTTAAAGAGTTCGTAGACCACTCGATTGACTAGTGGACTCACCTCCTTATGTGCGATCTATGATAGTGTACACTCCGCTCCAACTGAATAGGTACAACATTTTTTTAACGTAAATGGTTCAATATCTGACGTTGACGTGCATGGATTTAGCACGTTATGGCTTTAAACTCTTGCCCATGATGTTGAGGAAATAATTTGAACAGAGAATCGAATCGGACGGTGGCCCCCTTACAAACCAATGCATATCAACTAGGCCGCATCCACTAGGCCGCTAACCGACTAACGCTTGTTGGTGTCATTTCCATTGCTATAGCCAACTGCTAACGCAAGTAGTTTCCTGGAGGAGTTGTTTCACGTGTTGGTGCTGTGACCAGGTATGGAGCTGGTGTGATTTGTCCCTTTTGGATTTGAGTTGCGAAGAATGCTTAGCAATGTGCACTAAGCTCCCTAGCGCACACGTACTCGAAATAACTTCAAGCACAAGTGCAATCAATGTCGCGCTGACGTGGTCCGACTCTGACGTTTTATGTAGGATACACGTAAATCCATTAAACAAGGTAGTTACACCGTAAGCACGAGTACACATTTGCAGGTAGAGCTACTTCGACAAACTCGGGCTTTTGGCAGTGAACAAAAAATGTCTTTTATTTGCTTGTGATTTTTCATTTTTGGCTGGCTGAGGCAGCTATTTGTGTACATACTTAGTTAGTCCGGACACATGAAGTTTTAGGTGTGCCCGGAATAGCGAAGAGCATCAACAATCAAGCAAATCGCAACAGCTAATGGAGGAGTTCCCAACATTCTATGAATATAGGTATGTGCGGACACATGTGTGTACATAGAACAGAGTCTTAAGATGTTCGGATTTTAACAACCTGTCCGGACTGTAGAGGTGACATTTTGAAAGTGTCCGAATTATAGCGGTGTCCGGACTGTAGAGGTGACATTTTGAAAGTGTCCGAATTATAGTGGTGTCCGGATTGTAGAGGTGACATTTTGAAGTGTCCGAATTATGGTGGTGTCTGGACTCCGCGGCAAGTCTGTACTGCATTCATTTTATACTCTGTCCGGACTGTAGAGGTGACACTTTGAAAGTGTCCGAATTATGGTGGTGTCTGGACTCCGTGGCAAGTCTGTGCAGTACTCATTTTAATACTCTGTCCGGACTGTAGAGGTGACTTTTTGAAAGTGTCTGAATTATTGTGGTGTCCAGACTAGCGAGGCTGTACTGTAATTAATTTTTTGTAGGATTCGTGTGTGTAGTTACTGTAGTTTTTCTTGTAAAATGGATTTCAAAACATTTGGCCTTAAAGGACACAGGAAGAGTAAAGGCGTAAACACTGCACTGCACGATGTCGTAAGTGTGATTAAAGGGGCCCTAAATGCCAAAGAATACTCCCTTGCCGCATTCGTGGACATCTAGGGAGCCTTCAGGAACCTAGGTAGAAATCCAGGCAAGCACACTTGCACTTGGGCCAAAGTTGAGCACCCTCACCACCGTTGTAGATTGTCTGCTCTGCAAAAGAATTACCAATGCATCCATAGGCGACTCATCCGTCAAAGTTATGGTCTCGAGGGACAGCCCAAAAGGTGGATGGATCTCTCACGTGCTATATGTCCCAGTCATTAATGACGTTCTTGAAGAGCTCAAATATACCGGAATCAAGGCAGTCGTATACCTATAATTGCCCTCGACAGATTTCGCCCGCCTGAAAATTGAATCCGAAATAAGAACCCTCCTAAGGTGGGCAAAATCGTGCAGCCTTGGGACACAGACTTTTTTCTATTTACCCATAAAAGTCAGTCATTCCGCTTTTGAATTTAACAGGAATTCAGGGCACAACCCTCGCCCTAAGGGAAAGCGTGAAATACCTCGTTGAAATCCTAGACAGGAAACTGGGTTTCAGACTCACTGGAAAAAAAAAGAGTCAAGAAATCCAGTGAACGGCAAGATATTCGATGAAAAAATGAGGACCAAACCAGAAAACAATCCTGCAGATATACGCATCTATTATCAGGCCAATATTGGCATAAGGCTGCAGTGTGCTAGGGTAGGGAAGGGGCTGCTAGTGAAAGCACACTTAGACCATGTTGGTCCATTGTGATGGACCTTGTTTGATTACTCCAGTGACTACTCCAGAGTGCCGTTCATTTGATCCCAACGGCAAATGGTGACTGGACCAGATTTGAAACCCAGAAAAAAGCATAATAACTTTGTTTTCACTGGGATTCGAACCGGGGACCCCAATAACAATGGCAGCAGTATGGTGGCCGGCTCAAAATCCACCAAATTGAAGTTGCTACCACGAGCACGGAGCCTTGCATCCCTAGGGAGAGGCAAAAGTAGTTTAGTGGAAACTACCAACGGCGACCCTAGTGGTTCTACTGGATCTTCTTTCATCATTGGGATCATCCAATCAAAAGGCTGGCTCTCAATCGCCACTGGTCATGCAAGTAATCTTGACAAATTACAAATTGAAGTCGATAGGGCCTTCGAAATATACTTCCGGTGTTCTTTCCCAACAAAGGAGGAGTGGACCACGCATGAGCCCATTAACAACTCGACAGTCATGCACGTCTAAATGGATGGATTGAAGATGGAAAAAGGCACAGACATGGGCATTTTCTCCGAATTGTTTGACATGCACTGTTCCATTAGACTCCCTGATCGCGGCAGTGTTTTTCAAGCGCAGGTCCTGCCAGTCTTGTTTTTCAAGCGCAGGTTCCGCCAGTCAAGGAAGCGCCCAGAATGATATCAATGCTGGCAATAACACCGGATGATGTTACCATCCATTTGACAGTCAATCGGCCATTAAAGCAATTTCGGCAATAGCAGACATGTCCCAGCTGGTCGCGGCTGCCGCGAAGAACTTAAGGTTCTTAGCACGCAGTACTCGTTTAGTCTATGCTGGGTCTTAGGAACATTGCCGGGAAAGAGGCAGAAGATGAAGGGGCCTTAACTGACCCATCCTATACATTAATCCACCTCTTGCCAGAAAAAAGTGGATGACAAAATAATTCAGCAAGCAAGCGAACGGCGGAAACCTTTAACCACCTTTGCGATCACTCGGGTGCTACGGTAGTGCAAAAATCGACAAACATGGCAACGAAATGGAACTTACCCATGACCTCATATGCAAGGGCTGTGGTGCCGAAGAAGAAATGGAGGATACTTCTCACCACAATCGCCACTGCCCCAGTCTCTGCCAACTGAAATATAGGACACTGGGAGAAAACTTCTTCCATACCCTCCAGAACGACGGAACGACTTCCTGTCAAGCACCACTCCACATCCATCAAATCCTGTTTGTTTACACAAAAAGTTTAACGAACAGTTCGAGAAATTTAACCCATCCCTGAGAATTGGAGAACTTATTGGGATCTTACTGGGAAAGTGATAACAGTGGACCTAATAGCGTCCCATGCGGCACTCCAGCTTTGTTTCCTGAAATCGTTTTCCCGTACCCAATCAACCACGCTGATCGGCGTATTGGTGGAATGCCTTTCATAAAAGCGATTGCTTCTAATTCAACACGAAGCACTGTTGAGGTGACTGACATTATTTGGCATCAACAACGAGTCCCACGAATGGAGTTGGCGCAGTTGGTTAAGTGCCTGCCCTTGGTTAGTGGGGTCGCCGGTTCCAATCCCAGTGAAAGCAAAGCAATGAGAGGTGTATAGATAAACGATGTCTAATTTGCACTTGTAATCGCACATCGCTCGTTCATCATTGTTGCGAAATCGGGGCTTTTTGCAGTTCACGCAGTTCGCTGTGGGTGTACAGAACCAGCACTGCGTAGTAAAGTGGAAAGAAAAACATGAGCTGTCGAAAATAATCGTCGAATTTTCTGACACATTCACAAATGTAAATACGCTGGCAAAAGCAATTCACAGCGGATATCCAAATGTCAACAGACCGATAACCTGATTACTTTTTATGGAGACTCCAAATTCATTCAGCGATATCGCAAAATATTCATGGCGCCACAGCAGACAAACGTCCTTAACTTAAAAACCAAACAAGTGTGTAAATATGCATGCAACCTGCGCGCTCTTCACTCATCCGCAGCTTAAGTCATCACAAACGAAGCTGAAATAAAAGCAAAACTAGCTCAGTGCGGAGATTTTTGCTTTGTGCAACAAACGGTGACACAACGAGGTCTCAAGCAGTCTCAGAAAAACGCAACGGCCGACCGACACGCCGATGGAAAGAAAACCGCTAACCTCACGTGGTTATCATTTGTTATTGTTTAATCGTTTTGCCATAAATAAACGAAACAAAAAAGGTGATACAAATCCGGCAAGACAATGAATTATTATGCGAACCAAGCATGCACGGGGTCTTGCATTCCGCAAGTCTGGTGCGCAACGCATGAATTTTCAACTTTACGCACGAACGCGGCGGCCAGCATCTGGATGCGTGTGCATATGGGGCGGTGTTCGTAGACTAGGCGATAGAAACGAGAGAAACGATAAGAAGACTTAAGGAATATTTGCACGAGCTGATAGCGCGACGCGACGCTGCGCTGGTGCGAGTGAAGTTCAATGCGTCGCGTTGTTCTGTGTACGGGGGAACAAACTTAGTTGAATAGAAATGGCATGTGTGTTGTTTGCCAACTGATTGTGACAGCTGATAGTGAAGCGGAGACAGGTGAGAACGAATGGGCAAACTAAACGCTTTTATAACGACTTCAGGGGCAAATGAAGGAGACTGTTGGGGGAGATTGTGGGCAGGGTTCATTTGGGACGGGGCTTAAGAAGTTCAATATTTGTTTCGTTTAGTGATGATTATACTACAGAACAGACAGTCGGCGATGAAATTCACGTACGCGCAGGCGTGTTGGTGAATTTGGTGACAAGATGGATGGTTGGCTTCTGATCTAAGTGTGAGTTCGTGGTGCACACGCAGACTGAGATATGAGAAACATGGGATTAAGGACTTGACGGACTACTATTTGAATCTTGAGATTGCTTGTCGCTGTGCCAATTGATGGAGGCGGCTTTTGCTGATTTGGTACTGTTTGTGAGAGATTTTCGCAGGCCTGCGCGCAAACGAGCCAAAAGTTTACGCAAAGTAAACTATTTACATACTTGCCATCTCATTTGGCGCAGTGTTTCCGCATAATACAGATTACAGAACGTGCTCGAAAGGCGGTATCTGATCTTGTCAACTGTCTGACCTCAGCATTCAGCATAGTTTGTCAGAGTGTTTTGTGGCTCGTAGGCAAGTACTTCGGTGACAATGAATTTTCTTTAAGCATTCAACAATGGCAAATGCTTCGTTGTTCAAGCTAAAGAATAGCAGTTAGCTTAGTTCAGAATCAACGGTGGCACACAATACTGAGTTGGTGCTACCGGTTGAAGCGTTACGTAGATAGTTCGTCCGGTCGGCGTACTTTGACGTGATTTATCTGCTTCGCTGGTCTCATTTCTAAGAATTTGAGTCGGAGTCAGAGTTGAGTTAAACAAATTTAGAGAATCCTTTGAAAGGGGACTCCGAACTCTCCTCCGGCCACTCAACCATTCTAAACGAGTTCAACTTTCTCTCCAACGACACAGACCGCCTTCTACCCCAAGCTGTCTCCGAGAAGAAACTCTCCACAAGCATCCCCTCCAGACTGAACTGGAATTCTGATAATCAGACGCTGGCTGATCACCTGCGCGTCTTCACTGATGGGTCGAACTGATGTCTTCACTGATGTTGCTCAGACCAGGGTGTAGGTGCTGGTGTCTATTCCCACATAGACATAGCTATCTCCCTGAAGCTCCCTGATCACTGTATCTTATTTCAGACGGAAACCATTGCGATAAAGTAGGCGCTGTCCTGGTTCAAGAACAACGTAATATCCAAAAGAGATATCACCATCTGTTCGGACAATCAGGCCGCCATCAAGTCCCTGGACAATGTCATGTTTAATTCGAAAACATTCCTTAATTGCAGGCTGTCTCTTAACGAGATGGCTGAGCATTTTACCATACACCTCATGTGGGTGCCGGGACACTGTGACATACCGGGCAATTGCAAAGCTGACGAACTCGCTAGGATGTGGCATATCCTGGGATGTTCCACCTTCCATGCTAATCACTACAGCTCTTCTTCTTCTTTGTTTGGCGCTACAGTCCGGGGTGGACCTGGGCCTCAACCAACAAGCCTCTCCAGCCAGCACGATCTTTCGCCAGCTGCCTCCAGTTGTGCACACCGAGTTTGTTTAGGTCCTTCTCCACTTGTGTGCGACATCTCGTTCTAGGACGCCCTCTTATGCGTTGTCGCAAAGGCTCGGAATCGAAGACTCTTCGGGCCGGAGCTGTGGTGTCAATCCGCTCTACGTGACCTAGCCATCTTAAGCGTTGGATCCGAAGACGCTTAACTAGGTGCATGCCGCTGTACAGCCCGTACAGTTCGTGGTTGAATCTCCTTCTCCAGACGCCATCAATACAAACAGGACCAAAGATCGCACGCAGAACTTTCCTCTCAAAACGACCAAGAGCTTCTTCATCCGCTTTCAATAGCGTCCATGTTGATTGGGGTGTTATATAAAGTCAACTTGGTGTTTCGAGAGATGGCTCTGTTACTCAATTGCCTCCTGAGCCCAAAGAAACAGCGATTGGCAAGAGTAATTCTGCGCTTGATCTCGGTACTGGTGTTATTGTCCCTGTTTACTGCAGAGCCAAGGTAGACGAAGTCCTTGACTACTTCAAAGTTTCTGCTGCCCATTATGACGCTCTGTCCGAGGCGTCGATGTTGTGCGTCCTTTCGTGATGACAGCATGTACTTTGTTTTGCCCTGATTAACTGCCAAACCCATTTTAGGCGCTTCCGCTTCAGTGCCAGCCTCATTGACTCATTGACAGCTCGCTGTGTTCGTCCAATCACGTCAATGTCGTCCGCGTAGGCAAGCAGTTGAACGGACTTTTGGAAGATCGTGCCTCTGGTGTTGACATTTGAGTTTCGCACGATCTTCTCAAGTATGATATTGAAGAAATCACATGACAGCATGCCGCCTTGTCTAAAACCTTTTTTGACATTGAAGGTCTCGGTGAGTTCGTTACCGACCTTGATGGAGCAGCGAGAGTTCTCCATCGTCACCCTGCACAATCTGACGAGTTTGGCTGGAATGTCAAAACTAGACATGACTTGTCTAGCTCGTCTCTATGCACGCTGTCATATGCGGCCTTGAAATCGACGAATAGGTGGTGGGTGTCGATCTGCATCTCGTGGGTTTTTTCCGGGATCTGCCGCAGTGTGAAAATTTGGTCGATGGTGGACTTTCCCGGCCTGAAACCGCACTGATAAGGACCTATCAGGTTACTGACGAATGGTTTCAGGCGTTCACACAAGACGGCAGAGAGGATCTTGTACGCTATGTTAAGGAGACTGATCCGTCGATAGTTGGCGCAGTCAAAAGGGTCTCCTTTCACTACAGCTCACCATCTACTAAAAATACACGCAATCAACATGATAAAGTACCACTTGTCTTAAAACAAAGGAAATATGGCCATCGCTTGATATCAACCGATCACTCAATCTGCTTAGACTCAGCAGATCTTCACTCAGGACGCTCACCGGCGTCATAACAGGCCACTGTACAATTGGCACCCATGCCCGCAGGTTGTGGGTCCCCTATAATGACTTCTATAGAAGCTGCATTGATGAAGAGGAGGTTGGGAGCACAGATCACCTACTCTGATCGTCGTAGATACTTACACCTAGGGGCCTACTACTTCAACAGCCTCTATGAGCTAAAAAGCGTCAGTATTAGCCAGCTAAACCACTTTGTCACAAGCACCAACTGGTTTAATTGTTAGGGCGAGTCAATCCGCGTGGTATCACAACGGGCCCACATTGGCCGAAATGTGACTGCCTTCTGCAGCCAGCCACTGTAACCTAACCCAACTGGCAACAGAACACACGCGCCCGCCCAAGATTTTCAACATGTGGACAAAATTTCGTGAGACATTAATGTTGCTAATTCGATGCTGTTGCCCGTTGCCTCTTGCTCCCGGTACACACTGGTTTGTGCATGGCGTGACTTCCCCCCACCCCCATAGCGGCTCACGAGGCCTCTGCTGGGTTGCTAATAGTTCCTTCGGGCTAAGCCCGACCGGCTGCCGAGCGGGACAGACCGGACACCAGACGCTCGCATACTGCCATCATTCAGTAATGGCTCCAAATGGAGCTCTGGCACACCAGGGTAGGCAATATCCTAGGCTAATCGTGTTCTTCTTGTCATTTGGGGGGTTGCGCTGCGTTAGCCAGGCTTGGGACACCCGAAACCTATTGCCCGCCCCCAGCTGCCGGGGGGAGTGTCCCCTTCATCACGTCTTCCGAGGCGGGCGTTGAATGCAACTCCATCAGGTAGGAGAGCGCTTGGCAGGCCCAGGACGAGATGGTTGGACCAAGTACAAAAATTCACCTGGTCAAGCTTGGGCATAACTCCTGATGAGTTAGAGTCGTTGGCGGAGGATCAAGTTGCCTGGAGATCTCTCGTTCGTGGTTTACCCCCGCGACCTCTTTAGTGGAGAATGCGGGTCAGAATTCATATGGAGTTTTCTCATTCGCAGTACAAACAGGACATCTTGTTACCGTCATTTCCAAACGGAAGGTTGCCTGGAGAATGGCCAGGAACAGGCCTTGAACCCTCAAATTTACCCGCCCTTTAGAAAGAAAGCATAGAACTTGACTTGCTCCCGACAGATATGAAACCCCCGAATTTTACTTTGATCGATCTTTTACTTCAAGTTTTCGCGCTTCAACTACCAGTTCCGCTGCTATGGCGCTTGATCTTTCGACTTCAACCGCACTTGTACGGCTTGCACAAGTATGCAGTGCCCTACGTATGGTTAGGTCACGACGTGTCAACTGCACATGGTACGTATGGATACGGATCTCGTTATTATAAGTTCTTCCGCCTCGAAGATAAACCTAATATTAACGTTCTTCACTGGGAAGATAATGAAGGGAACGTCGCTGAACCACAAAAAAAAAAAGCAAAACCTACCGCACTTTACTGCTGGGGAGTACTCTGTAGTTTTTTTTGTGGTGTTTCTGCTAGGTTCCTTTTCTCCCTAGTCCTGTTCCTGTTCCGCGTTCAATCTCTGATCCTGTATGCGTTGATGGTACTTGGCGATTCAACCACGAATTGGGTCCTGCCATGCGTCTACAGAATCAGCGCGTAATATGCATAGGCTATGTAGGGCGCATGAACAACACTGCTGGAGCTAGAATTTGTCGACTACGTGCCAGTGTTTCAACACAATTGAGGAGGCCCACAAAAGCGATGAAAGTGGAGAAGGCCCTCAACCGACTTGATATGCCGACTTGACCGACTTGATGATGAAACCGGAGGCAGCTGAAGTTTCACATAACCATCGCTAGGATGTGGTGACATATCGATGTTCCAACTAACTGTGATATGATACGGACGTTTTGTCCAGGATATACTAGCGGTGCACTGACATATACAACAACTTTCTTTGTGTGTGTGTGTGGGCGTCGACTCAACTCAACAGCTTTCATAACTCACGGCTCCACCTCTTTAGAAGCACTGACGACCTGTCTAGAAATAGCTTCTCAGCCTACGCCGTTCGGAGCCGGCATAATGGCGTAGATCCCCTCCACTCGTCATAATTGAAAGAGGTTTTTTCGTTTGCTCAGGAATATCAGGGTGATCAATCTCGTCCTGGTGCCTGCCTTGAACACTTTACTGAATTTAATCAAGACACGCGACAAGACGGCCAGTTGAGTGAAGGACCCCTTAATCTGTGTCCAATCCAGGGTTCTCCTGTGGTTCCGCAGTCTCGTACGTATAGCGACTCTCGCAGCGCAGACCCTATGAACAACATCGCCTACATTCAATAAGAGAAGCTTACACGGCTCTTGGCATCGATATGTCGCTAATGTGAGTCATCTTTAAGCTTCGCACAGTCAGTAATCAAGAGGAACAAATCTCCAGCCTCCACAGCGCCATCGATGACAAACGCTTACCGTAAATTATTGCCTTGAGTTGCATCGATGCACGATGTCAATTACCAATTTCAAGACTTCTTCACCGACTGAGCTGAGTCGAAGTTATTTTTAGTTTTATTTCCGGACTTGATTGAACAACGAAATGACCAACAGTTCACGGTGAAACCAAGCACAAGGCTGCAATGCCCATGCCCTCTCCAATATCAGATTAATAAAATGGACATGATTTTAATTAAGCAATCAAAATCTCGACGACGAACTGAATTGTCACTCAATGGAGCGAGCGAGGTCAAAATAAAGATCCGTGACATCAGTCACGCATTCCTGCTGCTGCGAGCCAATGAAAACGGAGGCTCAACTGTAAGCTCTTTCACAAGTGACAGTTCCCCGACACTCAGGGTAACATTTCACTTGTCTTGACTTCTGTCTTTCATTTTGGTCGCATTCAGATTTCGTGGAAGACAAGAACAATCGAAGGAAATTGCCTTTCATTTCATAACAAACACACAGTTTCCCACAAGACGGGACCGTGTCGAATTGCATTTGACGGACGACAAATTTTATTGCCTTTGACATTTGCCACTTAATTTTGGCATTCACTTTCCCTGCCTGCCTTTTTGAAGTCTACACGAGACTGGCAAAAATCATCTCAATCGTCACTTATTGAGAATTCTTCGTTTCAATTGGCGTAATCCGGGCAGACTCCGACGACGATCGTCGTGGTCGGCGACGGTGGACATGCACAAAACTGAAAGTTATTACTGCATTACGCTTATCGGAGAGATTTATGAACCACATTCCCAGCGTCACTTTAAATCCTCAGCGAGTGGAGAGAAATGCCAAGCAATTACACAACTCGTTCCGGTAAGACTGTATTTATCTGCCTGCTCGTTCTTAAGGGGTTTTTGTTTTCAAGGCTAACAGCCGTAACTTTGAATTTCGGTGAATTGCCAAGACCGAACCTCAAGTCCGGGCTCTTGTGATTTTGTTTACGTCATGACAGCTCCGATGTGACAGGGCAGAGAAATGTTCCATTGACGGGAATCCCGCATGGTCCTCCTCTGGAAACTGAAAGTTTTGTTTTTCTTTTAGCGATAGGCTTAATTAATGTGAGGAATTAAGGTTGCTACACGCGTGTCTGGGACTGCGACAAACGTAAGAGGCTCGATTATTGACATAAATCTGACTCACGTGACAAGATCGCAGATCGTAATGGGTTTCGTGTGATGTCATCGGGGTTCAGACTTTTTTTTTTTTGTTGGGATTACATGGGTGCCTGCTCGGTCCTAAATTCTGTGGGGTCAGCTTTTTTTTTCGATTTGTTATTCTCGAAGAGAAACTCATTTCGGTGATCGTTGATCGGGCTCGTCTTAATGGATTTTTTTAACAAAAAATGATTTTAATTGACTCTGATGGTAATGGACGTCTGCGAGGGCAATGAATTCCATGTTAGAAGTAGATGTTAAGTAGAAGATAGAAAGAGGTCAAGGGCACTTTGACCCATGCAATGCAGTTTTAATTTTGATCTAGCAAATCATATTAAAGATTCGTTAAGTTTCGTTAAATTTCGTTCGGCTTCGTTAAGTTTCGTTATGTTTTACTTACTTAAGCGAAACCAAAATCAGCCCCTCTTAACGTACTCCCGCATGTAAAAATCCAAGTGCGAAATAAGCCGGACTGCTTCCCTGGCGATGTCCAGTTCAGGTGATCGGTGCCGAAACGACATTTCTCTGTCTTCGTACTCACGCATAAAATGTTCCACGGAGCGACAAAGCCATGATCATGCCATTCTCACAAAAAACTAAAAAACGAAGCCCTGGATAGAGCCAAAACTCGCAATCAGCAATTGCTTTCTGGTCGACGCTGAGCAAAAAGAGATCAACATCATTTGTCGCAAAACTTCCAATTTCCCCGCTATTATTCTAGTGTTAATGCCCAACCGTAATGGACGTAAGGTGGCTTAGGGCAATCAACGGAGTACCCTGCGAAACACTGTAGCCATAATGAAAACATAGCTAAGTTTCGTTAAGTTTCGTTAAGTCTGGTTCAGCTTCGTTAAGTTTCGTTATGTTTTACTCACTTAAACGGAACCAAAACCAGTACCTCTTAACGCACTCCCAGTACGGATATACGGATGTATGTCAAAATCCAAGTGCGAAATAACCCGGACTGTCTCCCTGGCGATGTCCAGTTGCGGTGATGGGTGCCGAAACGACATTTCTCTGTCTTCGTCAATACTGGTCGCTACGGTCCAAAAGAGTGTACTCACGCTCAAAATGTTCCACGGAGCCACGAAGCCATGATCACGCCATGCACACTGAAGCCATGATCACAACCGACCTCACGCTGAAATTGACGTTGTGTATTTTCAACTGCGATGGAATTTCGATGTTTTTTTAGTGATTTCCACACGTTCGGCAAGGGAGAGGCATACGCGATGAAATGACAGGCCTTGCTGATTCATTTGACAGCTTAGACAGCGAACAAAGAGTTCGCTTTGACAGCTGCAGAAACATATGTAGTCACCCTTTGCGCTCTCGGAACATCGTACCGTCAGAATCTGCGTAGCAGCTGTGCGCTATAAATAGATGGACAACAACTTTGGCTGACTCATTTTTGAACCAAAATTCGATGATCGGCAAATAAAAAACTGTACGGACCCCAAAGTTCAAACCGTTCACACTGATTGTCACACGCATTGCCGATTTTCCATTTCGTGCACTTGTGTAAGGCAGCAACATGAACCTCAAATGACGCATTGACAGCGTCAGTACGGTACTCTGTTGTCATTAGATTTCGAAAAAATACGCCAGACAATGCTTCGAACACGATTCGAGGTAAAGGTCGCTGTAAATCATCAAGCGCGGAACCATGACTAAGCAAAAGGCCGACGGGAACTCAGAGCGCGGGCGGACCTAGACGCATCAATTCAAGGCACGCCAGTTCGAATTCCAAGAGAAATCGAAAAGGTAAGTGCGTCTGCGCGATTAGACATTCCTTTGTCATCCATCAAACACCGGTTGGATCGAGTATTTACGGCATAACCCATCGTAGGCCGCCGCAAGACGATTGCATGTTTACGACCCGAGCTGGATCAATGAACTGATTGTAATGCATCAGATAAAGTATCGCTCTTGGCTAATGAGGCACTTAAGACAATAAATTAATTCCTGACAGTCGCTGTTAATTCAAGGCCATGCCAGGATCCTCGCAACTGAGCCATTTGCGGAAGATGATATCGTCGGCAAAAAAATTGCTAGTTAAGCAATCTGCTTTGAACTTGGCGACAAGGGGTCTGTAGAATATCTCATAGCGCCCACAACCATCATGTCTTCTCCCGATCAAAGCAGAAGATCGGGCCGTGTAGTCTGCCAGATGGTATCGAACGTTGAACTACCATTTTGGGTCAGACCTGGGAGTTAAACGAATCGTTCAACCATCTTAGATCTGGCCACATCAATGAGGCGAGAATACATTCCTTTCATTCCAGTTTTGAAGATTCCCAGGCAAACGTACTTGTTGCTGCAGATTCTTTCACAGTTGCTTGTGCCAAGGTGCGGTGCCGAAACGACATTTCTCTGTCTTCGTCAATACTGGTCGCTACGGTCCAAAAGAGTGTACTCACGCTCAAAATGTTCCACGGAGCCACGAAGCCATGATCACGCCATGCACACTGAAGCCATGATCACAACCGACCTCACGCTGAAATTGACGTTGTGTATTTTCAACTGCGATGGAATTTCGATGTTTTTTTAGTGATTTCCACACGTTCGGCAAGGGAGAGGCATACGCGATGAAATGACAGGCCTTGCTGATTCATTTGACAGCTTAGACAGCGAACAAAGAGTTCGCTTTGACAGCTGCAGAAACATATGTAGTCACCCTTTGCGCTCTCGGAACATCGTACCGTCAGAATCTGCGTAGCAGCTGTGCGCTATAAATAGATGGACAACAACTTTGGCTGACTCATTTTTGAACCAAAATTCGATGATCGGCAAATAAAAAACTGTACGGACCCCAAAGTTCAAACCGTTCACACTGATTGTCACACGCATTGCCGATTTTCCATTTCGTGCACTTGTGTAAGGCAGCAACATGAACCTCAAATGACGCATTGACAGCGTCAGTACGGTACTCTGTTGTCATTAGATTTCGAAAAAATACGCCAGACAATGCTTCGAACACGATTCGAGGTAAAGGTCGCTGTAAATCATCAAGCGCGGAACCATGACTAAGCAAAAGGCCGACGGGAACTCAGAGCGCGGGCGGACCTAGACGCATCAATTCAAGGCACGCCAGTTCGAATTCCAAGAGAAATCGAAAAGGTAAGTGCGTCTGCGCGATTAGACATTCCTTTGTCATCCATCAAACACCGGTTGGATCGAGTATTTACGGCATAACCCATCGTAGGCCGCCGCAAGACGATTGCATGTTTACGACCCGAGCTGGATCAATGAACTGATTGTAATGCATCAGATAAAGTATCGCTCTTGGCTAATGAGGCACTTAAGACAATAAATTAATTCCTGACAGTCGCTGTTAATTCAAGGCCATGCCAGGATCCTCGCAACTGAGCCATTTGCGGAAGATGATATCGTCGGCAAAAAAATTGCTAGTTAAGCAATCTGCTTTGAACTTGGCGACAAGGGGTCTGTAGAATATCTCATAGCGCCCACAACCATCATGTCTTCTCCCGATCAAAGCAGAAGATCGGGCCGTGTAGTCTGCCAGATGGTATCGAACGTTGAACTACCATTTTGGGTCAGACCTGGGAGTTAAACGAATCGTTCAACCATCTTAGATCTGGCCACATCAATGAGGCGAGAATACATTCCTTTCATTCCAGTTTTGAAGATTCCCAGGCAAACGTACTTGTTGCTGCAGATTCTTTCACAGTTGCTTGTGCCAAGGTGCGGTGCTTTTGGAGTGAGCTGACCGATCGGTTGTTCAGATCCGGTACATTCGTGTTGTGTTGCTTGGCTGAAGACAGTAGAAAGATTCTTGTTTAGGCTTGTTCCATCTCAACTGTGTCCTTTTAAACAGACTACTTACCAGCAACCCTTTCTCCGGACAAGAGCTTCCATCAGCACTTTCCGGACCGGAAACAGTGGCGGAAACAAAGAGTGATATGAGAAGGGGAGATCGTTCTGTATACCAACGGCTCAGGGATAACTGCGAGGCCACAGGCGGTTACAGGTACTTGCGGACGACTGCAGAATCTTTCAAGTCGAAGTGGCTACGATACACGAGGCGGCACTCACGTCGAGAGACTACGCTGTACAGGCCATAGCATCGGACATTCTGACATCGACGGTAGTTAGGTTATGCATACAGAGCGGCAGTGAGATGTCCTTGAACTCGGCGTCTCTCTGCTGGTTGCCGGGCCATACTGGAACACAAGGAAACGAAAAGGCGAACATAGGATCGGAATCAGGAGAATCTCCACGAACTTAAAAGCGAAACTCTGGATAGAGCCAAAACTAGAGGAATTAGTTTGAGTATTGCAAAACAGCAATGGCTTTCTGTCCGACGCTGAGCAAAAAAAAAACATTTTTGCGCCCACAAGGGATTTTTTATACCCTTAAGTGTCCGGGTTCAAGACACGGGCCGGACTGAAGGTGTAGAAGGAGAAAGGGAGAGGAGGTATCTGTGCACATTGCTTTTAAATATCTGCGGATTGTATTCTGGGGGAAATATTGGGCTGGCAAGAGCATTCCATATTCCTGTCGTGCGGCTGATAAACGAGTCTCTAAATTTAACTGTGCGTCCGAAAGTAGGCTTAAGGGCAAGCTGATGAGCATTCCTAGCGAGACGGGTATTGCGAGTGAATTCATGGAGATGAGGAATGCAGTTGGCAAGCTGACTTGAGCATCTTTTGTTAAAATAGCGATAAAATACGGACAAAGCCGAGACGGTGCGTCGATGTTCGAGCGAGTCTAATGACTCTGCAATATTGTTGCCTCCAATAGGTTTTATCGCTCGCTTTTGGATTCTATCTAGTAGGTGCAGGGTGGGTTTGGGGGCACCAGACCAGATATGGGCGTTGAGCTCAAGTTTGGGGCGGATATACGCTTTCTAAATTAAAGCCAAATGAGAAGGGGTGAAGCATTTCTTGCATCGAATGAGGAAACCTAAACATTTCGCAGCATTTTTGGCGACCCCAAAAATGTGATCGTTCCAACTAAGTGTTGTGTTGATACAGGTACCAAGGATGGAAAGCTTTCCGGTTTCATCGACGAAGGTGCCATTCATGGATAATGGCTGATTAACAAGGGTTCGCTTGAGTGACAGCAGGCAGCATTGAGTTTTTGAAGTATTGAATTCCACTCGATTGTCCCAGTAAATTATGCTGTCAAGATCGGATTTAAATCTGCTTAACATAAGCTGCCGTTCCAATTCTACGGCCGAAGGGCGGGGTCGTGAGTCTTGGAAGGAGTATGAAAAGCTGAGGGTGCTGTCATCAGCGGAGAAATGGATTGGATTAGAAGTAGCAGACAAGAGATCATTTATAAAAATGAGAAAGAGTGTCGGGGACAGAACAGAACCTTGGGGAACACCAGCATTTATTTGGTGGATATCAGGCTTGAACCCATCCAAAATAACTTGAATTGAACGGTTCGAAGGGTAATATCTAATCAGTTGAAGAAGAGATTCATCGACGCCATAGGCTTGATGCCAAACTCTGTCAAATGCCTTAGAAATATCGAGATCAACGATCTTGCTTTCGCCTGCATTGTGCAAAGATTGTTTCCACTTTTCGGTGAAATAAGACCTGTTGCTGCGGAAACCACACTGCCGGTCATTAGGAAGCTTCCGCGATTCAAGATGTTTCATAAGCTGACGACTCATCAGCGTTTCCATGACCTTAGAAAGAAGGGACGTAAGTGCTAAGTGTCGGTACGAGGTGGGTGACGAAGATTCGCCCTTTTAAGGGACTGCCTGGACAAATGCTGTTTTCCATCTGCTCGGAAAGAGACCTAAAGAGTAGGATAGATGAAAAAGCTTACGCAGTGGTTTTGCCAGAGTAGAAGAACACCTCTTCAGAAGAATAGGGGGAATACCATCCGGGCCAGCGGATTTGTGCACGTCGAGATCTTAAAGTACTCTTGCAACTGTACGAGTGCGGAAGTGGATTTGTCCCATGCCCCATCAACAATGGCCGTGTTGAGCTGGCTGCAAAGTGCGCCGCAAGCAGATTTGCTTCGGCTAAAGAGCTGACAGCTGGGATGTCATTGTAAATGAGAGTGGGAATTGAAGACGAGACATCATTTGTCGCAAGAAGTTTGTATTCTAATAGGAGCCCTTGCCTTGCGATGCTTCTGACTACACCGCGACTTTTGTAGAAGCTGCAAACAGAGTCTATTCAATATCTGCTCTGCGATTGCCCAGGCTTCTAGGAACGCACTTCTTCGCAGAGCTGGAAAACTCAAGCGTTGTTGAACTGAAAAACCTCCTATCATTCATACGTATGCGGATCCGGATGGTTTCAGTACAGAAAGTAGGTGTTATGGTAATAGACTATTCCCCAGTAATGACACAATGAAACCCGCGTTGGTCTAAGCTCAATTGTTTTGTCTTCTCTTACATCGAGCTTTATAGGCAGGTCTTCTCTATGTCTCCTCCTGATGCCTGACCAACTTCTTCCAAATTGAATTTACCTTGCGAAGGATCTGTGCGTTCATCGAATCTCCCTGCAATGACGATAGCAATGGGTCTCGGTCACGGCTGCTTCGCTTTTTGAATCTTCCTGCTAGACTGTTTGCTAGTAGCATCATTCCCTGTTTGATTTTTCCTTCGATACTAGACCTGCCCCTTCTTTCGACCTTCTAGCGTGTCTCCTCTTATCCCGCTTTGCGGGCGGAGTTTCAACAAACTTCTGCTTACGTTTTGGCTCAGAAGTCTCGCCTCTGGTGCTTTTATCCAGGGAGAGGTTTGCGAGGAATCGTTCTTTCGCCTTCTCATCGTGCCTTTCACATCATAGCAGCGTGCATCTTTATCGCAGAGAACTCATAAACAGCTCTGAGGCTTTCAATTGCGTTCCTCATAGGTTGGTGAATGGATCGTCTTTTCCGTCCTCCAGATTTCTGATTTGTCCTCCAAACTCCAAAGCTTTGGTTGATGCGGTTTTTCTGCTATTTTTGTCTTTCGTGCTGGTCTGTCTATCACCGGCCCGTCTGTCACCCGATGCAAGAAGCGTTCTCGAACTCCTTCGAAAGGGGTTCGCCTCGTTCTCTTCATCCCGGTTTTCTTTGTATTTGTCGTGTGCACTTCTTTTTGCTCCCAAGTCAAAGTTGTTATCAGTGTTCGCATGTGTAGTCACCAGCGATGCCATACTTGAGGCTATGCTAGGTTTGACACAGGCCCTTATTGGGTCCTGTGCCAGTGCCAGATCGGTGCTAAACAAGACTACCAGCTTGCGTTAGACTGAGCGGTCCTTGAGTCCTGCCAAGGTTTTCATGTGACTGTAGCTGGTGAAGGCTGAAAGCCGTTTCAACCGGATGTCACTTCAGTTCGGGTGACGGAATACTACAAGCCTCAGCCCTCGTAGCTTCCAAAAACCAAATATGTAGTTGTTTCCGGTATGCGATGATTAAGATGTTACTGGACTTGGTCTTAATGCCTAAGGCGGGATCAAATGTTCGAGCTGCTAGCCTTCAGGTCGACTGCTTCTGCATCTGGACTTGTTTAGTCCGGACATGTTGTCGGTTATATCGCCTCTACTCGGTGCCCTTGTTAGTCTAAAGCAGGGCCTAATTAGGTATCGTCTTTCAACTGCATTTGGTCACCTCCAATGCAAGACAAAAAGGCTACAAGCCTTCAATTCAGGTGTGAACTAGGATCTCAACAACGAAGCTCATCTCTCAAGAGATCGAAGGTGATCCGTTGCATGACTCGGAGTGCATGTCACTGAAGAACATCCTATTTTTCAATTGCTGATCCGACTATTGCAAAGTCCGATCGAAAACCTCGCCACATTTGAGGACACGCACACGATAGTCTCACGTCGTATGGGCCATTTGGGCATGAGCAACAACAATCCATTCGAATACGCTGTCCCTGACTCTGCGCTCTATGCGGGCGCAATTGTGAAGTATGTAGTCACGACGAGTCGCGGATGGTCTCAAAGGGAGCCCTTTGATTGGGAGCACACGCACCAGGTTGTCTGCGAAGGTAAAACCTCGTTCTCATCACTTTCTCACTCCAAAGCATCCGAGCGTCATTCTGCATCAAGGCGTGTAACCATTCCTCGCAGCAACGCAACGCACTTGCCAGTTCACATCGCACAAGAAGTCAACATCACGGCACGGTTCTTAATGCGCATCTCACGATGTCTGTCCCGCACTTCACGCGCAGCTCTATTCTCTACAAGGGCTCACCAGCAGCCACCGCAGAAAGGATGGCACTTGCGAAATCAGAAAATCTCATGCAAAACATCGAAGCACAAGTGCAAGTAGGCGCTCATCATGTCTAAATAAGTTCCAGGTACCGCCACTTGACACTTGTTGTTCGCCTCGCTAGCCGCTTCTCGAATCTCCGCTCGCAGTCGGGCCTGCAGCCGGGCCTGCTGCTTGTGGAGCTGAAAAGACTTTAGAAAGTCGTTCAGAACTCACACAAACCCCGCTCACGACAATACCATAAATCCAGTGAAGGAGCATTAGATAAAGTGCCGGTGATGAAAAAGAAGACCTCAAGCATCCCATCAAGTGCTGCTGGCTCAGATGAGCACTGTCGCACAAGCAGGCTCTTCTCTATTTTTAGCCAACCACGTCGCCTTCTGACAGCGCTTCGCAACAAGACGCACACACACGTCCACACACATTCGGGCGTACGTATGTTTGGGATTGTGAATAATGTTCGCGCGGGAAGACCGTGTCATGTCATGCGCTGCTCGCGTACACGTGCACGCCGCTGCACGCTCGCACGCATGCTAATATGATTGAGTTCTATGTGCGCGCCTGCGCCCAACGCGCCAACGCGCCTTCGCGACGCGACCACGTTGCTTCCATGCTTCCACCTTCCCACCGCACACTAGGAAGTGGCATTTGCATATTTGATTTTTCACTTTAGACGGAGGCCGCCTTTTGCGAAATGTCCTCTTGCTCGTCAAAGGCTACATGTGTTCGAGGAATTGTCGTCCGGGCGGGAGGCGAGTTGCTGGCCAAACAACAGCAGAAACGCACACGCCATGTACACGCCTTGGATGAGAAGTTGAATTTTGGTTAGGAAATAGGTGCCAACACCAAGCTGTGCGCGTCTCGCGCATGTCGACGGTCCGTTCGGAGTGTGGGTCAATGAGTTGCAAGGAAGTGAACATTTGTCATCCTCATTTTGACTTGCGGTGAAAGAGAATGAGGGACGTCGCGGATGACTTATTCGAACCGGCTGCTGGCAAGGGTCATCCTTTCGAAAGTGGTCACACGGGTGTGCGTGTGTGGGAAGTCTGCAGAAAGTTGATGCGCCCACCAGCCAAGGATTTGACATTTGCAAATGTCTCGCCAAGGGGGGCGCATGTCGCATCACCTAACCAACATTGAGACAACTCCGCAACTGTCAAACGCTACGGCCAGCCGCACAATTCTTGAGAACTCCATTAACTCTCCAGTCTCCACTCACTTGTGGCTTCTTCTTTTTCTGCAGTGAATGTCAAATTTTCTGACATTTCTCCTGTCAAAGTGCCACAAATTCACCCGTCATTAGCCGATGTCACATCCTCTCGACCGCAACTCGACTTTGAACATACCCCAGATGACAGTCCCCATGGTCGGCTTGTACCGCAGACAATTACGCCATCATCTGACAGAGATAACAACTGCTTCATTGTCCTTTGATGGACGTAACTGGATCATTGTTCCTCGTGACTCTCCGGAAATCGAGCCAGAAACAAAGAGAGAATACATCAGTCGGTGCATGCGGTTGAAGCATAATCGAAACGAACATTAAGTATCGGGGTTAACGAACCGGGCCACAGACCGCAACCACTGCGTCGGACAAAAAACCAAAAACAACACCGACAAGTGCCCGGATAGGTAGGTCATCGGAACGTCACGAAAATAATGACGTTCGAAACATTGGCCTGCTCCGCTGTGGATTTTGGCGTATCATTACCCGCGCCGCCGCGCCGCCGTGCCGCCAACCGACATCGCTCTGCACTGACATCTGACATTAATTTCATCCAACACGACAGCATCGTTTGCAGGCTAAGTCGAAATGCGCGCTCGCAAGCCAGCCATCGGCCGACCTTACCAGCAATCAACTTGTGTGTGTGTTCAAGGAAATGACTAGCTAACCGCTGTAATTCAATTTAATTAACCATTCAATTGTCTCAACGCTAATAAATTGTAATTTTCTCTGCTCCGCACTTGCGCTGGATGGCGCAGCGCCGAATCGGTGTTGAGCACCTGAATGGCCGTTTAAGCTGGTGGGGAATTTCAAAACCACCACGGGTGAGTCAATCATTGTCAACCGACTGGACAGGCGCAGATCCAATCACTGCGATCACCACCATCATCATCTCAGTCATCCTAGTTGACGTCGACGTCGTCGTTGTCGCTGTGTCGTCGCGTCGCGTCGCATCAAACGATGATCTTGCCGATGAGATGTGATCAATGAGAATGACTCTCGCGTCGCAGTGTGCACAGTCGGCGAGTAGGCGAAGATGCACCTCGGAATAATTGATGAGATGAGACACGTTGTTTCTATCTAATTTCAGTCATAATTCAGTTAAGATGCCATCGATGATTAATTTTTGACAACTCAACGAGCGGGACGAGATTGATGCGATGTCGGAAGTGTCATATGCTCGGCTGCGGCCGCCCGCTGCGATGGATGATTAAGCGCGATGACCCACATTTAAGTTGGTTAATGAGAGTTTATGAAAGAACCAACAAAGAGAAATTAACAAGAGAACATAAAAATATCAGCAATTAAATGATTATTAAGTGAAATGCAATTCGCTGGTCGGCGGTCGACGGTCGCCGGTCGCTGGATCTTAATCAGTCGTCGCCGTTTGATTCGAAAGAAAGCGCTGGGGTTTGTCACATTCGACAGTGCTCGAGACTGACGAACACACTTTGATGACAAGTGATCACAGTGAGCGGTGGTCGATGACCCTGATTGGGACAGGTGTGGTCTTTCACTTTGAAGAAGGTCAAGGAACTGCGGCTCGGAAAGCAGTCGCACCCCTTAAGGGCTCTTCAAGGAAAACAAAAGACAGAGCTTGAGAGACTTTCAAAATGGTTCTTTGGAAATCAAGGCATTGTGGGGCGTGGAATGTCTCCTTTCTGTGGCTCTACCGACAGTGATGGACTTGGGCCCCAACCAACGAGCACCTGCAACTAAAGTGGTCTCTAGCCAGCTGTTTTCTGTTAAGCAGTCTAAGTTGGTTGAGTCTGTTACCCGTAGTCGAAGATCCTTAAGTCCGGAGCTGTGTCTATATGGCCCAGTCATCTTTGGGCCTGTAGACTCCTGACTAGACTCATGGTACAGTTTGTGCTTGCATCCTTTCCTCCAGATGCTATTAACGTAAACAGAACCAAAGATCATATTCCGCAGTTGCTCTCTCAAGGAGACCAACGTCTTTTTCATTCGCTTTTGAAACTGTCCTCCCCCCTCCGCCGTAGAGCAGGACTAGAATGGAGCAAGTCTTATATAAAGTTGACTTGGTCCTTGGACAGAGGTCTCTGGGACTCATTTGTGATTGGCGAGAGTACATCTGCTAGCCGAAGTCCCAGACTATGTCTAAGCTGTTGCTGCTTAGACTTGTGACGCTTTGCTGTTGTAGGCGTTGTTTTTCCTTATTCACGGCTTCCATATCAGAAAACTGGCTACGTTCGGCCGAGTACGTCATTGTCTGATTAAGCTCCGAACCTGTCCTTTACAAGATCGTGAGTCTCGTGTTTACCTGTGCCCGTTGTTGAGTTGTGCACCATCTTCTCAAGGACAACGTTTAAGAAGTGACATGACAGCGCATCACCTTGTGTAAACCATTTTGGCATTGAAGTGAGTTCATTATCGTCCTTGACTCAAACATTTTTTGCGGCCGCACACAATTGGACTGCCGAAGTCCCCGAGGTCTCTTAGAAAATACCGGTCGGAGTCGGAGAAAATGTATTCGGAGTCAGAGTGAGTTTTGGACGAGGTTGGCGCACACGTGGTTACAGATGAAGTGGAAGTTGTCTGTCCTCTTGGTGGCACTGAAATATGAGATGGACTTGAGCTTGTTATTGTGTCTAGGGTCGAACATTCATGTGTAGTCTTCGTTACCGAGGCTGGATTCAGCTTGAAATTCGGTATACTGCCACTTATTCGAACAGCGAGTGCCGCAAACTGACAAGGAAGGACACCGAATAGTGGTCACATCGTCTCTCGCTTCTTAGTTTGAGCTACTACTTTCCCAGCAAATGAAGGATAATCATTTACGTCGAACTAGTCGCTTGCTAAATGCTTTCATCCATAAATGCACTGGTGGCGCAAGCATTTTCATTTTCAAAACGGCACCATTCAATTGTGGATGGACAAAGTATCACTAAATACGCATTCGATCGTGGACTTTTCTAATCCGCAGCAATTACACGCTACAAGCTTGCAGTTACACTCACGAACTAAGGGTCACGTGTTGTTGTCGAAAGGAACAATTTTGTGTAAAAACTGGCAGATTTTCTATAGCATCCCCTGATCCTTGTAGCCACATCGTTTTCAGACCAAAACATGTCGAAAACAGTGTGCATTACAGTATATTACAGCAGTACTTGCTTATGTCATTCCTTAGCACTATTGACCAACAGGTCTATGCCACCCCCTAATCTATGTCATTCCATACAGACCGACTATCCATGGACGGTCCTATTCTTAGCAATTGCTGCCTTTCTTCGCCGGCGGTCCTAGGCACGCTGCTTCCAGCCCAAGATATCTTGCATCCGCGATTACTTGGTCTTTATACCGGAGATTCGTTCTTCCTCTCCCTCTCGAACCAGGAGGCTCGGATTCGAAGACCCTCTTTGCTGGAGCGTTGGTGTCCATTCGCTCGATGTGGCCGAGCCAGTGGTGCCGACGGCTTTTTGCCTTCCTGGTTCATCCACATCCTGGTACAGCTCGTAGACTTGGCGGTGATGCCTTCTCCTCCATTCGCCTTCCTCGCAGGCGGGAATGGAATTTTTCCTTCGAAGGCACAAAGAGTCATCTCTGCAGTTTTGCTTAGCGTCCAGGTTTCGGCTCCATAGAGCAGGACTGGCAAAATAAGCGTTTTGTGGATCATGATCTTGGTCCTTCGAGTCAGGAATTTTGACAAACCGAAGTACCACCGGTTGCCAAGGGCGATTCTACGTCGGATCTGCATGGAGTTCACGTTTCCTCCGAGGTCGACAAGGAGTTTGTCTCGAAGTTGTAGCAGTCGATCGTGATGTGTCGTCCTAGGTGGTGTGCGATGGAACGTTTTTTGGTCGACACGTATTTCGTTTTGCCCTCATTGACCTTGAGACTAGTTCCTTTCGCCAGTTCTTCAATCGCGGTAAAAGCTTCTCGCGATAAACGCTTCTGCGTATCCCGACAAACTTGTAGAAGATAGTGCCTTCCATGTTTACAGCTGCCCGCCGCACTATCTTCTCCAGTACCAGATTGAAGAAATCACATTTCTGCCATTAAAGTAATTAATATGGCATGTAATAACATGGGTGGCAGGGTCCAGTGCAGAACTGGGTCCAGCTTCTGCATCAATCACTCGTGTTGTGCGGGTTAAATTCCTTGCACGAGTGGCGGGGACTTACAGTTCTATGCCGACTCCGAAAGTCGAAGGTTGAGAAGGCTTTTCTAGACAGTCTATACACTTAAACATTGTCAGTGACTCGAAAGAAGTGGGGCCGTGAATAGTATTCTGCTCGAACCTGGGCTGCGTAGGCTCAAGTGCGTACGGATTGAGGCACCAACCCACAAAGCCACGGCCGCCACTTTCTGTTTGGCACACAACTGCGTACAATTCTGGTACGGCACCCTAAAACGAACTTCTACTGGATGAGCTTCTACTGGGCGATAAACTCTGCTTTAACACGACGAATTGAAGAAAGTGCTGTTGCTGTTCACTGGATACGCAAAACGAATACACAACGCTTGTCGGCCAGTAAAAGATATTCAAAATCAGGGGTTGCTGACTGCGCAAGACAGAAGCCAAGTATCACGTCTGGCCAAACCCCTTAGCCAAGCCAACTTGATCGTTTCCTAACTCAAGCATTGGAGGCATCTTTCCTTCGACCAAGTTGTTGACAAAAGACTACGCTAAAATCCACAAGCACCCTACTCTCAATTGCTGGGTAAACAATTAAGTAAAGTTGTAACATATGCCCGATTTTTGCACTCCACCACCAAGCCCCAACACACTGCCCGGTTAATGGCAAATAACATTGACTAACGCATGGCTAGGCGGCGCCGCCGCGCGTTGCTGGTAACTCACCTTTCACCAAAACACAGACCAAGTCTATTTTTAGTTTTGCACTTGAGTACACTTTTTCCCCAGATTTTAGCTGTGATTGCAAATTTTGGACTTTGCTCCTATCAAAAGTGCAAACACCTACTGGAGAGCAAGGAAAAAAGGGAAAAAACAAACGTTTAATATTTTTCGGATCGATTTCGATCATTAGTCTCGACTACGAGTCCATAGTCAAACAGAGCCAAGAGCACTGAAGTATCTCCTTGTAGTGTCAACACACACGCTGAGAAGATACGCGGCAATTTCTCTCCCCCGGGCGGTCGTCTGATGCTCGATTCAAAGATGCGATTAGTTAAAGCCACACCGCTAGAAACTACACAGGGCATTGTTGTTATTTTAGCGGAATAACAACGTGTTTACAATGCTCAAGATGACCAATGGCTGTCCGTCGGTAGCTTTGGGCAATTTTGACGTTTCAATAATATCGTCTAGCGTACTTGTCACTGCGCCCGGAGCAGTGCAAGCCCGCTCCAAGTGAGTTTATCGTGTTTCTTCTGCGCCATATTTCACTCCCAATGATGTCTTTCTCTCTCTGTGTGCATGTCTGTCACCCTCCCTCAGTCGCTCTCTTTCACTTTTATGTTACGGCAAATTAATATCGCTGTTCGAAAAAAAGCATTCGTTAAATTTTTGTCTTGTTTTTCTTCTTTCAGACGCAGTGAACGCTGGGTGTAGCAAGTGTCAAAAAACTGTTGGCACCGTTTCACTTTCAACTGTCATTAAGTGATCATAAATTAATTACCAACACCTTACCGGGGGTATAATTATTGCGGTGAACAACATTGCTTAAGCGGGATAATTACAATTATTTCGAACACTTTTGACAGTCGGGCAGTTGGACAGTTGAGCAGTTGGCGCCGTGGAAAGGAAGACGCCAGCATTTTGACAGATGGGCAACAGTCAACACAGCATGACACCTGGCCGCATCGAACAAGTGTGAGAAAAGCTCACGCCACACCGAGAGAGGGAGAAACCTATTACAACCGCCACAACTGGTCGCTGGCTGCCGCAGCAACCGTTGCATAATTTGACAGCTCAACCAGTGATATACAATCGTAATTAACTTATTGAAAATCGATTTCAATTAACAGCAGCGCGGTGTTTGTTTTTGATTTCGCCCGCAGAGAAGACAGGAGCGAGACCCGTGCGACGAGGAGTGGGCGACTGAGGGAAGGAGGTTTTGTCCGCGCTTCGTTCGTCGCCGCGTGTGTGTGTGTTTATTGTGTTTAAAGTCGGCAAATTTATTGTCCGTAAAATAACTGCGTTGTTGCTTGTTCAGGTTAACAAGGCAATATTTCTCGCTGGCTAAAGTGACAGTGTAAACAGGCCTTAAGATTAGTGGGATGCTGCCCAGAGAGCACACAGAGAGTGTGCGTTAAATGGTGAACATATCTTGAGGTGCATCGGTGTTGAGGTTAGGTGTTGGTTGTGCATCGTGTTGCACCGAATCGAACATTTGTTGTTTATACTATGCATGGAATCGTTCGGTCAGTGAATATGCAGAATTGTTTGAAATTGCCCACGGGTTGGAAATGGTGTATATCGCGTTAACTTAAAACAATAATGACGCATTTGAATCGAATACGAGTGGTCGTACTTGGTAGTTCCAAAGTTGGAAAGTCAGGTAAGTTCGTATGAATGTTAAATTGAAAAGGCTGTTGACTGTTGACAGTTGCATTGTTGTGGCTCCATGCTTGACCTTATTTGGGGAGCTTACTCTATTGGGTTGGGTCAGTGTTTTCGCTGAGGGAAACGTCAGGTGAAATAATCGCTATCTTTTAGTTCAACTTCGCAGCTCATGCGAGAATTTAGACAGAAATTCGTTGCCTGACTGAGCACGCTAAACGAGTGGATGATGACCAGTCCAGTACAAGTCGGCTACAATTCTTGAACTTCTTCAAAACAAGGCGTATACGTAACATTTTCCACAACAGTGGACCGATAAAGACCAAGCTGCTGAAAGAGACGTGGAATCAACAAATTTCGATTTCTTACGGATCATTGTACTTGCTACTAGTTGTAACAGTCGGGGCACAGTGGATATGTGTGACCCAAAGTAGATCTGAGCCTAGACCAAGACCAACAAGGTCATTTTGCCAACAGTCTTATGCCGACTATGACCGGCTAAGTTTAATAACCTAGACGGATGTATCCTCTGATCATTGCCAGTGACTCGAAAGAGGCGTATCGTAAATTGACTCTCGACGCAGCGGTCAAACGGCGTTTAACATGAACAGGCATTTGTTGGTTGAAATTAGAGAGTCTCTGCTCAGGTCTTTGCTGTCGTAAGGAGGAATTCGTGGTTCCCATTCCGTTGCGTTAGATCGTACAGCGTTCTGTCCATTCTCAGAAACCTGCCAGGACTGTGCTCAACTCCAAGGGCAGTGGCGGAGTATCCTCATGCCTAAAAAAGGCCAGCTCCTAAACATTTGTGTTGTCGTCAATGAGTCACCTGTTCACTCTGTCATAATAAAGTGGCGTTTAAGAATTATCCATCATTACATTGAAAATGGTAGAAAACTTAATTGGCATGAGGTTTGCTAGCATTGAGCGGCTGAATTGGGTCTAGCGGCGAATGACGGCAAAACGAAGTATATGCTATCCTCAAGAAAGGGCGTACAACATCGGTGTCTTTGACAGAGCGCCACAATGGGCAGCTATAACTTCGAGTTAGTCCAGGACTTTGTGTACCTTGGTGCCGCAGTCTTTGACAGAGCGTCACAATGGGCAGCTATAACTTCGAGGTAGTCCAGGACTTCGTGTACCTTGGCGCCGCAGTCTTTGACAGACCGCCACAATGGGCAGCTATAACTTCGAGGTAGTCCAGGACTTCGTGTACCTTGGCGCCGCAGTCTTTGACAGAGCGCCACAATGGGCGGCTGTAATTTCGAGGTAGTCCAGGACTTCGTGTACCATGGCTCCGCAGTAAATAGTATGATCAGCATCAGTAGTGAGAGTCAGAGTAACTCTTGCCAATCGCTGTTTCTATCGGCTCAAGAGGCAAGTGAGTAATAGAGCCATCTCTCGAAGGACCAAGCTGAGGCATGGCCAAACTCAAGTCCTCGCTCTCGGATCATCCCAGTCCTGCTGTACGGCGCTGAGGCATGGACAATCTCAAAAGCCGACGACGAAGTCCTCGGTCTCTTCGAGAGAAAAGTTTTGTGTGCCATTTTTGGCCCTATTTGCGTTGGACCTATTGCGTTGGAGGAGAAGATTCAACCTGGCTGTACAGCTAATGAGCCTAGCAGGGCGTCTACGGATTCAACACCTAAGATGGCTAGGCCATGTAGAGCGTGTGGACAACACCGCTCCGACCTGAAGAGTCTTCGACTCCGAACCTGTGGGACAACGCAATAGAGGAGGTATGGTATGTCGTATGGTCGATGCTGAGTTCGGACCACATTCAAGGTGTCCTTAAGGGCTATGCTTGCCGAATAGGCCCATCGGAGGGTGGTAATGGCCGACGTAGAGCTTACTGACACTGATCATCCCAGTCCTGGTGTACGGCGCAGTGTCCTGGGCAATCTCGTAAGCGGAAGAATTCTTCGAATCTTCGAGAAAAAAATCACGAACCGTAGGTCCTGTACAGTGATTTGAGTCTAGTCCGACGTCTAGGGATCCAACGTCTAAGGTGGCTGGGACATGTAGAGCGCATGGACAACTCAGCTCCGGCCCGAAGAGTCTTCGACTCAGAATCTGTGGGACAGAGGATGCCTGCGTTTAAGGTGGCGTACCCTGGTGGAGAAGGCCCTAAACCAATTGGGCGTGCGGCACTGGGGGCAGCTAGCCAGAGATCGTGCCAGATGAAGAGGCTTGTTGGTTGAGGCTCAGGTCCACCCCGGCCTAAAAAGAAGAAAAAGAAAAAAAAAATTGACCCGCTGTATTCCAATTGTTGAACATGTGTTTCTAGAAATGCCTATTTCACAGGAAACGTTGTCACCCTCTTTCTGTACGAACATTGTCTTAAGTAGAAATTCTGTTATGCTCCTATTTTTACAAGCAGTTTCTGTGGTTCATGGAATATGCTTCTAACTGCCATGCCCCTCAATCTGTCATGATTATTTAATCATAATTATAAGGATGCCGCTGCAGCCCATAGACGCCCAGGGCCTCGCTTCTCAGCAAACACTCGTGTTGTACGTGCTAATGGGTCTCTCACGAGTGAAAGGAACCTACAGTTTTATGCCGACTCCGAACGGCCAGTTGGAGAAGCATTTTGTTGACAGTTCGGTCAAATCATCGGGATGGCTTAACAGTGCTTGAACATAAGCGCAGTGGCATAGCAGGGGCGTATCTTTCCCAAATGTGCATCACAATAGGTATGAGCCTAAGGGCAACGCGACAAATCTTGACGTGTACTTGGGACTTTGGACATGTTTAAGTAGCTTGTTGCTTGAGTAGGAGCCCCGCGACAGATCTTCCCTTTTAAACCATAAACATATGAAAGTTCCTCGGGAGGAGTGCTTCAGCCTTAACTACGGGAAGTCGCAATGCTCGCAGTCAATGGCCCTGTCTTTGTGCTCATTTTTGTGAAAGATCAAGGTCTCGATTGCGAGTAAAGCATGCCCTACGGGCTTTCGCAACCGCGCGACCATAAAATCTAGAGTTCACTGATTGCATGATTTGTCAAGTAAGAGTGACTTAACGCCAATGACACAAGATCGCCCATCACTAAGTCGCCACTCAAATCTTGATGGTTAGCAGTGGTTGATGACGAATACGCCTTCCACTGTCTCTGCACCATCAACAGTCGGATTTGAAATCGCCGCAAGCGAGGCATTCATCCGTCACATACGATGAAGGACACACGCCGAGCCGCGCCGGGTACAAAGATCCTTCAAACTTCCCCAAGAATGACATAATCCATCCATAATTCGAATGACATTCAACACCGTCGCATGTCAGGCACTCATTTTGACGCAGGCACTCCGTACAGCAAAGTGTTCTGCAAAAACGACTAGTGCACAAACCCCCACCGCAGCACAGGTGAAAGTATCCACGAGCACTGTCCCCTTTGTCTTTGTGTCGCATACACCGCCAGCAACGCCATGTGTCGCGTGAGTTCCTCCTCTCGATTCTGCACACTCTTTTCGAGCGCGTGCCAGAGCAAACATTTTTAGATGGCATTTTGTTTGTTTTTCCGTCTCGCGTCAGATGCAGCGATAACCATAATCGGAATGATTTACATTGCCTACACATAGTATCGGGATCAAGGTGGCCACCAGATACATGCGCATGCGCTGGTGGTTAACAACGCGACGACGACGCTGGTCATGGGGCGGCGGGCGCGGTGCGGCTCGGCTCGGCTCGGCTCACTATCGTCCAGTGAAGATCTATGCATATAAATAGCGCCGAGATACTCAGATCTGGGGTTGAGCGGATCGGTTTGTTTTAGCAATGAACCCGGGGCCGTGACACACGGATCCCGTTTAAAGCCATTCCATCTCTCTCTGTCTCTCAGCCGCTGTATTCCCATTTCGCCGTGTTTGCCATGTCTGACAACTGACGAATGCATGAGGGTTCTGAACTTGAAAACCACTGTCTGGCGGCAACTTCGTAGTCCGTATGGTAATTTTGGGACGTTTTCTTCGCTTAATTCACCGTTTGTCTGCGTCGTTTTTTAGGTTAATTGCATAACGGAAAGCAGGAGGCGAGCATTTCTTTTCATTTAATGGAGCCGACATGTTTGATTAAATCGTTGTCCAGAATCCAGTGACTCCGGCCACCGACCGACCGCCGCGCCGCCGGTGCAGGTGAAGAGGCGATGAGCCTAGTGAGTTTTTAACAAGATTTGTGAAAGCAAGAGTCATTTTCTGAAGTTTACTCAAGACTGGCGCTTATCGGTATCTCGAAATGAAAGTGTTTTTATTTTTTCGTCTGTTTTGTGTGTTTCCTTTTCGGTTGAATTATGGAGATTTGTGCCTTGTGGCCATATGGACCACTGTGGACTTTGGCCACTGCCTCGAGGGGGCAAAGCGGTGAACCCAGCCGAAAAAAAACAAGTAAACGCTTCGTGCAACAAGTGAGTTTTGTTGAAAGTTTTGCTTTTGTGTCTAGAAGTAAGTCAAGTTCCCGAGGTAGTGAGATACTCGTCCATTTAGTGGGCTTTTAAGTTCGATTTCATAAGTTTCATGTGGGAATACACGTGGCCTATTTGTGGGTCGCTGTTGTTTGGTCTGGTGATCGTTGAGACGATGAATTGAATTGAAGCCACAAGTTTCATTAAAACAGGCAAACAACTTGCGTTGTGCTTTACTCTCTCAGGTTCGGTTATTTTCCCTGACTGGCTGGATTGTTGCAGTGAAGATTTTTACGTCTTCCGACTTGGGTTGAACGTAGTCAAAATGTCGATCGGTGATCATAACTCGACTCCTTGCCTTTAGCTCCGAATAGGGTTGCTGACTGCAGAGCCGAGTTCCACTTAAGCCAGCGGGGGGCGCTTTGCACTGCCGCCGAGAAGGTGGGCTTACTCCTGAACTGAAAACTTGAGCTAGTGTTGGCTTTCAACGACGATCCACGACGGTTTTGAACACACAGCTTTCTGTCATCACGTAGCCTTGTGTCCTCTATCATTTGATCGGGAGTGTCCTCTTGCTGGCCCTATAGCCTGGGGCGGGTATGGGCCTCAACTAATAAGGCTAGTCCGGCTGTCTTCTGTTGCGAAGTCCAAGTCCTTCGCCAATTGCTTGCGCCAGCGCGTCGGGCTGGAGCTGGCTTGTTCATGTGCTCTAAATGGCCCTTGCTCCCTTGAAGCCTGGTTAGGCTTATATTCGACAGCACATTTTCTGGCCTAAGCGCATCTTTCAAATGCAAGCTTCTCAAACAAGACAAGAGAACGCAAGCAGAAATGTTTCTTTCAAATGAACCCACAGACTGTTTTACCCGCTCTTGAAACAGTCCACGCCTGTGCGTCGTAGAGCAGCACTATGATCATCAACGTCTGGACTCTTCGAGAGAAGAGTCTATTACTCAATTGGCTCAACAGCGGTTGGTACGAGTTATGGTGAATCAACAACGAGAACAGTAGGAAATGAGCGGCATTTTGTTGCCTCTGCAATATTTAGACTTGGTCCACTTAACCAATCAAATGTGATCGATGCGAACTATAATCGGTTGTACGGTTGTAATTAAATGCCGGAAGCTCAAGATTTCCAATGAAACGCGTCGATTGTGGCTAGTTTCACTCTCACCATCATGATCGGTCTATCACGTTCACTATTTAGTCGAAAGGCACGCTCCTGTCGCACTTACAGCCGCTTTGCGTCTTCTGTCGCATGTATATCTACCACCATTTCGTCGTGGTGGAGTCACGATTTCTTCTTCTTTCAAATTTTGGTACTTACCCTGAAATGAAAAAAGTGCCAATTGATTCACTTCAAACAGAAACTTCACTTCAGGTAAAATTCGATATCTACGCTTTAATTTATTGCAGTGTAGAGCGATAGTCTTGAACGATCCGATTTTTAATTTGCTGGGTTGTTTTCCTCCTTTTAAAGCAGTCCATTAACCTGATGATGGAAGTGCTCTGCGATAAATTCTGGGATGTTTGATGGATCCTTCAATGCACCGCGCATTTGACAACGTCATTCCGATTGGTCTCGTGATTTAATTACGATTTCGATGATTTATTCACACAAACCTGCTACAAAAGAATACCTTTCGAACAAAAAAAGAATCATTGAATTTGGATTTGCCAAACTTGAGATATAAACGGACAAACGTGTATCAAACTGATTTCGAATGAAAAGGTACGAGTATTACTTAAATATATGAATACTTATTACTGTAACTGCTTATTAAGTGTAACTAAGATTTGTTCTTCAACTCGACTTCAGTTACGTTTAGCTTCTTTGTCTGCTTCGCTGCAGCTACTCTCGATGAGGTCTCAGATCGAGAAGAGAGCTTTGAGCCAAGCCGGTACCGTACGGAGATGACGGGTGTTAATGATGATGGTGGAGGTGATGACAGCCGTCCCAATGACGGGTCGAATGGAGCGTAGGCTTTATTTTGTATGACTCCTCTACAACACAGTTGTTTTTTTGTATCGGCATATGCAAGAAATTGGAAAGGTGAGTGAAAGATCGAGTAACGAGTTACTCACGATGTTCTAAAAAAATTATGTTTCCACAGTACTATATTTATTTTTACTATTTACTTGGTAGACAGATAATGACACTCTCACAGCACTAGACTTGGTAGACCGCCCTTTCAGAAACTAGAAGAATATTGTTGGGTAGGTAAAAAAGGCATCCTATTATAACAGCAACTTCAAAACAGGTCGAGATGCAGTGACGTTAACTGGCAGCTAGGCAATAGAGGTAGAAGTTGGACCCAAATGGGGTCTTAGACTATGCGCCCACTAGACGGGAAAAAGCACAATTTCGTCATCGCAATTTCGAAATTGCCAAAAGTGTTGACACTGCGACTGAAGCAATTTGGCTTGACAGCGAAATGTCGCTACGTCGGCATTGTATGGACAATTTTAGCAAAGAAAACACAATCTGTCAGAAATCTGGTAGTCAACTGGCATAAGGTGGAAAGTCTGCTACTTTTGTTTGTCATTACTGTCCGAAAACTGGGATAACCTGTTATAATAAAAAACATTCGTTCGCAATTTCATTGAAATTGAGGTAATTGAGGAAATTTTGAAATTGGTTCGTCGTTTGGGAAATTAAGCAACTTCGATACGAGGGAAATTGGCCAATTTCATCTGGTGGGAACATACTATTAGGACCATGGATTTTAGCCACCTGGACTACCCACCTGGACGGTAGTGTTCCGAATTGGAAAACTACGTTCAGTGCATGCATCCAAACATTTGGTGATCGTTTGGAGAAAGCGTTCTAAACTATTTCAATGCAGACGAAATAATGTGTCATAAAAAGTCCCAAATCGTCGTTTAATGAATGACAGTCCACGGTAGGCAGTGCATCAAACGGCGTAGAAAGCAATCAACCATTGGTCAACATTGTTCCCGGCTTAGACGAGCCGTAAGACATTTAAAATTATGCACAAATATTTGAGTCGACGGCAATTTGATGGAAGATGAAGAAGTTGACAGAAGGGCCTCAGACCATTTACGACTGCACCAATAAAAGCTCACTCTTGACTCATGATAGCCATAGTTGCAAGGGAAATTCTAATGAGACGTGTTTAGATTTTTAATGGAAACCATAAAAAGCGGATGTAGACAGTTTCCACGGTCCATCAAGTGTGGGGATGTTGGGGGCTACTTGAGCCGGATGAATTATTGGCCATCAATTTTCTGAAAACGTTGTTAATAAAGACACGATTGATTCGTATCGGAATTGAGTGTGGTCCGACGTGAAAGTTGGGTCGGTTTTTTTCCATTATTGACCGTGGAAGGTACGATTAGGATTGATAGTTGCGGGCTGGGATTTGAAGAATACCTAAAGGAAGGGTATTCCAGCACTGCCTGCACGGCACCACATTCGAGAGTCGACTCAGGCTGGGGGACTTTGTCACAAGGCGGATCTTCATCATCATCGGCGCAACAACCGGTTTCCGGTCTGGGCCTCTTGCAATAAGTTCCTCCAGATATCCCGATAGCTTGCCAACGCCATCCAGTTGTGCACCCCAAGTCTCTCTCTCTCTCGTCCAACACCACTAGAGCCCTCGCTGACTTCTTTTCGGGCAGGCTCCTCTTCGCTCATAAGAGCTGTGCATGTGTTCAGCCCACCGGAGTAATTCTTGTCATCATATATGTTGGCTCCATCCAAAGTTGGCTCCCTCCAAATATTTCAGTCTAGTCTGCATAAGGGGTATTTGGGTGGGCTTAGCGACGATAGTCTCTCCTGCGGCCGTGTCAGAGTCTCAGGTTACTCATGCATTGAAGAGGAGGCGGCCCAACTCATACCTTTGCCGTTGTCCATTGGAGTTTGTGACGGCTCGAAACTTTGGTCATGGTCAGCCTACCTAGTCACATCAGTTTATTTGGGCGGAATTATTAAGTTCCACCCTGGCTATACAGTTGTAGGCGGCTTTTGCAAATATGTGGAGGGTGAGAGTGGAAACATTCTCGATATTTTTCTTCCTGTTCATTCGATCATTTGCCTGATCTGCAGCCACATTGGAATTTGTCGAGTATGGTTTTCACGTGTGGAGCAATCGGACTTGCTCAACAATGTTGTACGCCTACAAGTTCTGTCCTCTGTGGTACCTTCCATATGGAAAAGTCATCATTTTTCCAGTTTTTGGCATCCATTCTTGTTCCCAGCCGTACACTATGATGTCACGAATTACTTGGTGTAGTGTTGGGTCTCAACCCCCTTATTCTCTTAGTCGTGTCACATGTTACTGTGACAAATTTGTACTGTCTTAGTCACTATAAGTGTCTACAAAATGTTCACAGTGACATGTGACACGACTAAGAGAATAAGGGTGCATGTCGGTCTCCTCCCTGAGGTCTTGTTGGTCCTTGAGCCGATTGATTGGCTTTTTGACTTACTCCATGAGTGGAGGCTGCGTCAGGTTGTCTCTGAGTCGTGGGTTCTTTAGAGAGCTGAACGTTTAGGAATTAATTACTAATTACTTTTCATCGCTTCAGAATGCCTTTCGGATCAGTGATCAGATTCGCCTCTTTGTCCTCACATTGTGTGAAGCGTAGTGTGGCATATTCCGGATGAGTAGACTTCCGCGTCTGGTGTGGATCTCGGTCTCTATTTCTTTCAATATCACCGACAATACTATTTTCCCTAGACTGCTTTCCTCTGTCTGTAAAGGGGTTTAATTTCTTTTACTGAGGCTTTTATATTTCTCTTCGCGTGACCGCTTTCTTTGGGTTTGATACTCGTAAGAATGCTGCGTCTTGAGCAATCTCCGGTGGTCCCTTGATCAGTCAACCGTCAGCCAGATAGATCAGATACAAGATTGGCTTAAGATTCTTGTCCAGACGCGGACAGTTTTCTTGTTGTAGCCATCGCAGTCGAGGTGGTTACAATCGGCCATCGAGTTCAGCAGAAACTCTCATGCCCAGTTTTACAGTGCAAGTGTAAACTCAACTTCAGTTCAACGATTTATTCGGTTTCATAGTTTCGTTTAAACCTTGAATTGAGTTCAATATGAAGTTGAAGTTAAACGAGAGTGTTGTCGTGGAAGTTCTGCTTGCTAAGCAGATTTAACGCGTAGCGTTGGTAGCGTTGTCCGGGGATTGTGTTTCTCAGGTTCCTGATTTCCTCGTTAGGATGGTTGTTGATGTCTAGTAGCTGCTTTCTGAACAGTGTCACCATGTACTGTTGCAGAGGGATGATGTGTTCTTGGTCGTAAAGCCTATTGTTGCTGTGGTGCCTTTGATAGTCTCTATAAAAGGTGAGTCCGCAGTATTTTTCCTTCGTCATGCTGGTCCTAGAGATGGTGTGCCGTATTGGGAAGCCGTACGTTAAGATCGGCCGTATAAGCTGCTTGTATAACATCAGTTTTGTCCTCTGGCTTAATCCATTTTGCTTGCGCATCAATGGATAGATAAGATGGAAGCCTAGGTTGGCCTTCTTAAGGGTCAGTATCGAATGACTGTTGAACTGTCCACCTTTCCGTGAAGTTAACGCCAAGATACTTGACCTTTTTGTTTGTTGATATTTCTGTACCCTAAGGGAGCACTACCTTTATGGTTCGACATTTGGCTGCTGATCTGCATCCACCTCTGGATGGTCTCCTTAAGCACATAAGTACCGATTTCCCAGCATCGATACGAATACCCCATTTTGTAGTCAGATTTGTTCGCGGTTTGGATGTCGACCCTATCGGCGGCTATCTTTGTTGACCTCGAGCTGGCATAAGTCAGCGAGTCATCTGCAAATAGACAGCATTTCACTGTGTCAGTTGGATGCGGTTGATCCGCCGTGTAGATGTTGAAAAGCCACGGTCCCAGCTTTGATCCTTGTGCAACTCCCGCCTTGGTGCTCCGCTCTGTTGACTTGCTGGCTTCAACTGAGACGTAGAATCTTCGGGAATGCAGAAAGCTATAAATTATTCTGATGAAGTTGGAGGGGAATCCCATCTGGTTCAGGTTGTAGATGAGTCCCTCAATCCAGACCGTATTGAAAGCCTTTTTTCCGTCCAGGACGCAGGCGACGGTGACCTCGTTATTGTTCAGTGCAGCTACAACATCGTGGTGGAACTTCATTAGAGGATTCATTCAGGATGAATGTCTCACCCGAAATCCCTCCTGAATATTCGGAATGATGTTTAGGTCGGTAGACCATCGCTTTAGTTTTCGCACTACCAGATCAAGAGCGACATACTCCTGTATCCTGAAACACTGGCAGCGTTCCCCTTTTTTGGAATTGCTAACATTTTTACTGTTTTCCACTTTCTACGAAAGTAGCAATTGTTGATGCAATTGTTCATGATGATTGTGAGAAGTATCATCACCGTTTGTGGCATTCGCTTCAGGACGAAATTCGAAATATTGTCAGCCCCCGCTGCTTTCCTCTTTGGGCTGCGTTGAATAATTCCCGCAATTGCTTCTGCCGTTGTGGAGGTCATCGTTTCCTATCGGGTCGCCCGCTGGGTTGGCTTCGTTGAAGATGATGTCTGGTGCGGATGAAGTGAATTGACGTAGGTGTTGACTTCTGTAACAAATTCCGAGGCATCGGGCGTTGATGGTTGAAAGTTGCCTTCGAAAAAGGATGAAAAGGCTTCTGCTTTCTCCGCTGGTGTGCTTGCGTCGCCTTCGATTGTCGTCAGTGTTTTTTTTGACAGCTTCTTCCTCTTACGATGATTTGGTGGATTTGTCAGAATGTATGTTGACGTGAGGTGACAGAAAAATGCGAGTCCCGCCTCCTTGTCACCTCGTCTAAGAGAATAAGGAGGATTATTTGCTTTCACTGGTCAGGACTCAGGGATGGATTGTTTTTTTTTTTTTTGTTATCGATCCCTCTTTTCCGATGACAGCACTGACGCTCTGCAAGATCTTCACAGGACTGCACTAAAGGCATTTTAAACCTACAATCAAAAACAAAATCCACTTATTGTAGCAAGTACACACACGAGTTGGAAGGGTTGGCATTCACTGTGAAACAAAATGAACTCGGTTTCTGGTTCAGCTAAACTTCCGTCACTGTGGAACTGGGCATCAGTCTCCCGGAAGGAAGGTTCGATGTCTCATTCACAAGAACTCGGAGAAGATTGGAAGCATCGTTAAGATGCCATCGAAATAGCTTCTACTGATGTGCTGGGCTTACGACGTAACGAACATGGGTTGACATCGGGTATCTGCACTCTTAAGTAGTCTCGCCATCCTTTGATATAACTGAGGACGCTCTTAGTTAACGAATGACTGGACAGGCTTTGATCGGGAGACATTCTCTGAAACGTTATCGAACTGGAATGCATAAAACGGCTCAACAGACAGAAGCTCCTGATCCAATAAACTTAGCAAGTGGGAATGAATAAGGTTCATGCATTGTTTTTCGAAAAAAGGCTGCTCAACGGTATCCAGTTGTCAAAGGGATTGCAAGTAATGCGTGTCTAGGTGGTGTATCGTCCCCGAATCTTGAGTTACGATGGAACTGAGATTCTGAATTGGGACCCCTCGCCTTAAATAACTTGAGTCGGTAAAGAAGTTAGCGCCGTGAAATGAATATCTGCAAGACATCAGAGCAGGAGGGTGCTCCTCTACGTCCTCCCCATCCATGAAAGGCGTCTTTCCCCTAGTCAGCTTTCTTAGTATGGTCGCTTGTGAGAAATATGTTGTTATGCTTGCTGAGTACTTTTGCCGGCACTTTTCAGCAAGTGTCGGTGAATTAAGTCTAGAAATATGTTGTTATGCTTGTTGAGCACTTTTCAGCAAGTATCACTGAAATAAGTCGTCGTTTGACTGAATGGTGTGGCGCTTGCGATCAATGCCGAATGACGTCGTTGATTGAGGGTCCCCTTTAGGAATGTGTGCCAATGACTTAAACCCCATTGCCCCTAGACTTCACACATTCCTGTAACCTAAAAAGACCCCCTCGCCGCCACGATCAACGTCGTCATTCGGCATTGATCGCAAGCGCCACACCATTCAGTCAACGTTAAGCGTTTCGCTGTAATTTAGCTTTGTCTGAAGGCAACCTTTACTTCCTCAAAGTCACTGACTCGGGCTTTCCACGTCGAGTACTCATTAAAATCGCATAAAAATCCATCTATACGCTTAAATGCCAGCACCAAATCACAAACCTGTCCACCGATCGTCTTTACGACTCCGTGAGAAATTTTCAAAACAAAAACAACAACAACCCCGCGTCAAGGTCCCCAGCCAATTCAACAGTGCATCCATTAGTCATGCCAACAATCGCTGAAATCATCAATCAGTCGAGGGAGTGCCAGTAACTCCAGCACAGCACCAGCAGCATCAGCTCTCCCTTAAAGTGGTTACCAAGAGATGGAAGAGAAGTCCTCTAGATCAATGAACGATTGATCGTGAGATGTTATTGAAATGAGTAGCTCTGCTCGGTTCGCATCGGTACCGCTGAACGCTCTAAGCATTGACCTTTAAATTGTTGTTTTTATTTTGGAGTCGTTTCCCTCGGTTCAGTACACAAAATTAAGTCGTGCAGGAACATACCCGAACGGCAGAGGCAACCGTCGGTGCGGGTATTTAAATAATCCGCCACTTAAACGTGCAGTAAGGCAGCCAATAAACGACACCTCGCCTCGCCTCGCTTCAGGTGGCAGCTAAACCGGCGCCAATTACATTTCCATAATAATTACACCGCACTCTAGTACCGCCACAGTTGTACGAGTACACACGTTTGCTGGTGCTTGCGACGACAGCGGCAGACAGAAAACAACTGAAAAACACGAGAGTACGAGTATGTTGCTCTTCTGCTGTCATAACGACGGCGACATCTTGCGGCGATCGGCATTATGCAAATGAGTCTGAAGTCTGAAGTCTGAACGATCAATTTGTGATAGCGATCGTCATGCGGTGGTCGTTGGTGGAGAGCGGCGAGAGAGTGCGGTTGCGCACAAGTGCGCTTGCTGACTTGTTCTGCGGCACCGGTCGCGCTCGCGTATTATGATTACACAACTTTCTACGAAAGGTGGTGTCAAGGCGGAGACGATGACGGTGGCGGTGGCGGCGGCGTGGTGGCACCTCAGAAATGTCAACTTGAAGGTGAAATGCCACAAAAATGTCGGAATTTAGTGCGCCCGCACTGTTGTCAGCGTGTCCTTGAGTGGTGTGCATTTTTATTTTCAGTTTCAAGGTGACCGTCTGGTTATGAAATAATTGATGCTTGTGCTGCTTCTGCTCGTCGAGTGAAGACAAATTGGCAGGTGGTGCCAAAATGGAAGCGGAATGCGGCCCTAGAAGGTGTCGATGGAGATGCCAATTGGCAAGTTTGCATACAGTCTGGCCTGGGGTGGCAATTTGCTCTTATCATGTCCATCGTGAAACCAGAAATATGACCCACATCCTAGCTGGCGTCTTGTTGGCGATGGAAGATTGCGCTTGGAGGCCGCAGAGGAGTGATTTGTAGATCAGAGCAGACGCGGGAGTGGATGATCAAGGACAAAAGATAAATCAATGGCGGTGGAGCAATTGTGACAAATGGCCAAAGGAATCAAAAATATCATTTCCTTGCAAGTCGAAGGTTAAGATATGCAGGGTAGACTTCCGCGATTAGATAAATGGCACGTTTTACAAGGCAGGACTTAATACTAAGCCATGAGGAATTCCACAGTCTGCGGGGATTCAGTTCAGTATGTTTGGCTGTAGGAAAGAATAACAGATTTTAATATTCGAATCTGAAGATAACTTCCTTCAGGGAGTTTCGTTAGATTAATGTGGTTGAGTGCCAACAGGCAGCGGTGAGTGCCAGCAGGCACGTTCTATTATCACGCGGCCTTAGTCGATCCTACTCCGAAAAGCAGTGGTTGCTTCTGATAAACTGATGATGTGACACCATGACACCAATCGTACTTAGTCCTTCCAGGCTATTCAATGAAGGTGATACGGGAACGAGCAGTGAACTAGAGTAATTTCTTGCGAACTCGTCTTCGTTACGTATGTTCAATTAAGTTGACTTAAACTTGTGTCAGGAATTGGTTCTGGGAACTTAAAACGTTCCAACACCAACTGTTGGAATGATTGATATTACTCCCTCTTAAAAAAAAAAACAAAGTGAACGAAACTCAACGAAACTTAACGAAACTTAGAAACGTGCGATTTCTCTACCAACTATCATTTCCAGAATCTAGAGAGCGATTGATCTTACTCTCTCTTAAAAAAAAGTGAACGAAACTTAACGACACTCAACGAAAGTTAACGAAACTTAAAAACGTAAACTGTCACTTCCCTACGTCGAGAGCGATTGATCTTAGTCTTACAATCTTAATGGTACAAGTGAACAAAACCGAACGACCTCTACGAAAATTAACGAAACTTAACGAATCATTTCTGTACATTCGCTCGATTGTTTCAGTTGACATAAATCTCCTTATGTCCATTATGGTCGTATTTGGATTTCACCTGAGATTGAATTTAACCTGACTGCCAATGCCTCCGAGTCTGAGCTATGGTACGTGTTATGTTGGGTATAGAAGCATGTAACACAACCTTCATGCAGAATGTCCTTTGCTCCATCACCTGTGTAGCATGAAGCATCACAATGCCTCGTCCTTTCGAACGACATGACGTTTACATCCATATCACTCAATTCAGAGTCGAGAAAATTGTTAATTATCGATCGGTAGTGCTCTCTGTTCATTGAGATGATAACGCCGCGGCCGCCATAAGTTTCGTAGGACTGGAAACCAATGATGCCGTCGGTCCGGCCTTTTTCTTGTTGATGTGCCCGTCCCTGAGATGGCCGCTCTTGCTGGAATCGGAGTTAGCATCCAACTCAGTCAGCGAACACGCATTGTTGTTCATGGTCGTGTGTTTTTTCATCTCATGTGTCATTTAGATTTTGTCCGGATATAGGTCCGAGTCTTGACCCATAATATGCTTATCCTGGACACTCTCACTCTCTTCATTGACGAAGGGCATTCGGGAGCGCTGAGTGCACTGAGCCCATACTTGAATTTGGCCAGCAAACGTTGAATAGTCTTGTAATTTGTATTCTTCAATTTGTATGCCAATACTAGCCCTCTCTGTTTCATTACGTGGCGAAGTGTATCTGTGCATCCACCAGCAAGCTTCTTCGAATAGCACGGACTAGGTAGCTATTTGCTTTGCTAGTGGTTCAATTCTGTCTCCTGTGCACCACTGCCACCGCCACCGGTCTCTATAGCGTGGACTCGTTGAACCTTCAGGCCAGAAACCTCTTGTTAATACGTTCTACATGGCACCACCTTACGTGTTGGATCCATAGACGACCGGTCTCTCCTCCAGTGCGATCAACGCATTCAAGACTAAAGATCAAGGCCTTTCGAAACCGCCCACGTCTCAGCTCCGGATGGCATGACCATGGTGATCAATGTCTAGTGCAAAGACTCGCTTAACCAGGGAAACGCAATTCTTAACTATTATCAACAAAGGAAGAAATCAGTATATCTCCATCGACCCATTGACCTGGGATAACATTCACTTGGTCGTTGGCTTTGGTTTTTAGTTCGCATCTAAAGACAATCCACATCAAAGGAGATTGTAGTTCTCTTTGAAAACAACCGCCTCTTTTGGCGAGATTTGCGATCTCACATCCGTCCTGGTATTTCTTAGCCGCGAATTTTCGTGCCAAGGACTGATGATGGCTTGGAATGCATCTTAGACTCGATCTACATCCGTGATGATCGATTGATTGACTGAAAAGTGCCATCAATCGGTTTGTGTTTGTGCGATGAAGTCATACGAAGTGCCACTCCAACTCCCTTACTGGCAAACATCGGCTTCAGTTCAAAGGATTTGCTTGCAATTTGGCGCTCCCAAATGCCGACCTCAAGGTTGAAAGTCGTTTCACATTCTTGCGGAGAACCTTGCCGACACCGAATCCTCCATCTCCAAGCCAAGCGATTCTAGCAGTCTTCGCCTCTCGAATTCTACCGCAGACTGTCGCCGAATGTCCCAACAAGCCTAAGCCTTGCTCTCCCTGTCATGTCACCGCGCGTGTGTCCGACCTGACGTATTGTCCACTCTGTCACGCAAAAAACTCTCTCATGTCTACCGCCGCCGCTGTCGCTGCCGTCAGTGTCGCACCGCGTCAAGCCACCAACGCCAACCAGAAGGTTTCGCGCGTGCATATCGCCTTTCACCTATCGCCCGCCGTCGACGCGTCGCCCAGTTAGCCATCTAGAAAGGCATCCCCTGGGAGAGCATTAGTCGTCCAATTGGGTGCAACACAACTATCTGCACACACTTTGGGACACTTTTCCGACGCATTGCCCGCCGCGAGTGTAGCCCCAGTTGTCGTTGTTTTGGTCGGTCGCTGAGTTGCTTTGCATTCGCCGATGTCTTTTGTTCGTGGTTGGCTAAACAAAACCGGTGGTGTGTGGGGGGTCCAGCAAGGAGTAATTTTGATTTATTTGCACTCGACTGGCAGAGAAGTAAGTGGCGTGTCCGTATGCATTCCGGATGTCTGGTCGAGTTGACTCGAACGGCGGGTGGCAAGTGATACCCTGGCGGGTGGCTGCAATTAAGTTGCAGTGGCAGCGAGTCATTGACTGGATACGAAACACTGGAGCTCTCGGGACCTATTGACTTTCCCTTCGGATGATGGGTCCTCCTCTCTCTCCCTAAGCCGCAGTAGGACGTCGAATCTTGACCTTTGATAATTCCGAGGTTTTCCAGGTCGAATCCGCGCCGTTATTGATCGCCTCTCTAAATGGTGTCGAATCGGCTGTGTGCCGCCGAAGCGGTCATGATTCAAATCTAACAGTTCATTCTAATCACCGCGCCACCTTCACTACAGTTTTCCTGCACACCACTTTCACTTCATACTGCACAATCACTTTTCATAAATTTCCCTGTCTCCATCCGTGTAGACTTCACCTTTCGCGGGTCTTCCTCAACAAAAATTCCACCGGGCCACCGTGTCAGCCATGTTTGTTTTCGACAGCCAAACACCCGTGTTGCGTGAAAAAAAAGCAACACCGCATGCCTTGGACACACACGCAAGCGCATAATAATAAATTTTTGAACTATGCACGCTTAGTGGGCACAGACAAACTGATTAGACTTGTAATTATAGGTGTCTAAGGTCAGGATGTGTTGACTCTCGATAAAGTGCTGACGCTCGCTCGGTGTGCTGTGCTGTGACCAGAAACGGGTCCCGGGTGAAAATGAAATTGATGGTGTTGCGTGTCGGAGGCTGTCGCGCCAGTTGATTGGATTAAGATACGTGCCGCTCTCACGCTCATGTTTCTGCATTATTGTTCACTTGGTAATAATTAACCTCCTTTCGCACCTCATTCGCTGGGGTTTCCTTGCGCAGAGGCGCGAGTGGCTATGAAACTCTTGAATTTAGGAGCTTCTTTCAGCGTGCGACTTCGGCTATCGGTTGATTTATTGTCTGCTCGCCGGATATAGCCAGCTTGGCAGGCCAAGCCAAGGCAACTGTCAAATAATTTGTTTTGATCAGATTTTCGATGTTGAACATATTTTGTGTTGAAAAGAAATTGATTTGGTGGATTTATTAATTGGTCCTTTCTCTTTTCTGATCGTTTCAGCTGTCACTGTGAGATATTTGACGAAACGTTACATCGGCGAATACAGTTCAACAAGTGGTGAGTATCTTAAGAGCTAAGGTTATGCAACTCCGACAAAGTGAGGGTTATTGATGTGATGTGAGTGCAAGAGTTCGAGTTACGCAACCGGATTGATGTGAGATTGGCTGAATGTAGATTCGGTGATGTGTTCATCGCTGCGGAGGAGAAATCGCCGCGCAACTCCTCGCAGACAGTGGCTATGTGAGTCATGTCCCTTTCATCTGAAAACTGTGCTGTAACTTGAGTCGTTCCTGTTTGATTGAAATGTCGATTCAAAACTAATGACATCTTGGGAAGCGGAGGATGATCTTAAACGCGTCGATCTTCCTATTAGCACTGCTATCCGAGTGCAATAGCAATTTTCAATCCGTACGGTTGGCATCATCTGCAATTTGAGGCCACTTAAGCGGCACATGAAAAGAATGATCCATATCGGGCTTTGCGATCACGTCGAACAAATCATATCGTCGACCGTCTATCTGGGTTCATCTGCAACTCGTTGATGGCCAATGAAACGTGGGTTTTCGTGGTTGCCGATTACGTGACAATATCGTCGCTTCAAGTGGCAGGGTTAAGTCATTACTCCCCATCGGCCATGTAAAGAGTTCTTTGAACGTCGCATCAAAGGGTCGGCAAGTGCCTGCTTTGATTGAGGTGGAAGATTGAGAGTCATCAAAAATTGTCATTATTTGCGGCGGACAAGTTAACTTTGATCTCAAAATCCATCGGGCCACGTCCACAGTTCACGTGTCATTCAAAAATAAGCACTGAATGAAAGACAATTGTGTGGCTTTGGGGGGTGATCGGGATTGGACGCTTGGGCAGCTGATTGGACGATGTTCTCTGTGTGCTGGCGTTTGTCGGTTTGCCACGCCATCATTGCCGTCACATTTATGAAGCGACCGATATGATCTTTGGGGCTGAATTTTTAAATTTTCAAGCGCAGTAGAGGTTCCACTTGGTCAAGACTCGCCCAGACTCGCGATGATAAGCCCCATGGTAGGTATATGTGTTCCCTCCTGTCATTGCTAAACCAAAGTCGCTCATGTCTGGAAAACATCATACAAATTCTGCTTGGGAGAGAATATTTGCTGACAGAGAGGACGCTGATTCCAACAGTGTAATGGTCAGGGATCGGTTTTTGTTGCCCAAAAAGGAAGAAAGCCGAAACAAAACACTAAAGGCATTTATTAAAAAATTAGGAAAGGAATGCAATTACAAAGTACGACACTTAAGCTCGCACTGTGAGAACGGGCATAAGTGATATCTTCTTCGCGTGCTGCAGTTACAAAGAAGATGCACAATAGTTACTTCCTCCGTCGTCGTCTTTGTAGCTTAGTAGATCCGGCTCAGGTTATATTAAGGTGATTGCCACAACTGCAGCAGTTGTGACCCACTTAGATCCTGGTTAGATCCAATGTCATATCACCACCCGGTGCTTTGCACCGGTGTCCCTTTAGTCCAAAGGGACTTAAGGCTGCCTAGTGACCTATTTTGATAAATCCACTCCTGTGCTGCTGATAAACTTAGCTATGACATGTAACTCCAAGTGGGACATTTCTTCTAGGTTGCTGAACAAGTAGTTGCATGGTATATCATTCCTTGTTCTTGCAAGAGGTGGACAAGTGCCGAGGAAGTGATAGGCCGAGGCATAGTTTCTTCTTCCTCCTTGTCTCCACAGCTTCTGCAGTCGTCGTTGTGAGGGGTTCCAATTCTTGGCCGGTGATAATGCCCACAATGTTCTTTATTTAATTCCTGTTTAGTTTCAGTTGTAGTTTGCTTCGCTTGGATTTATTGAAGGCCAAATAAGCCTCGAAGTCCTAGAAGTATCTATTTCCTTCCATCTCCGATTAGCGGTGTTGATGGCATCTGTAAGTACCAAGGTGGTGATTACTTGAAGTGAGGGATAGGGAGAGTCCTGATTATCTGCAGTCCCATCCCTGCTCTTGCTAACTGGTCGGCCCTTTCGTTGCCTAGAAATTCACTATGCCCAGGGGTGAGGTTGCACCGCTAGCTCCCTAAGAGATAGACGGCAAAGTTGTACCATCTTACTCATCCTCTTCAGGCGGTTTTTTCTTTTGCAGTTTCATTGATTTGTGGTGAGTCAGCCTGTGCCGGTAGACCAGCTACGATTTGTATGAACCAGAGTGTCGAGGTTAAGAAGATGTTTTCACTACCACTCACTAACTCAGTGTTAGTCATGGATGGCAGAGTTAGTGAGTGTGTAAGCAACTATCAGGAAAGAGTTCGGACCCAATGGCCTCTCTAACGAGTGGATCCCGCGGTTGCAGCACAACCATGTGGCCTCTTCAAAACTGAGCTACAAACAGCTGACTGCTGCTCAACAGTGAAGACGAGCTTGCAAGCGGAATACAGTCAAACCTCGAACATCCTTAAATCGAACAAATGTTTCAGGACTTAGAGGGGCCAAAATAGAGGACCATAAATCGACCAAAATATTCCGACTGGCAAATGTCCGACTGCACTCCTTCCAAAAAACTGTAACTACCAAAAAACAGTACGGAACTGAAATGTATTCCTTCATTATCCAGGCTGGAGTGGATCTCAGGAGCAAGTCCCAACGGGAATGGTGTAACGACCACAGACTAGGACTGGTCCAGAATCTACGGATATCGGCATGTCAAAGATCTCTGTGCTAGAACCCCACTCGGTCGTCGCTTTTATCTTCATGAATTCGCGACGATTGCAAAAGTTCTCCCTTCAAGTCGAAGAAATGCCACACAAATTGCCAAGTTGGGTAGTTGTTCATCGACCAACCCATTTCGAGGTCAATTCTCCCCGTCAGTTCCATCATATTCCACGACAGCACCGCCAGAAGGCGTGATAAACAACAATCGCATGCACGTCGATATATGACACCGTCTGCCCTTTTAATTCGCAAAAACCATATCCAGCGGTTCACACACTCGGGCACACACAAAGAACATTTCACAACAACACCCCAGTAGGTGTTGTCTCACAATATCCACCCATGATTCAACCGCTAAAATCTCGCGTGCGCCATGCACTCATTCCGTACCACCCGCTCCGGCCTCCGCCAGCAGACTGAGTCTACACTCTACAGCTCGCGCAGTCACAGTCTCACACTCGGCAGGCAGAGCAGAACTCCTTGAGAATGTGCACAGCAAACGCTATCATTAATTTGTGCAACACTTCCATTCCTCAAAACGATTTCCTTACCAGACCGTAACTAATCCTCGACTTTGTCGCAATACATCCCATGCATCGGTCGCCCTCTCCTCGAGCCAAGTTAATTGGCTTGAAAACCTTTTGAAAGCGGCGCGCTGCTCCTGCTCCAAGACACACACACACATGGACACAAATCAAAAGGGGGACACCACTAGCACCATCGTCAGCACTGGCAAAGTGCAAACGGAACGACAGCCGACCGAAACAGACATGGCAACAAACAAACAAAACAAATAAACCGTCTCCCGCAAGCATCCTCTCGAGTCTCCAGTTACACACGCTCCGACCTGCTTTCGTGGTGGATGCGTCCCACATTTGGAGCGCGAACCCTCACTTCAGATAGCAGATAGACGGATAGATACAACCGTCAAATGGCATCCTCAATGCCATTCCAAATGGCATCTGTCGCCCCACAGTCCGGACTCCGGAGTGGTGTTGGTGGTCTGCGATTCTGCGCTGGCGCTATATCATATTCCTCCTCAGTCCACAGCGACGCGCCAGCCAGCAGCAACCTAATAAATCTCTCGCTCGCACCGTTCTGCAGCGGAACAGCACTTGTTGCTGGGAAGTTGGCACCTCCGCCGAAAGGTGGAAGGTAGGTCGCCTCGTATCGCATATCCCACAACGCTTGCAAATAACAATCACTTAACCTCACACCGTCGCCGTCGCTCGCGGTATTAGTGCGGCACTAACTCGACGACACAGCGCGGCGGTGGTGGCGGCTATGGCGACAGCCGCAGGTTATGTGGAGAATCCGAAAACGAATCCGAGACCTGTCTTCAAGATCGTGGATCGCGCGATGGTGGTGCACCGTAGCGTTTGGCTTTTGCTGTAACTTGGGTGGTGTACTCGGTGACATGGCGGATGGTGGCTCCTTGCTTGTGAAACCGACCAGAGCCAAGCTCGATTCAATTCGAATCGATGTCGACTACCCATCGATCACGTGTGTAGTATGTGCTGGATGGATTGACTTGGCCTGTGTGTGCAAACAAGGCTCTCCAGCTCTGGCACTCAATCAATCATTCGCCGTCGATCCTTCTAATGGTGGGTGGTCGTGTCTGTCAGCGTGCCCTTTGGGTGGTTGGTTAACAAGATGTTAAGCTCACATGCCGGTGGTGGTGTGGGGCTTCTTGCACTTGCCCTTTTGTTGTTATAGTGACAAGTGTGGACGAGTCTTAGAATGGTGGAGCTTGGTGGTGGGATTCGGTGTTGTCGAATATCGGTGGAGTAAGCGGCTCACAGTGGTAAACAGATGGTGTCTAGTTCGGTGAGCACCAAGGACTGAACGTTCCAAGGACTAGTGTGGGCGCTGATCAGACATGGCATGTCAGCTCGATTTTGGGGAAAGCATGTCTGGGTGAAGATTTCAAAACGCCCTCAAAACGAGATTCATTTTTAGGATCCTGAGCATCGATGTCATCTGAGGTCCTAAATACAAGCAAAGAACATCTCGTGGTCTGTTGAAACGATCAGTGTGTACAGAAGAGACGACGGACCAGACTTGGTAGCTCGTCGGGGATAGACAGAGTAAGACCGAAAGACCAAAGGCAAGACGGCACAGTCTCGATCACGATCGGATACAACATCGGATTTAACGTGCATCAGATCTGTCTAATCGAGTTGTCATCCGAGGCAGAACACATTTTGTCTCAGATTTTCCAATTTAGAACTTGGATCGGTCGATAACATGCCGCAACTGTGAAAACTTACCACAAAAATAGTGACCCTCCAGGTTCGTTTCGAGCATAAGGAGCATCGTGGTTATGGTCGACGAAGAGACAGCCTTTGCTGTTCCTCGCCATCATCGAAATGCACGACCTACGGTCGGTGACAACATCCCGACCGATCGGTTTCATGGCAGTATGTTAGTTTGCCTAACGACGCCGTGTTAAGACTTGCATCTTATTGATTCCATGCGACCCATGGAGGGTCTGATCTAGAGTTTTGTCTTTGCGGACATGTACAGCTCCCGGAACTATGTTCTCTGTCGGATGCATTTCCCATCGTTCCGTAAACTAAACCTAAACAGGTCCTTGTCCATGCACATAGTCTATATAGTCCTGAGAACTAACCAGGTGTGTGCATCGGAACAATGTGCACACATAGCCATGTATCATACGCCTACACATCTATAGGACATGGACATGTTTTGACAAATTTTTGATTTGAACATGTCAATGTCGACAACAAATCACTCGATATGCATATATAGTTCCGGGGACTTGTATGATTCCTTCAAAAGGTTCCGCGGGCTTGTTCAACGCCGGAATATCCATGTGTAGTTCACACAGTTCGGCGGTTAGTTAAAGGCCGGCATATCCATGGAACTACACAGATCCGCGGTTATTTCAACGTCGGCATCTCCATGGACCGGCACAGTTCCGCTGTTATTTCAACGCCGGCATATCCATGGAACTACACACTTCCGCGTACATGTTCGACGGAGGCATATCCATGGAACTACACAGTTCCGCGTACATGTTTAACGCCGGTATATCCATGGAACTTTACAGATCCGCGGTTAGTTCAACGACGGCATATCCATGGAACTGTACCGTTCCGCTGACATGTTCAACCATATCCATGGAACTACACAGTTCCACGGACGTGTTCAACGTGGGCATATCCATGGAACTATATAGTTCAGCGGACATGTCTCCGCGAACTAGGTCCGACTGCGAAAAGAATCGTTCCGTGTCCTTTCCGTCGTCGGAACTGTTTGGCACAACTCTAGTCTAATCATATAGCTGACTTCCATCATTGATGGTCCCTGGCATTAAGATCAACCTTGCGTCAGCGGTCACTTTTTGGGTCTTCATCTCATTCTTGAACCTCTCGAAGTGGCCTCGTAGAGTATCATTTGTACAGCTCACAGAGTTCGGAAATGTGTCCTCTCTGCCCACACAGGACACAACATGCTTCCGGCTCAGAAGTTTTGTATTTTTCTTCAAGGACACCAAAAATGAGATCTTCAAGCCTTCGGCTCCTTATAGCAGGACTGGAGAAGTAAACTAAGAATCTTGCCTTCAAATCAGGATCCCATCCAAGTTGTTGGCCCTATCCGGCCATACACCACGGTTCGATTTCGACCATTCATCATCCAATGGCCCTCTCTTAGGCCCTTGGCTGTTAGGCGGTTTCCAATTGGCGCTTGACAATTTTGGACTTTCTCTGTAAACTCGCCCTTGCGGCAATGACCAAACTGTCGATGTTAACACATTCAGTAAAAACATCATGGTGGAGTTCACGAACAAAGAACGTTTACAAATAATTAAAATTTAGCACCGAAATTCCGAGTCGGTGACATTATCTTGTGCATTGTTGGCTGAAGGGCTTCTTGCAAACCCTCATGTGTCTCAAGAGACACCGCTTCAGTTACAAAAATAAATGTTTGGCGTGACTTTTAAGCTGGCGCACGGTGGTGTGGTGTCATTGGTCCAGTTTCGTCGTTTTTCTCATTTTCTTTGATGAAGATTACCATCAAGGTCAGTGGGGATCGCTACGAAGATATGTTGGGACTTAATTTTTTCGGTCAATTGGACTGATTTGTGGTTTCAGGAAGAGTTGGCACCTCGAGCCGCGGATGTGTCAAACGTGTTCTATCGAGAAGCGTTCCTGTCGATTGGTCGCCCAGATCGTGTGATTAAACACATTTAAGTCGATCTTGTTGTCCGTTGCCTTTTGCTCCCCGCAAGCACTCCCCCCACCACCAAAATAGCTCCTACTGACGGGTTGCTTGTAGTTTCGATCGGCTGCCGAGCAGGTCAGCCCAGTTTGGTCACGTGGCACGAATGTCCCCATCATCACGCCTTCCGAGGGAGGCGTTAAATGCGATTCCATCAGGTAGGCGACCACTTGGCAGACCCAGCACGAGGTGGTTGGACCAAGTCCGAAACCTCGCCTGGTTACGTTTGGGCACAACTCTTGATGAGTTAGAGTCGATGACGGAGGATTGAGTTCCATGGAGAATTGACGTGCGTTTTTTACACCCGCGACCCCTTTAGTGGTTTATGCGGGTCAGAAGATGATGACGACACTTCTTTTTTCTAGGCCAACTGGTTAAATTCTTAGTCCACGCCAACGAGATGGTGTCCTCGTGTGTGGCCGAGCCAGTCAAAACTGTGTTCAGCGACTATACCGCTGCAGACGTGCCCGTGGTGACCATATGCACGACATCGAAATCTAAAACTAAATGCATTGCTTGTGCTTCAAACTAAAAATACAAGTTTCGAGACATCTCAAACGGTTTGCCCTTTATTTGGAAAAGATAGTTGTCCAGACCTCGTTTGAAAACCCCCTACCATGCCTCGCAGCTTCAAACTGCACGACGGGGGGTTTGAGGCTGATTCAATTGCTTCCAGCCATCCGTGGGTGTACGTCTAAAAAGTGGTGCATATCATCATCATATCCTGTATCGTATCGTCGTCCTGTATATCGTGTGCGGTTTCTGGCAATGTGCCTGAGTTCTCCCCTCAGTTCTCTCGGACGCGCCATGTATTTCTAGGATTCGAGGCAATATAATCGGTTTCCGTAGAAAGCGGATTTCGCTAACACGGCTACCCAGTCCTACTCCTAGGTCCGCAATTGAAACTCCCGTAATTCTCGAACTCTTCGAACTGGGGTAGACTCTACATGGCCTACCCACCTTAGGTATTGTTCATTCCTTAAGACCTCCAGAAATATGTGGGTGAATGCACGCTTGTCAGGTGGCGATGCGTCTGCTGATGTTACAGAGCAATGGAGCTACTCTTTGCACTGTTTTGGTGAAAATACCCAGACACCCAGAGACACCCTTTTGAATCAAATTCTCTTAAGGAAGTGCTGGAGTCTTCGTCGTTTCAGGGCACGCAACTCCGGTATGGAATCAGCTCTGAAATTCACAAAAGTAAATACTGGTGTGCCTCAGGGCTCCGCTATGGCACCGGTCCTCTTTCTTGTGTTCACCACCGATCGTCTGATAGAATTCACAAAAGTGCCTCAGGGCTCTGCTATGGCGCCGGTCGTCTTTTTTGTGTTCACTACCGATCGTCTGATGGAAACTCCTACTCAATTGAGTTGTTGTGCTCAGTTTTTTATACTCGGTTTCAAATGTCCTTGTCCTTCAGATATGGCCAACTATGACTACCACGTGTGAGCAACTCACAAAAGTCTGATCTCGATGGTATTGTTTATTGGGGCCTCAGAGCCTTCGTATGATCTAATGTTTCCGAAAGGAAGTGCTGGCATTCGTCATACTTCTTGAACGGCGCTTATATGTATAGAGGAAACTGAGAAGCTCTCTGAGCGAAGTTCTAGATGTTCTAGATGTGGCCGTGAATGCAGTAAAACGCCGTCGGAGTTTGTCTCCCCTGCTGACCTGCATGCTAGTCATAAAACGTACATATGCCCAAGACTCACACTTAGGCTGGTGCTCCTCCAACTCACTTGAGTCAGGAGACAGATCATCGACACTCTGTTTCTTGCCACCCTTTGTGATCATAAACAGTCCTCTAGAGAAGGAGACAGTGGCATTTCTCCTCTTAAGGAATTCAACCGATTCACTCTCGAGCCCATCCTCGGACCAACACAGGGCATTCTTATTTGTCAACGACCAAACCTTGCTGAGCCTATCGGTTCTCGTCCGATCATCGTCCGGACATTCTTATGGAATGCTTTCCCCAGTTCCAAGGTTTCCTCTCATCAAGGTGCTGAGTGATTTAGCATCTGTAACTCCGTCCAAACGCTCCTACACACTGTGTGCAACGCGTCAGAATAAATTTGAACTCGAAAGAACACACAGTCACTTGTGCACTGGTCCAAAAGCGCGTACCCATCATTAGTTGCATGCATCCTTCCCCCACTTGTGCGCAAAGTAATCAGATTCCGTTTTTTTTTTCTTTGCAGATTTCCTCTATCGACACAGTGTGACCTTTGATAACGTGACAACTGACGTGGAGATCATGGACACATCGAAATGCGCGGTGAGCTTCATTTACCTTTGAACCAACCAACCATCATCACAAGTACTCTCTCCACTCCACCACATCCCCACACACACGCACGCACACTGTCTCTCTCATCTCGAATTTCAGCTCATTTTCATAGGCCATCAACGGATGCCCACTGCTCCAGGCAACCTTGATCCCCGCGCCGGTCGTTGTCGGTCGTTGTCTCCGATCGGTTTCGTAACCTTCGCAACTGACTGCATTCCCATGACCGATTGCCACCGATGGCGATGGTCGCCGGCTACAACAATACCGACTGATGGCTGCATTCGCTGGTGCCACGGCTTCCATGGCTTCCACGGCTTCCATTGCAGCGCGCCTCTCTGCTGGTCTCGCTGCTAACCCTGGTGATTAATTACCCACCGGTTGAGAGTGCCTTCTAACTTCCCTCCTTTCTTTTGCTGGCCCCATCGGCTAAATGGCTTTGTTGTCTGGACACATGTCGCGAAGTCATCCGAGCCAAGCCACGAATGCAAATGACCCAATTACGCTAATTGCCAGCGGTTCCCCCGCCCATTAGGCTGACTGCAACTCCCTCGATTCCCAGTTTGTCAGCGCCTGCCTCGTTGCATCAGAGCGGTGCGTGCAGCTGGCTTTGCGAGTGGCTAGGCCACTTGACTTTGACTTGCGCGAAATGTGTCGCGGCATTTAAGTCTTTCGATTTCGAAACGAGCCGAGTTCAAAGAGGTCCCACCTCACTCCCGGTGACCGCAAGCGTCGCGTCGAGCCGGACGACGAACGTGCTTTAGTCACACCGATTGAGTGGGTGCCTGTGCCTGTGCAGGGGCATTTGAGAACATTTTTCACCGAATGCCATTTAGTGGGAAATGGAACTAGCAATTAAAAGCACCGGCCTGCCGATGGTATTTCGAAAGAAGTCCCCTGCTAGGAGTGGACAATGCCGGGCAAGGTGTCGTGCGGCATCGATTGGCGGGCGTAGTGATGTATATTTTAATTAGCGGAAATCGTGAGTTCTCGGTTATCGGCGCGCTTGCGGTGGAACGCACGGCTCTCAGGGGATTTAATGGGATTCTGTCAGGAGTCGCCGAATTGATTTACGTCGTTGCGAGTGATTGGGAAAGAGAATCGATTCGGTGCGCTGTCATATGCGGAGGCCTGCCCTGATTAGATCAAGGAGTTGCGGAGTTGCTGTTCAGTGACGATGAGGGCGTGGGAGCAGAGAACTAAAAATTGCCCAGAAGGGAGTGTCCGCCTGAGGGGAATAATGGTGTGGTGGTGTAGTTGTGACGCCGGGACTTGTAGAGCCACACAAAGAAGAATGCGCTTCGCGACCTTCGCAGAGAGGCGCGTCAAGAGAGGTGCGTGTACACAGGGGAGCTGAACCAGACATCTGGAGATCAATGCCGTATCCAAAAATGAGATCGATCGCCTTGCCAGAGGACATTTCCCTTTTGTGACCTCGGTCGAAAGGATGGTCTGCGGCCAAGCTAGGCGGTGATGTCATATGAATGAGGCGGCATTCTAGAATTAATCGAAATGTCTGATCTTTTCGACAAAGCGTTGTTGAAGAGTGTAGTTTCCTGAAGCCTTTTAAAATGAAGCCAATAGATGGGACATCCTTTTTGTCTCAACTTAGCTGGGATCCAAACCAATGGCTTGCCAGCAGAGGATGGCACTTCCCTCTGGTTGGTTCGAGAGGAGGCGACTAGACTTGATCTGTGGCTGATGAGTGACTGATGTCATATAGGCGAGTGGACACAACAGCTACGACAAGAAACATCCCTGGACGGCTGTGATCAGTTCTCTCATAATTCACTGCTTGACATAATTTTCACGCAATCGATCCCACATCTGGGCTTTGTCCGTCCACTACGATCCGCCGCACGTGAGACTCGTGAACAAACAGTTGACGAGTACATTGGCAATAATTTTGGACACAATTAATCAGCACATCACCGTCATGTCCTTCAAAACCGCCCGCAAAAGCCCACAAAAGCCCACAAAATCAGTGCAATTTGTCACTTTGCCATGATCGGGGTCGCCGCCATTAACATTCCCTGCAGCGCTAGATAAATCCAAGACACTGTCAACGACTCAGAATTCCAATTACAAGTGCGGACAACAAATCGTCGATTCTCCGAAAAAAAAAAAAAAAAAACGCGATTTGCAATTATAATCCCACAGACCCTCCGCACACACTCACGGTATCACGTCGCATGTATCTCAGTCAAAACACATGAAATACACAAACTGTCCACTTACTCACTCTTATTTATTGCATCTCGTTGCACCTAATGCCAAATCGAGGGAGCCCACTGCACTGCAACCGTGCTGCGCGGTCGCCATCGCTCCTTGCCTCCGTCGTCGTCGGGCAGACATGCCAAAAAGAGCTTAGAGCGGCGACTTTGACAAATGCACCTTAAATTAGCCTCCCCGGCGAACCTAACCTTTTCAATTATTGATTAGTTGTGAATTTGAGATTATTATGCAAATATCTGGGGACTTTGGGACTTTCCATTAGGCCGTGCACGTCGCGGCGCGGTCGTCGGGATGCCTGTTGTCTGCAAGTGAAACATGACTACTGGCTTCGTCGGCGTGGACAGCGCTAAGAGGCCCCCGGGTTGCGCAAAGTCCCACCGGCGATGTCATAATTTATTCGATAAGCGACGTCGTCGGGCCAGCCAGGGCGCATGGCGTTCCAGTAGACAATGGTCTTGCGCAACCACCCGCGCTCGTGAGAATGAACCCTACCGCCACATGGCCCGGCCGCTTAGAACGAACCAACTGCAGCAGCAGCACTTTCGCCGGCCCAGAGACCACTTTCACAAGTGGCAGGACTCACGCGACGATGAAGATGTGCTTCCAGAGCTGATGACTGGCGAGCAGCCTACGCACAGCAGCGCCCGCGGCAAGGAGCTCTCTGATTGTCGGAATCATCAGACGACGCGAGCGCTGGTTACAGTGACCCACATACCGGGTAGCAAGTTGCAACTCACTTTTCTCATTCCCGCGGCAGTGCGGCCGCGTCCGCGTGGACGATTTACATATCGCCATCGCCACTCTTCCTCCCTTGGGCGGGGGGTGTGCTCGCACTCGGGCACTGTGGGTAATTTGTAATTTGATTGCTCGGCGGATGATTGTCTGCCGCGCATGAGGCTTCTCCGTGGCGCTGCGGGCCAGCAACGATAAACGTGTCTCTGCAGCGTCAGTGGGTTTGTGTCTCTGTCTCCGTTTGTTTGCTTTCTTGCCGTCCATCGAGTCGGTGTGTGTGTGTGTGTGTGCTTGGCAGGTTCTGGTTGTTTTGCTTCCAGTTCCGTGGAAAGAAATCAAAATTAGATATGGCTCCGGTTCTGGCCGCTGTTTCCTGTGGGAATGTGTGTTCTACATTTCACGGAGCAATCTGCCAGATTAAAGGGCGTCAAGTCATGATTGTGCGCGTTTCTTTGATTTCAGTTGAAAGCCGACAAACGGACTGGATTGTGGTCAAGTTTCTTTTGGAGTGCGATTCTGTGAATACAAACAGCGCACGGGAAGTGACCTCGTTTGTTTTTTCCTGAGAATGGAAGGTGCACTTTCTCTGAGAGAATCCCTTTTTTGCAGCACCAGGACGGGAGGGGAAATCTGGTCACGACCAAGGTTGGGAAACGAAGCATTGCAGCAAAAGACAGGACTTCTAATCTGACTTTGAATGTGTTGTTGTTTGGCTTAAAATCTTTATAAACCGAAGAATGGCGGTTCAATCTGATCCTAGACGCAAGCGAAGACGGCATTTGGAAATGGAGACCTAATAAATGCGATTGCAAGGTTTTATGGTCCGAATTTATAAACCGCGAAATTAAGCTAGATGATTGCAACTGCAGCGTATCAGTAGGCACCGTGATGGGTCACTGCCTGGTGGGTCTCACATGTAGATGTCCAGAAACCGCAAAGAGGGGAAGTTCTGGGGCGTAGACACAAGCTGTTTGAGCAGACACAAGTTTACTGTGTGTGTTCAGCTTTAGTGATCTTCGAATCACAACCATCACAGCATTTCATCAATTTCGGTTTACTCTGTATTTAGTGGCATTCTTGGGGAATGGGTGAACTTGCGCTTATCGTGCTGTCCCTTAGGACATTCCCCTAGACCCCTATTTTTTCCGTATTTCGTGGTAATGATGTAGAAGTGAAAATTCGAGGGCTTATCAAGAGCTTGTTGACGGATATTTGGTGTTGGAGTTGACGCCATTACCCACTACGCCGCTGAAGCTAATCAGTCAGATTGACTTTTTGTTAATAATTATTTAAACTAAACTTTGCGAGTCCGATGAAAGCGCATTCGGTGTCGAAGGGTCTTCCTGTTTTTCCACGCACCCTCACCACTGCTCAGACAAAGTGATTTCCGTTTTAAAACCTCGAGCTGAAGCAAAGCTTAACGCAGAAACCGACTGTTACAGCTGCGATAAATTCCAGTTATTTATGGAGTACCACAAGGATCGTAACACGGACCAACAGTGTTCATATTTTTTACAAACGAGTTGCTCAAGAACCGTAGCGCCATTGCCTTAGCAAATCACAAGGCCTTCGGTGTCCAACACAAGTGTATTGACGTGGTTGAGGGAGCTGTTACATGGTGATGATGGGCATGACAATGGGCTTTGAATCCCCCTAAGACATCATCCGTGGTTTACTTAATGGCAGTACTAGTCTCCTTACCCGATCATAGACCTTATCGAAAGCTTTGGGAGTCACCACCGGCAGCCAATTGAAGCATATTCACAAACATCTCTGAGAGGACACAAATTTCTCTGAGATTAGACAACAGCACTGAGGCTCTGTGTCGTCTGGAAAACTCCCGTCGATTAGTTTCAGTTTCAACTTCAGAAGCGGTGATTTAGCCGAATCCAGAGAATGTGGAATTCTTACGTATTCGTTGCTTCACGCAACACTTTCCACGACTACAAACTGACAGCCAGCCTTCACTTAGGAATTCCAACCTTCACCTTGCTTCTGAAAACCCGATCATTTGATTGACCGCGTGCCACTATACACCAAACCCCCTCCATCCCACCCTGCTCTCAATAACCAATGCAAGTTCAAGCCGATAATCGTCCATATCAGTTTTGATTGACACACAAAAGCCATCAAGTGGCGCCATCTGACTGCTCGATGTCACTATCAGATTGTGACAACTGTTCATCGCGTAACATCTCAATCAAGTCTAGTCGACGACTCGACTCCACTCGACCGAAACCGCAAATTACAGACGACCAAACAAATAAATTTAATTGCGACTTAGGCGTGCATCACACAAGACCTTGAACTGCTTACCAGCGGCGAACAGCGAACGGCTGCTGCTCCTTCACCTCACAGCATCGCAGCATCGCAGCATCGCAGCAACTCCTCTCACGCTCTGTTTCGCAGATGTTGTAGTCGCGTTTGTCAACCCGTTGACTTCTGCGGTCGCACTGTGCACACGTAATTCTATAATCAGCCCATCTGACATGTTGCCTACAAATCCAGCCGCAAATCTAACCGCAACACTATTACTTTGTATCTGCTCATGTGGAGAGAGTCTCGTTTTTTGTTTTGTCTTGTCTTGTCCCAATCGGCGGAGTTTTCAATTTTTGAATTAAATTTTCAGTTTTTGTACTACTTACAGAAAACCGGCTGCCTCTACGAACACATCCGATGGGGGGATGCGTTCGTTGTTGTTTATTCGATTTGTGATAAGCCGAGCTTCTCCGAAGCCGAGGACTGTCTGGAGCAGCTGTCCAAGCTGAAATTGCCATCATACTACACCACCCTGCTGCTGGGAAACAAACGAGATTTAGATCATGCCAGGTAAGTGATCGACGTCGCCATCTCTCATTTGACACTGACAGTTGTTCTCTCTTTTTGCTTGCAGGAAAATATCTGTGAACGATGGACACGAATTGTCACTGAAGTACTCATGCCAGTTCTACGAGGTTTCGGCGGCGGAAAGCTTTGCCGGGGTGTCATTGGCGTTTCAGTCATTACTGCGCGAGGCTAGATCCATTCAGTTACTAAAAGCTTTACCCATTAGACGAAAACTTGGAGTTAATAGTGTATCCAAAGTGAGTATGAAGCCAGTTATCTGACGCACTATGTTGGTTGTGTTTTGTTTTGTGGAGAAGAGAGTGGTCGTCCATGTAGTGGTTCCGAAAGACGGTAAGTAGGTACATAGAACTATCGGTCCAATAGCAAGGAGGGATTCATTGTTTCGTCGTCGCCTCTAGTGACCCGCATGTTCCACTAAAGGAGTCGCATGACAGATCTTCAAGCCACTCGTTCCTCAGCCAACCAACCACCTCAGCCCTGCTCTGCCAAGTGGTAGTCTATCTGCTGGAATCGCACTTTAGGCTAGCCTCGGAAGTCGTGATGGTGGGGACATTCATTCCACGTGGCCAAACCATCGAAGCATAGCCCTTTCCTTTCAAAGAAGCAGCTGCCCGACGCTGAGTACCTCGCGCACTGCCGTGTTTCTCACCCTATCCCGGCGAGTAATTCCCACAACAGAACTCGGCAGCCTGTATTCGCGACCTTATTCTTTCGGTTACTCCCCAAATTTCACGATCACAACCTTAGTTGGAGCACATACGGCGTTAAAGACCGCTAATTTGTCTTCGCCACCAAGCTCGGTCTTCCCGAGTCCAAGCCGATCTTCCAAGCTCTTTCAAAATTCAAAAGGGGATCACAACGCCTTGCTTTTGCGGAGCATTGCAACACGGCCGCATACTTACTTACTTACTTGTCAGGCCTGCGACTTATCGATGAGTTGAGTCTGAGCGACAGCTGCCTTCGTCGATGGTCCTGAGCACCAGTCAGCCAAGACTAAGGTGTTTTGCGTCCGATGACTTGGTCTTTAGTCCGCAGGATCTCTCTCTCGAACGAGGATGCACGGATTCGAAGACCTTCTTAGCCAGAGCATTGTGGTCCATGCACTCGATTTAGCCAAGCCAGTGCAACCGACAGGAGTACATCCACAACTTGGTACTGCTCGTAGACTTGGCGGTGATGCCTTCTCCTCCATTTACCTTCCTCGCAGACGGGCCCACATCGAATTTAGCTTTCGAAGGTCTCCAGAATCAGCGCTGTAATTTTGCTTAGCGTCCAGCTTTCGGCTCCAGAGTTGGACTGGCAAAATAAGCGTTTTGTGGATCATGATCTTGGTCCTTCGAGTCAGAAATTTTGACAAACCGAAGTAGCACCGGCTGCCAATGGCGATTCTACGTCGGATCTGCACTGTGATGTGGTTTGTGGAGTTCACGCTTGCCCCGAGGTAGACGAACTCCTTTACTACCTCGAAGTTGTAGCTGGCGATCGTGATGTGCTGTCCTAGGTGGTGTGAGACTAGTTCGTTTCGCCTGTTCTTCAATCGAGGTAGAAGCTTCTACTACGACACGTTGGGCCCGGCCGACGATGTCGATGTCATCTGCCTATCCTAACAGTTGGACTGACTTGTAGAAGATAGTGCCTTCCGTGTTTACAGCTGCCCGCCACAGTATCCAGCTTGAAGAAATCACACGACAGCGCATCTACTTGCCGCTCCGGTCCCGGTTTCAAACGCCTCTGAAGTCCTTGAGCCGAACTGCGCTATGCTTCGCGTATGGATTAGCGTGATGCGACACAACCGGATCCATTTTTCCGGGAACCCGAATTCGGTCATCGCCTCCATCAGTCCCCTGCGATCAAGGCTGTCGGTAGCGGCTTTAAAATCGACGAAGAGGTGGTGCGAATCAATTTAAAACTCGCTGGTCTTCTGCAGGATTTGCTCTAGAGTGAAGATTTGGTCTACAGTTGATTTGCCGGGAGGGATGCCGCACTGGTATGCTTCGAATAGTGCGGTCCAAAACGGCATTTGACGTTTACACAGTACGCTGGATCGGATCTTGTACACGACGTTGAGCAGGGATATACATTTATAGTTGATGTATGAGGTAGGGCCGCCTTTTCTGTGGATGGGACATATAGAGTATCAACTTCCAGTCGCCGCGTATGACCCTTCAGATGATCTGGTGCATGTTATCTACCAGAACATCGCCCCAGTTTTGAAGAGCTCTGATGTTAAGCAATATGAGACGGCGGCCTAGTTGTTCTTCAGCTTTTTAATAACTGAGCCGACTTCTCCAAAGCTAGGTGGGAGGACTACTTCATCGACTGGAGTTGGAATTTCTTGATTCCCTATCACTCTCTCCTGGTCAGGCCCGCTAAGCAGCTGTTGGAAGTGCTGCTTAAACACACATCCACTATTCCCCGCCGGTCAGTAACAAGTTCGAAGAGCTCGGGTGCTTTTCCTGAAGCCTGAAGATATACTTTTGGCTTATTTTTAAAGGGCCCATATTTTCTGTCGTTCAGGTTGCGAGATCCGTTTTTTTTAGGCGTCAACGCTTCTTCTCCTCCCGTCTTCTGATCTACAACTACTCTCGCGAGCCCTTTTTCGTATGCATCGTAGGTGGCTGTCACACTCATCACCATTTCACGGGCTTCTTGGCGTAGGTGGTGGGTAGCCTACTTCTTTAACAGGTGAGCGGCAATGCGACCAAAGTGTTGGACGCTGTCTCGTACATAGTTGCTCTTCGCAGCCTCTATCGATCTCCGGTGTACTCATTCGACCATTGGCCCTTTAGTAGAGCTCTGAATCGTGCTGCTAGGAGGGAGTGGTCAGAGTCGGCAGTGGCTCCACTGAAAATTCGCATTTGATAGATGTCTTGCATCAATGAGCACGTGTTCGATTTAGTTGGGTTGCTTCTCATTTGCGAGGAAATCCCGTGCTCTTCTGTGAATCGAAGGGCGGTTGAGCTTATCTATAACTTCGACGAAAATGTACTTCTACCGACTTTGGCATTGAAGTCTCTGAATTCCGAATTTTGACATCGTATTCCGGACAGACCAGTTCAAAGAAGTCATCTCCGATACAGTATTCAGTCTTGGCGGTGGGGACTTGTTGGAGCATCTGCCCCGAATGCGGGCAGCCAGGCCGATCGTTTTTCAGTGTGTGCCTGAAACACAGTAGTGCGTTGCTGCTGCCGTCATCATTCAACGTACGCAATTCAGTGGCTTGCGTCGATCTGTGTTGGCTAAATAATGCGAGAAAGGTGAGGATCGTAATGATATGTCAAACGTAAGACGAACGCACATCATTATCGAACATGGCCGCCATTTTTGAGAGCGAGCGGCGTTCATCTGTCACTTCACTACAAATTGGGAGTTTTCTGTGCCAACAGAGAGAGAGGGAGAGGGAGAGAGGAATGTGACTATCTAAAGGGGAGAAATGCGGGAAGGTCCCAAGATTTCGCGTCTGGTACTTGTGTGGCGGCCGTGGCGTTGTGGGTTCGTGCCTCGACTCCTATCCAGATGAGTCTACGCACCCCAGGTTCGATTCCCGGTATGAGCAAATTAATTTTCACGGCCCCACCTCTTTTGAGTCACTGACAAAGTGTAGAACTGTCAAGAAGAAGCTTCTCCAGCGGAGTTGGCATAAAACTGTGGGTCCTTGTGTGGCACCCCCCTCTCGTAAAAGAACAATATCGCGCTCAACACGAGTCGTTGCTGAGAAGCTAGGACCTGGCCCTGTACGATATGGGCTGTAGCGCCACATGTTTTTTTGAGAAAGAAAACAGCTGATCAGTGAGGCGTCATTTCAACGCAGTATGTCAGGGCATTACATGCGGCGACCTGACCGCTTTAGTAAAGCGAATTCCAAGTACAACCTTGTGTGTGATTTTTTATCGAGGCCGTACTAAATCATTTCGTGTACTAGTCTAGTCTAGTGTTTCCAAAATGTACTAAGTTTAATTTTTTTCTCATTTTTCTTTCCAGGTTCTAGGCAATATTTTTGGTAAGAACAGCAAAGACAGGAAGAAACGCCCGTCCCTGAGTATATGAGCAAGGACTTCATCAGCAGCAGCTCTTAAGGATACACACACACACACACACACACACAAGTAGCATCATAAAGTTCCATCTCTAGCCACTAAGTTTCACATTTCGTTTGTAGACTTAAGTAATTTAATATTCCCTGTGTCTCACACAACAACAATGCATGTCAGTATGTAATGAGTCGGATACTATGCGTATACACACAATGCCATATTTTTTAAGGTCGAAATCGAAAGGATTCCGCGCATTCTACGAGAAGACTTCATCCCGCCACGGGACGGTCTTCACGTGTTTCTCACATAATCTTAGTTACTGCTTGTATAAACTTGTAATTTATTTATTTGTACATATTTATGCATTATTTTAAGTAGTTTTTGCTTGTATTTGTACGTTTAGTTGACAGTATTGAATTGTTTTTAAGCAGAGTAGAGTAGGGCACGCCTAGAGTTGTAAGGATGGAAGGCAATGGTTTTTTGTTTTTTAACTTTGGAGAGGAGTTGTCAAAATTGTTCACATGTGATCTTTCGATGAAATCGGGTATTTTTTGTTGAAATTATTTTCAGTTTTATCAATATTTGTATGTTCCTGTTTACTGTTTATGTATGTACGTATAGATTTTGTATTTTTTACAACCAATTCAAAAAAAAGAATCAATACTAAATAAAGTTGAACTAAAAAATGTTGTCGCTGTTCTTATTTGAAAATGTTCTGCCTAGCTGGCGTACTCACAAACGATGGAGTTCAGGACGCGCATTTCGTTTGGATTCCATGGAGATTTAGGACCTTTCAGAGACAAGATAAAGAAAGTACCAAAAATACACACAACTTCCGGTTGAATCAAGCACTTCATTTGAATGTTTCTGAATAGATCTCTCAGGAGTGAGTCGAAATTTATATGAATTTTATTAGTTTTCAGCAGTCGTCTTTGGAGAAGTCATCGGGAATCATGGCTCTCTCACGCCAACATCCAAAAGAGCAAGCGGCGGATCGGTCTTTTGTTAACCAGATGCATCACATCGCGATCGATGTCAGGAACTACGTCGGTATCTCCATTTAGGCCCATTGTGCTACCACGCGGATCTGTGTTTATCTATTCCGCAAACCAATTAGTGCTTTTAATAAAGGATGGCTGGCACTAATGCTGCTCAGTTCAGCCAGTTTATCGAAGTAGCAGGCTTCCAGATGTTTGAATCTGCGGGAAGAGAGAGAACTGCAGCTACACAGCAGGTGGTTTCTTCCTCACCTTCATCCCTGCAACTTCTGCAGAAGTCGTTGTGAGGAAGGCCTAGTCTAGAGGCGTGGATTCCAATGGCATAATGCTCTGTTATGACGCCAATGAGGCGGCCTACTTAGGGTCGATCGTAGACCAGAGTTGTGGCAATAAGGTATCCTGTTCCATTTGCTCATCTGCTAGTCATTTGAGCTAGAGTTTCCAGCCTTAGCTAGCTTAGGGTGGGTCTCGACCCGGAAGGAGTACAGAACTTGTGCCCTCCCTAGTGAGTTCGTCCAATTCTCTGGAACGTCACAGTGTCTCACATCTCACAGTGTCTCACCGGCACTCACATAAGATGGATGTTAAAATACTTGGCCATCTCGTTAAGATATAGGCGGCAGTTAGGGGAAGTCTTGAAGCTTAGAGATTTAATCGCTGCCTGGCTATCGGAACAGATAACGATATCTGCGCTTCATATTACATTGTTTCTTAGCCAGAACAGAGCTTCTTTAATCGCCATAGTTTCAGTCTGAAAGACGCTACGTAAGGAGAGCGGGCTGATCAGATCCTTGGAATAGACGCCAGCCCCCACACCTGCATCCATCTCCGATCCATCTGTGAAGATTCGCAGAGGACCGTCTGGTTATCAGACTCCTAGTAGTTCTGGAGGGATGCTGGTTGAGAAGTTTTCGAAAAGGGTGTTTAGGTGACGTGAGGTGGGTATAGAACTATACCTACTGAGGATCGTTGAATGTCCAGACTGAAGTTCTTTCTAGTTGTGCAGCCTAAGTAGCCTACTTCTTGAGGAACTCCAGTGAGCTGACTCACATCAGCGTAAATGTCTTCTTACTAAACATCAACTGGCCTTAGAGAAGAGTAATCCAGTGTAGACTGGTCTACAGTCAGCCTCTAGAGCCTAAACTAACTGATGCGTCAGAGAGTCATAGGTGAGAAGGAATGCTGGTGATATATATGCAGCGTGTAAATATATGCAATTTTGGTCAATTTTGGTCGATAACTACGCACTTGAACTCCAGTGTCTAGGTCAAATTTACGGCACGACAAACATTTTTTATAATACACGGCTCCGACGCGCAGTATGTTATTGTCCTTCTAGCGGAATTTCATTCTTGTTGCGCTTGGTATAGCTAAACTGGGGATTTTCCTATTCGGTGATGGAAAAAAAAGTAATTCTATCACCGATAGGGGGCGTATAGGCCAAGCCATCTATCCTCATAAACCTCATGCATACAAACGTCTTTAACTAAAAGACCACTGGATCGAGTCTGTTCAGAAAAGATAGTAAAACATTAATTTCACCCTCCTGGCAATTTGTGGATCCTATCCCAAGAGAACTGCGCTGGGTTGGCAGCCAAGAATGAATCAAGCCAATTTTTGATATTCTGCTCGAATGTGAACCGTATTTCAGTGTGGGCGTTCTATATCGACCGGTAGTCGACAAATGATAATCAGAAGGGGCAAGGTCTGGGCTCTAAGGCGGATGGGGTAAAACTTCCAATCCACTGTTTCCCAAATAGTTCTTAATCGGAGTAGCAACGTGGGGCCGAGCGTTGCCATGATGGAATATTATGGCCTCGTGTGTGGTCGCTTTTCGGCTACTGCTCTCTGCAAGCGGATTAACTGTGTTGAAACTGACCCTTAAGAAGGCCGACCTAGGCTTCCATCGCATCTATCCCTTGATGCGCAAGCAAAGTGGATTAAGACAGTGACCGAAACTGCTGTTATACAAGCAGCTTATACGGCCGATCTTAACGTACGGCTTCCCAATACGGCACACCACCTTTAGGACCAGCGTGACGAAGCTCGCAATTTTCGAAAGAAAAATACTGCGAATATGTACCGGACTGACCTTCGGCAGGGACCGTCAAAGGCACCACAGCAACAATAGGCTTTACGACCAAGCACGCAGCATCCCCCTGCAACAGTACATGGTGACACTGTTCATGAAGCAGCTACTAAGCATCAACAACCATCCTAATGAGGAAATCAGGTACCTGAGAAACACAATCCCTGGACAGCGCTGCCTCAACGCGTTAATCTGCTAAGCAAGCAGAACTTTCCAACGACGTCGAACAACGAGCTGCATGGATTCTACCAGAGCAGCGATAGCAATCAGCATCGAGGCTAAGTCGGCCAAGACCCATTCCAAAAGGACCACCATGGACACACGGACTTGAACAACCAGCCATTGTAGGACATACAAAAAAACAAATATATAAAGACAATAATAATAAGTACTAAATTAAACAAAGTACATCAGTTGGCCCCTATTTTTGAGCCAACGCCTTAACCTTTAGCTTGTAAGTCTAGTTGTAATCTCAACATTTCCCGTTCAAATACATTTTTGAATTGTAAAACTTGTTTACGCTTCAAATGAACGACATATACTGAAATGACGTACAATGGCAGTAGTTTTGCAACGCATGTTCCAATGGACTTATACAAGTTACGTCATCTCTTAGCAAGCTGTACGAAAGTTATAGACCCAATATTTGATATCTTTTTTTTTAAATTTTTAATAGTCAGCTACTATGATGGACATTCATCGGAGGCCTTTAACAGAGCAATACTTTCTTGAGGTAGAAGGTTCCTTGTTCTATGAAGCGCTGTACTACGACTCGAAAGATGTGGATCTGATGAAGTTATATAATATAATACATCCTTACACATTCCAATTTATGTTTCTAAGCTTCTAGTGCCCTTTGACTGAAAAGTTATTAATTTTATTTTAACCCTCCGCAAAAGACCATCCTCCGGAGTGATCACTTTATTATGCTTTTCTTGTCTTAATCGAGATTTCAAGATGGGCTGCCCCAAAATAAATGAACTATATGCAAGCTCTTTTACAAGATTTTATACATCTCTCTTGGCAATCAAACTTAAAGACACTTCTGCGGCACTACGAAGTTCTCTTGTCGTTTTAGTGCAAATGAGTTATTTTATTTTTCGTTCCTGCACTTCGATAAATGCTTTCGAAGGTCGTCCAAAAGTCGATGACATGCTTGATGTTGGGACTAGATCCTAAAACTACCGGGAATCCGATTTCCTGGTCCGCATTATCGTTCCGAAACATTAGCTTTTCTCGCTTACTTGGTCCCCGACTTGTAGGCAACTTGCAACTCAAAGTCTATAGCAGGCTAGGAATCACCCAAATGCCAAAACTTTCCATTATGTGGACAGAAAGTGGCCTCTTTCGGTCATCAACCCGCGCAGGGGACCTGTTTGGTCGTAGATTTTCATTTTTCAAATTTTGACGATTTTTAATGGGCTGGTAAATGAACATAAAAAATTTTTTTGGCTTGTAACTTTGCATACATTTATTGGAAGACTTAGAAAAGAAGAAAAAAATCGTACATCATATTTTTTTGTTCTTGTTTTTGGTGATCAAACAAAAGCCCTTCTTTGCGGCGGCGCATGTGATTTCCGCTCACTGGAACATCTGGAACCAAAAATTCAAACGGGATTAGAAAGAGTACCAGTTTTGGCTCTGGTATGAACTATGATTGTTAATTTCGCACAAAAATTAACAAAATGGCGGACATTTGAAATATTTTATTTTTAAATCACCTTTTTTTCAGCCGCAAATCAAGTTAAAAAGTAAAGAAGATCTTCACCGATTTGATTTATCCTAGTTCATACCATAGCTATATATGTATAGAACAACGTACTGAACGAACTGATTGGATTAATAGTTTTTGAGTAACCTCATGCGCCAGTCGTAAAAACCCGGTTTCGAGAAAAACGCGTTTTAAGTTTTGAGAAGCAAATTCTTGGGTATAAAACCTACCTATCGTCAATCAGCTATGCCATATCCATATAAAATTCCTTCCGTTTCTTCAAAGGCTTGATTTGCTTCGGCTTGTTGGTCTCTCCGAGCAATTCTGGCCTCTCTGGAAGCCTCAGTGAGGTCCTCCTCAGCCTGCGCGAAGTACTGCTCATAGAGTTTCTCTTGGAGTTTGGCTGCTGCCCGTCCAATTTTGACTCCTATTGTCTCCATTATTTTCAAAATTGTGACAAAACCTTCGTTAAATATACATGCCGCTGTTTGGGTAGCAATTTCAACAATGTGTCTACCACTATACGTAGGTGTGTTTGGGCGCAAAAATTCCAGACAGAATTGTTGCACGACTCGTTGTTGTTCTGCGTATAATCTTATATCTCACGTAGCTGTGTATTCACTTTCCTGCTCTTTATTTCGTTAAGTAGGGGGGGCTAGAAGCAAAATATGCCCAAGGGGAACCCATGAAGGGACAGGGCCACTAATGAGAGCTAGGTACCTGCGAGGTGGCCCAAGCTGCACATGCGCTCTCGCCGTCGCCTGACGCTTGCAGCATAAATCGGCAAATATCTTCAAGAGTTTTTGAAATTTTCACTTGAAATTTTAAAGGAACATTCTTGAATAGTTATAGGTTCGAATTTAATAAAAAGAGAATGGGGGTCCTCTTATTCGAGCGATGTTAACTCACAAAAACGATTCTGGCAAGTTATAGTCCGGAGGAGGTATAAAATAATATCTCAAGATGGACACTTTGAAAGCTGTGCACAAAGTTGGAATGCAAAAAAAAAGGATACATCTAAGGCCTTCAAGCAAGACAATAATTACTAACACTTGCCGAGCTCGCACAAGGTTCAAACTTTCCTAAAAGATTCTTTAAATAAGGGACAAGAAACTAAAAAAAAAAAATAGATCGATACCGTTGCTACTTACTTCACACGAATTCAATGAACTTGTCCTTAATAATGCAAACATTTCTCCTCCTCACAAATTATTGCAGTTTGCGATGTCACACAGAACGTTAATACCTGTCGTTTGATACCAAACTTGTGTCATTCGGACGATTTTGATTTTTGAATTGAGTTCGGCTGGATCCGCAAAATAACACACTGTGCGACGCTCTCTAGTCGATTGGAAGCCATGGGGACCACAGGCCACATACTCGTCAGCTGTACAAGACTTTTCGATTCTTTCCCTGCTCGTGTATGTTGCGTCATATTCACGTTCAAAGTTGCGCCCGGTCTTCAGTCAGATGAACATCACAAACACTGGCAACACTGAATCGCATCCTACTCGCATCTGGCATGCCACGCCACAAGAAGGGTACCCACGTGACCGTGCATCTTGATGTCATAAACGTGCCTTCCCTCTTCTTAACAAAGGCATTTACAACATCCCGGCCACTAATTGTGAGTATTGCCGGAGATTGAATAGTCCATCGAGAGGGCGAACCGCTAGACGGATCCCAAAAAGAATCCCACCAGTTGGCGCCCATAAAAATTCTAATAAAACACTTCCGCAATTGAGGCGAAGGCGACGACCCCCAGTGCCCATTGAGGCGGCAAAGCAGCCTCCTTCCGAGCCAAGAATGCCAATTTGCATTCGAACAGGGCACAACAATCCTCCTCGGACGGGGGCCAAACAACATTATTAAATCACCTAAGGACATCCCTGCTTCTCAAATAAATTTATTATCCCATTATTCTGTGGACCATGGAACAGTCTGCGTTCAGCATTGAGCACCGACTGATCTTCCGCATCTTTCTGACACAGACACTGTCCATCATGTGCCGTGTGTGTGCATCGCTGTGCGACTGTCAGAGGACCCAGACGCAGTATCTCGCTTCTAACATGCAATCTAATGAAATCTCCGGCCAATGTGGCCGTGTGAAACGAGCCAACTGCTCCCTCTCGTTGATCCGCACACATGCAGCACTCCACATTTAATTGCTGTCAGTCTGACTGCTGATTAGAGATAGCACTGGGTGCGATGGGTGCTACTGTTTGGTGGTTAGGCGGCGGCGAACGGCTAGTCGCACTGCTATACCAAGTGTCAAGGTTTAGTGTGAGATTTGAGATCTTGATGGGTGCTACCAGACCAGCAGCGCAGAGAAGCTACCGAACTGCACGTCGCGTTCACGGAAATGTTTTACTTTGCCATTGAGAGGCGGGCCGCCACGTCTTGTCGGTGTGGCAGTGGCGTTTTGTAAGATTCTTCTGTGGCACACACTGAGGAACGGATGTGCATGCAGAAGAGGACGATACCGTCGCAGAGGCTCTGCACCTATAAGTCGTACTTCAAGAATTTTTGGTTCGTTGTTTGGAAGAGAACGAGTGCCGTGACGATTAGCTGGCGTCACGATCGGCTGGCGTCGCAAAATGTGATTAAGACCCAGAGGATTTTACGGCTCCAACTGAAACTCGCTCGAGGCAGGGCTTAGAGAAAATTTTCGCGTGCTTGTTGACTCTTCATTCGATTTCTATGACTTCGGGGGGTGGATCAGCAATTCAGACGGTCTGCTAGCAGGGCGACCACCGCTGGGCGGCTTTATCTCACACCTTGTCTTTCGTTGAGTCTCGAACTAAATTCCTTTAGCAGTTGACGTCAGGAGGGATGCTGTTGATGATCAACAGTCTAGTCGAGTACTGTAAAATATCGAACCTGAGCAAGTCGAAAGTGAGAAGAGAGAAATGGGAATGACAGGCCAAGTGTGGGGTTTTCACCCTTTTGAGGAGTCAGAAAGATTTCTTGGCTAATTTGTCGACTCCCTAACAGCCCCAATTACATGATATATCTGGATACTGGTGTCCAACCCCTTTTCTTAGAAACTCTTCGGCTGCATTTCGAATATACAGCTAACAGGCTAGCCAAGCACGTACTTAAACACATCAATTGATGAAAAGACACGCTATACCAAAACTGGGAATGCATAGCGGCTGAAAGTGGTCTCAATCTTGACATGTCAACGGAGGATTTGGCGCAGCTCTGAGATCAAAGTTCAGCACATCATTATCTGCAGTTAGCACATTTTGGTACGAAAAGTATGTGTGCGATGCCCGGTGCTCCCAGCATAGACAATATTGCTCGCAACTGAGGTACGATCTTAAAGATGACACATATTTTATTAACGGCTATTCTATTGACAAAATTAGCATGGTACTAGAAGCTAGAGGTGAGCTGCTTGCATTAAGATTTGTGACACATCGTCTAGAGTTACCACTTCTCTGCAACCACAGTGAGAGAGAAGACATATTTCAGGAACGTAGCCTGGATATGAAGAAAGCACTAAGTGTCTTAAATGGAAGACATGGTTGGAATGCGTTACACACTTACTCTGTCAAAGCGCTTGCGTACAGAAACAGCATTGTCGAAAAATGTTTCTGAAAACTGTGTAAAATTATATGTGGACCAAAACCCAAATAGACTTAAAACATGCTATAGGAAAGTTTTTCAAAAAAAAAAAAAAACACCTAAAATTCAGAAAAATACATGAAATCTTCATTTGAATCGATAGTACGGTCCGTATAATTTAATGTTTGAAGATTATTTCATGCAAATTTTGACCTTGACTGCGCCTCAAATGGTCCATCCGCTTAGTCCACTTTTGGCATACTCTTTCCAACATTTCGGCCGGTATCTCACGAATAAATGCTTCCATGCTGTTTTCCAATGCGTCAATTGAAGCGGGCTTGTCCGTATAGACATGAGCTTTAACATAGCCACACAAAAAATAGTCTAAAGGCGTTAAATCGCACGATCTAGGCGGCCAATTGACTGGTCCCGAACGTGAAATAAGATGTTCACCGAACTCGCCTCTCAATAAGTCCATTGTTGCGCGTGCTGTGTGGCATGTGGCACCGTCTTGTTGAAACCACATGTCATGCAAGTCAAGCTCTGGGCAAGAAACGTTGGATATCATCTCACGGTAGCGCTCACCATTCACAGTTACGTTACGATTCGCATCATCTTTGAAGAAGTACGGTCCAAAGATGCCACCAGCCCATAAACCGTATCAAACTGTGACTTTTTCTGGATGCATTGGTAGCTCTTGCATTGCCTCTGGCTGATATTCACTCCAAAATCGACAATTCTGCTTATTTACGTACCCATTGAGCCAAAAATGACCTTCGTCTAAACTGACCATAAAATGGAAGAAGCGCGCGATGAACTTTCTTAACAGAGCACGCATTTTGAAAATAAAATTCAATAATTTGCAAGCGTTGTTCGTTTGTAAGACGATTCATGGTTAAACTTTGGACCAAACTGAAGATGTTTGACAGTGAAACAAAGCACGAAACGTGCGTCAACTGTTTAAACCAGTGTTGCCAAAAAGATAATAGCTAAAAAATCACGCGGGAAAAAGGTAAGGCACAAGGCAGGTGAGCACCTGTGAGCTCTCCTGTCGTACCGACTATCTCTGCCAGCTACAGCTGAGTACTTTGTGGATCCCTAACTCAAGTGAAAAATCAGCCTAGGCAAGCGAATGAGGAAGACAATGTATAGTCGCAAGCTCTGTCTGCAAGCACTGGCCGGAAAATTCAAAAAGTCGCTGCCCTACGGTTCTCTGGTATGGAGGAAAGTCTTTAAGGAGAAATATCTTTTAACGCAGCTTACAAAAGATTGCCAACGATCGTATTCTTCCCGACCTAATCCCCGGAAATCGTGCAACCTCATCGGCTCTGAGGCACAGAGAGGCGAAAACCTTACGGTCACGCATCCATACTTAATGTTTGGACAGCCGCACAGTACGACAATCAAGTGGACTACCTACAACCAAAACTAGCCCCGGAGAAGACCATCCACTTACGTTGTCCAGACCGAAAGCAAATGACAAGAACAATTGGTAGTAGCAGAAGGGGAAATCTTCTTGTACCCGCCTCAGAAACGAGTGCATCCATCGCATTCGTAGAAATCGCATTCTATGGACAAAAATTACATCTTTGCATAAATATACTTGGGGTATTTTTCCTTGCTTAGCAATCATGACCCTCGAGCTTCGTGACACCCTATCATACATCTTGCTGTAATCATTCGCCGGAGACTGTGTTTTGTTCTCGCTCTTCTTTTTCGAGCTCGCTATGCTTATACGTCGTACAGTGGTCTCGTTGAATGGGAGATTTGGAAATTAATCTGAACCCGTGGACCGATCTGAAATTTAAAAGACGCGACAAGTGCCACGAGTTCTTATTGCGGTCAAGGCAAACGGTTTTTTTTTTTTTTTTCAAAATTTGAACGTTACAATAGAATTATTCAAAGTATTGCCCATCTGAAGCTATGACTTTTTCCCATCTTTCCGGCTATTTGTGGATCCCATCCCAAAAGAACTGCGCCGGCTTGGCAGCCAAGAATGAATCAAGCCAATTTTTGATATTCTGCTCTGATGTGAACCGTATTTCAGTGAGGGCGTTCTGCATCGACCGGTAGTCGACAAATGATAGTCAGAAGGGGCAAGGTCTGGGCTATAAGGCGAGTGGGGTAAGACTTCCCATCCACTGTTTTCGAAATAGTTCTTAACCGGACTAGCGACGTGGGGCCGAGCGTTGTCATGATGGAAAATTATTGCCTCGTGTCTGGTCGCATTATCCGCTACTGGCTACTGCAACTGCTCTCTTCAAGCGGATTATTTGTGTTCGGTAGCGTTGTCCATTGATGGTTTCACCCGGTTTTAGCAGCTCATAATACAGCACACCATTCTGAGCCCACCAAATACAGAGCATGGACCTTCGTGCCATGGATATTCGGCTACGTTCATGGTCTTCCAAGCCAAAATCATCACTCTTCAATCGTGCAAACCACTTTTGTCACGTTCGCTCAGCTAGCGCATGTTCACCATTAACTTAGACCAAAATATGATGGCAGCAGGTTTCGTTCATATTAAAGTAATGAAGAAGAACTCCCCGCAAACACACTTTTTCAGGCACAAAAGTTCGACATATTTGAGTGAAAAAAAAAAAAAAGATTTTTGTTTACGCTTCAAATGAATGACATATGCTGAAATGACGTACAATGACAGTAGCTTTCCAGTGCATGTTCCTTCTCACAATGGAATAATACAAGTTACGCCATCTCTGAGCAAACCGCACGAATAAGTTATAGACCGAATACATGATTTGGCGACATATGGAAAATATAGAGAAAATGTTAATTCGATAAATGCTGTAGTCTTTATTCCAACTTTACAGACTTGCTCATATTTGTGGACTCGAAAAACCTAGACCATTTGACCGAGAAAAATATGTCACTGGACCACTGTGCGTGGCTGCCACAGGCCCCTTCACACGGTCAAATTTTTCGGCATTTATCGCATGTAATCGTATCACGCTTTCACACGGTCAGATTCAAAACTCAAGGGCAATGATTTCTCCCCCTCACCCAGCAGCTGACCCCCTAGTGGTGGGGGGTGGGCGACAGGTTTGGGGTGTAGGAGTTTATTTTCATACATCCCAAGCCTGGCTAACTAAGCGCAACCCCAGAAATGACAAGAAGAAGACGATTGGTCTCGGATATTTCCTACCCTGAAGTGCAAAGGCCTCATTTGGAGCGAGGCCTAAATGGTGGTTGTATGCGAGCGTCTGGTGGCCGGTCTGTCCCACTCGGCTTAGCCCGAAGGAACTATGAGCAACCCAGCACTGCCCTCGTGAGCTGAGTACGGGGAGCAAAAGGCAACGGACAACGACGTCGAATTAGGATAGGCACATGGAACGTCTGATCGCTTTCAGGAAAGGATCTCGAGCTAGTTGAGGAGGCTGCCAGGTATCGTTTGGAAATCGTGGGTATCTCCTCGACGAAGCAAGGGGGATGTAGAACTGTAAACCTTTTGGACGGGTGGGAACTATTCCTGTCGGAGTTGCACATCAGATGTCTGCACAGGCGGGAGTGGGGATACTCACAAGTCCCAGGATGGCAGGCAGGGTATTGGAGTGGATACCATTAGGAGGGAGAGTCGGGATCTTAAAGCTCAAGCCTGAAAGGCCAAGGTGCATGCACCAAATCTAGGGTCAGTGTATGCGACTTTCCTGGATGAAGTTAATGTTGTCTTTTTTAGGGTAGCGGAGATGTCTTCCTATATCCTGATGGGTAATTTCAATGCTCACGTGGGTGGTGTAATTGGGAGGATCCTCACGAGAACGCGAACGGAGAGAAGTTGTTGAACATTTGCTGTGCAAATGGCATGTCCATAATTGACACCTTCTTTCCACACAAAGGCATCCAGAAAATACACATGGTACCGTCAGAGTCTTCAACCGAAGTCGTTGATAGACCTCTTTTTGGTACCATCGTGTGTGAAACGGGTGGTTTGTGATGTTCGTGTGATGAGAGGAGCTGGACTGTCAACTGATCATCACTTGGTGTTGTGTCCGCTGCACCTCACTGATAAAGTACCTCTCCTGTCAAGGCTGAAACCAAGAGTGGTTACACACATACGGTGGGAGAAACTACAGAACAGTGAGTTGCGGCTAAAATTTGAAAGGTTTGAGCGACTTCCAACTGTTTCATCACGCGTAGAGGATGAATGGCGACTGTTTTCAGCAGCTGCCATTGCCTCTGCACGGGATGTTTGTGGAGTGAAGCGCATTGGAGTAGCGGCTGCTGGTGAGAGTCAGAGTTCAAGAAGCCATCAGACAGAAGAGGAAGACATACAGAGACTGGATTCTCTTGGGGGACTCTGCTTGAGGCGCAAAGAGCTAGCAAATTGGCTGCGCGAGCAGCTAAAGAGCAGTCTTGGAAGGAGTTCGGCGAGAAGTTTAAAAGCGAACATAGATCTGCGAAGAAGGTGGCAAACCTCTGGCAAACCATTCGCCGACTCAGAGGAAGGAAATTCAACATCATCGAAGGAGTCAAATCCAAAGATGGTGTGGTGCTTTCCAATGAGGTGGACATCTTACGCAGATGGAGGAAGTACTGTTCGGAGCTGCTCGATCCCGAACAGGGCACTGAGGATGGCAGACCTGACGTCTTGAGTGGGGCGGAGAATAGTTCAAAGGCTAAAAGTTAGCAAATCCGACCGTGTGGATGAAATCCGATCAGAGATGCTTAAGGCAATGGGTAGAGAGGGAGATTTTGGCTCTCTCATGGTGAGACACCTGGAGCTCGGCGAACTGGGGTGATTGCCCCAAGAAGGAGGACAAAAGAGATTGCTCCAACTGCAGGGGCATATCCCTCTGAAGACTCCCCAGGAAAGTCTTCGCTAAGGTGTTGGAAGCACGTCCCAGAGCTATGATCGAGCCAAGGATGGGGGATGAACAGTGCGGCTTTCGTTGCGGTAGAAGGGTACTTGAGAAGGCTTGGGAGTATGCCAAGCCCACCAACAGCTGAGGGCTGGATTTGGAAAAGGCATACGACCGAGTTCCTCGAGGTAAACTCTGGAGTGTTCTCTCTCAGGAGTATGGGATTGAAGGTGCTCTTCAGAGGATTGACGAACTGTAGCAGCTGTGTTCGGGTTAACGGTGATGAATCAACACCTTTCACCGTGGCGTTGGACTTCGCCAAGGGTTCGTCTTGTCACCTCTTCTTTGTTGGACTGGATGTTGCAGCGCAGCCGATAAGAGGAATGATTCATATTGGGAGAGTTGAGGGTAAGCCATCTTCATTTTGCAGATGACTTAAATATCCTCACATCTTCCCAGAGGGAACTATAGGGCGCACTCGATAGGTTTGTGGCCGTATGTGCTGATGAACGAAGGTTAACGTGGACAAATCGGAGGTTATGGTCATCTCCAGAACGCCTGTTCAATGCACTCTACAGGTGTGGAGTCCCATTGAATCAGGTGGAGAAGTTTAAGTATCTCGGGGTCATTTTCACGAGTGATGGAAGGAGTAATGCTGGGCTTCAATTTTGGTGGAGGTTTAGTTTTGAAACAGCTTGGTAGATCTGTAACCAGGAAGGCCGAGCTTGGTGTCAAAGCCAAGTTATCGCGTTCAAACTCAGTATTTGTTCCAACTAGGGTCATGAATTTTGGGTAATGACCAAAAGACAAAGATCGCTTGTACAAGCTGCTGAGATGAGACTCACTCAATCACTCGGAATAGGGGATACGGTTGGAAACACAAACACGGCAGTGGGCGAGAAACTCAACATTGCTTCTTCGAACGGAGAGGGCTATGCTGCGGTGGTTTGGTCATGAAGCACGATTGTCCCCTTCACCACGACTTCCGAGGCAGGCGTTGAATCTCTCGGTTAGGCGACCGCTTGGCAGACCCAGGACGAGGTGGTTGGACCAAGTCCAACAACCCGCCTCATTACGCTTGGGCATAGTTTCTGATGAGTTAGAGTCGATGGCGGAGGATCGAGTTGCCTGGAGATCTGTTGTGCGTAGTTTACGCCCTCCACCCCTTTAGTGGAGCATGTGGGTCAGAAGATGATGATGAAACCGGATTGTCCTACGTGGAGTAGTTTCGCGCTCCCCGGTATTCGGCTTTCGGTCCGAATACCTCAGTCTTCACGTCGGGCAAACCCGAGCAATTTTGCACGAGACAGGTAGTCAAGAAGTTGCTTGGCAATTGGAATACTTTTTCCTAAATTCCACTCTGTCTCCAAGCGCACAAAATAAAAATGCCTTCTAGTCTCCAAACAATTCCAATTTCCACGAGTTCTAATTACCGAGCTTTGCCTGTATTTTCTTGCCCCACAAGAGTGAGGAAGTACTTTTCGACACATTTCGGTTCATAACTCGGCTACTACTTGCCAAATATTTGTTTTCCCCCTAGCTCTGGCTTGCTACCTGCAGTCGCACTCACCAAACTCCTTGAGATCCCTTCCTACTCGTTTGCGTCCTCTGCTGCATCTTTCATAGTTTTCCCTTCCATCAAGCCATCAAGTGCCCAACCTCCTACAACCTCCTCCTACGGCAGACAAAAGTGAACTCCTGCCAAGGTTTTTCTGAAAAGTAAGTGTCCCGCCGCAGCATCTTCAAGTCGGGCAGCCCTCCCAGCATTCAGCCTCAGCGATCAATAAATTCCCCCAGACCAGAGAGCTGGTCTACTACCGACAGAGCAACACATCAAGACGCAGGATGTCAGCGACAACAGCGCGACCTCCATCCGAATCGAATGTCGATCGATTCCAGCGCACAGAATCCCGAGCGCAGACGACGACGACGCAAGGCGCAGGACGCAACGCGGCGACGACGACGCCGCCGCCGCCGCCGCCTATTCGCTTCCATGTTTGACCAACATAATCAGAACATGATCTCTAAATTAATTGAAAAACCTTTGGGCCAGCGATTGCTGCTCCGATCGGTGTTAACCTGTTCCGCGCACGCGAATTTATGCCCGGATGGGGTGTGCAAGCAAATCGGTGCTGCTTCGACGGCAAATTTATTCAATTTTCCAAGAAAATCGCACTTTTGTCGTTGGCCAGAGTGAAATAGTGCAATATTGCGACCAGTAGGTAACTGGATTCCCTGACACATGGTAGTTGGACATGGACACTTTGGCAGACGACGAGGAAGCTAGCGGACAAGCGGCAGATATTTGCATCTTGGTGATTTGTGAGCGTGCTCGATGGCCACATGGTTGGTGGAGGTGACAGCGTAGACGATGACACTTGCTGCTGCGCGTGCGTGTGTATGATCTCGTGGTAGATCAAATGTTGCCACTTGAATGATGGGACAGCGGCTGGCGATGGAATAGAATTCCGCCATAAACTAGCGTGGTATGTGCACAACCCTGCGGCAAGTCACATGAATTAAATTTTGTAATTTACGCTGCGATGAGATGTGAGGCTTTTAATTGGATGAGGAGTAAGAATTCTGCATTTCATTCCACGGCCAGTGTCGTTGACTGTACCATTTCCACGGGGCTTCAGAGATCGGCGCCTGCAGTCCGCGTGTGAAGTCGCTTAACCTTCGCGCCATTGTTGTCAGAGGACATTATTGGAGACATCCTCGGGTCACGCCTTATGGCGTCCGCTTCCTCTCCGCTTCTCCGTGACATCGACACGCACAATGGACCACATTCCTTCGGCATCTGCGCGCCGCCGTGCGGGTCCCCAGCCAGCTGCGACGTGTTCTGAAAATGACTTAGTTTCACACGTTGGCTCGCATTAGAATCACCCAAGTTGCATCTGTAATCCAATTGAATGCATCGCTTCCCAGAAACACGTTCCACGACACACGCACACGGAGCGTCGCTCCCCACAGGCGCAGCGGGTGGGAACGTTGTTAATATTCAACACAAGGCGTCAGCGCGCGAAAAACACCACCCCAGCCAGCCAGTCATTCGCATTCGACCGCAGGCAATCAGAAGAATAGGATTTAATTAATATTTCAACGGATGCCATAAGCATCTCTGTACGCGTAGTCTCGCCTAGACGCGTCCATGCATCGCAGACGTGGACATAGGTCAAGATGGACTAGCGTCAAGAGAACGCCCTCACGCACTCACGAAGGCCTGTGAAGGCGAAGAACGAGCAAATCTGAAGCGGGTCTGTTGATTTAATTTCGCGTCCATTTGCGAAAAACGAAGATACTCAGCATCATCGGCCAGAGTGACACCCTGACAGGCAGACAGACAACAATTATTAATTTCATTCGGCGAGGTGGTTGGTTGCCTCCTCTTCCACCAGAGCAGCGAGCAGCTGTCCACAGCTGGGGCTGCGCCGCAGGCGTTCCCCCACAAAGCCCTGTCATATCCTTCATCCTCTGTTTAGAATAGGAATGGGATTACAGTTCGCGATACCTTTGTGCTATGCTCGCCTATAAATAGGTACAGGATTTAAGAGCGTTCCAATTCCGATTGATGGGAGGAACACGCCCTCCCACTTAAGCCACTTGCAGCACCGTCCGGTGTCCGGTGCGTGAGTAGATTAATGAAGAGCTCGCTACTCAGCGGGCTCGATTAATATTTAAGACATTTATGCAGTTTGTCTCGGATTGTGTGTGTCGAAATATTGCGACCGCGAACGGGGTGGGGACGGACAACCAATCCCGCCCGACCGGTTGCCCCGGGCATGCTATTTTTTGATCTATGGACCCGGTTGGTCGATCGGTGGAGCGGCCAGTCGGCAGTATCCGGTTTCGGTGCCGATCCGTGTGCTCTTCATTCGACAATAGGCCGGCATTCCATTGGTCACGTTCCATTGAGACGCTGATTGATGTCCGTGGATGGCGGCTGCTTCCCATTGTTAGGTTCATCACGGGGGATTGTCTCGCTCTCTGGTGGATGGTGTGAAGTGGAGTGCTTGTCAGTGAGTTGGATTGTTCCTAAAGAGTTCCGCCGCAGCCGATCGGTTACGAAATCGCTTCATTGTTTCCCCCTCGATTCGCATTGTCATTTGCGGTGTTTGTGTATCTAACGGATTGAATTTGGATAGATACAGTTATGATGGCAGGGGATAATGATACGATGCATGAGAGGTCATTAGCATTTTGAGGTGAATACCTCGGGTTTGAGGTGCTTCCGGTGATGAACTTGGACTGAAGGCTGACAGAGCACTTGTTGGGACGTTAAAGGCGGATGCACGTTGCGTTGAAATCGAATTCCAAGTGCAGATGGCAAGACAGCAGATCGTGTAGTTTCAACGACGAACGTGGATCCATTGTGGCAGTTGATGTGGCCGCCAAGATATGGATGACGCCACAGTCCGTGGTGGACCTAGGCTGAGCTTCTTGAGTAGAACTGGGCTTCTTTGGGTCACAGTGGAACTGTGCTTTAAACAGAAAGGACACTAGAAGCGTGTGATCGAGGACGTGGGGCGGTGCTGTGGCAGAAGTGGGGTGCAGTCGATAATGAAAATGCGGAGGAATGACTTCTGGCGCAGAGGGCACAAATATTGAACGATGATAGACGCGAACTCTGTCCTCCCGATTAGCTGACGTCAAGACTATGCACTTTTCTAAGCCTTCACATCGTCCTGTGAGATGCCTGTACCAAACTAAGTAATTCCTCACGAAGTTACAACCTCGTGTGTTAGTCCATTTAAAGGCAATGTCCGTCGACGTTACAGACCCCGTGATGGACGACCATGTGTGTGTGAAATACAAGGGAACACACCTACATCTGTGGACTACGGTGTGATCTCCCTTTTCCTCCATTATCGCTGACGAAGAGCGTTGCCGTGAACCGTATGAGGCCTCCAGCAGACGTGGTTTATGCCAGGAACTCGGAACTTAGGATAAGCCTAACTGCCCGGAGAACACTTTAATCAAGTCCTGCCCATCGCAAGGCTTTCATCTAACTCAGGGCAAATGCGAACTTCTGCGGCCAAGCGTTTCAGCTAAATTGCCGTCCCAAAACTCGAAAAACGACTAACGGGCCATGCCCACTCCAGTCAAGCAGCTTTTCCCAGCCGAACTGGTAATATTCGGCGCATTTCAATACAGGCAACCACGAAACAATGTCCATTCAAACTTTAACTGCTTCCTGTCAAGGGATTGTTTATGTGCAAACTTTCGTTTCCCAGGTGACTCCATCGCCGGCGACAGGCTCATTATTCACATTCTCACCCAACCCGATCGGATCTGGGTCATTCCCACGTGACTGGCACATCCCGTCGATCATAAACACCGATCCGAAGCACATCGTTAAAGTCTGAATAAACGGGACGGATGGTATCACCCGCGAGAGGTTCTCGTTAAATTTCCGAGTGCGTAATGCATTGAGTGAACACTGAAAGCCGACACCGGGTCCAGCGAAGATAAAACCAAAGTCTGCTCCGTCTGAGCTTCAAGCAGCCAAACTTGTATATTTGACCAGCTGCCACTGGCACTATCGGCTTGGTTACCCAATGCCTTACATAAGTTCGCTGCTCGTCCGCAGAGACTGACTATCCCGCGGCTGGTGGTTAGGATCCATTGACCGCGGGGCAATTTTGGTCCTTAATTGGAGTCGCCAGGCGACTGTTAATCACTTAATCAGTCTTTATCGGATAACGCCGTCTGCAGGACCCACAGACCAGGCGACTGAGAACTAATTAGGCAAATGCCGACACAGTCTCCGTCTTCACTCTATGCGGGCTGCAGTGGCTGTGGTGACTGACGACGCAGCAGACTTGGTCGCCGTCGCCGTCTGCTGGGCGCGCAGTATTTCATGATTATTATGAAATATGTGTGTACTCGGTATTCCATTTTCCTTAATGTCATTACATTAGGATGCCGTGCGTCTAAGTGTGTTTTATGACAGGCTCTCGAGTCACGGTGCCCGTGTGCGCTTGGCTGTGGCCGGAGCTGCCACAGGAAGCCAGACGCCTCTTGGCAGACGCCGGCGCAGGACCCTGCTAATTAATTTCGTTGTTTTGTTTAATTTCTTCTTTTTTTTTGCGAGATTCCCTATTTCTTGGACTTCAATCATCCTTGCAACGATGTCGTAAACTTCAATGTAGCCCGTGTGCTGTTCAGGTTCAGACGACAGAGGCGCGTATTAAGGTTTTTAATTGCTCTTCTTGAGTCCCTTCCCTGGCAGAGAATTACGTTCCGTTCTAGTTGCAGGGCTGAAGCGGCTCCTGCGGTAATTGAATGCAATCGATTCAGAGATTGCATGAGTCGTAAATTGAATCGAAGTGCACACGGCTGGATGGCTGCGTTTTTATGGTTTCCGCTGTAAAACTGCAGCATTTAGCGGTAATTTACTGCACAATAATGCGATTAGCGTCGAAATGGAATGGATTCATAAGCGATTAAGATATAAGATGTGACTGGAAAGTTGAGTTTCAAGCCAGTCCGGGGTTCAGTTGGTTAGTTACCGAATATTTTAGGTCCGTCATAAGATTGACTTGAAAGGTTGTTCTTTGTTGCTGCGGATTTTTGCGCTGGTACTTGACTATAAAGGCGATGCTTTTACCGCTGGATTTTTAACTGTCACAAAGAGGTAATGGAAGTATAGAATTTTCTATTAAGTTCTTGCCATCTAAGCCATTTAAGACAGAGAGTCCTGTTTTTAGACAATTTCTTCTGACTTATTGGCTGGTATCTCGCTAAGAACACGTCTCATGCTCTCTCCCAAGTGTGCAAACTGAGGCTGGTTTTGCGGCCTAGGCGATTATATACGTTACCACACTGTCGTCGCCATTCACCGGTCCAAAATGAGAGATACATAAATCGCTGACCGAACTTGGTCACTCAATTGGTCCAACGGTTGGATGGAACTAAAGGGTAGCCAACCAAGGTCAACCAAAAGAGTTGCTCTGCGGTAGTTGTTGTGCACATCGTAGGCGGCTCTCATCTGGCTCCTTCTGTTTGTTCGGTGTCGGCTATCGCTGGTCATCTGGCTACTAGCCGCCTGTCCTGAACAAAAGCCAGCCCCACAGAGGAAAACCGGAATAAACTTAAGCGGGCCAGAGATGACTGCATGCAATTGTCAGACGTGTGAAATTCTCTTAGGATCAAAAGTTGAAGCAAAAAGTTCCCAAGGGGAGCAAAAACGTTTGGTCATGTGTAAAAAACATCGGGAATTCCGTCTCGTCTTCAATTTCCCGGCGCTTTTGCAATGACATCCCAGCTGCCAGCTTTACAGACAATGTTTGGGGGGCATGTTGCAGTCAGCTCTACATTGCCAAATGCCAACTGTCTCCACATGTACTTGAGAGCGTTCATTTCACCATTGGACAAACCCACTTTCGGACTCGTACAGTTGCAAGAGAACTTAACGATCTCGACGTGCACAAACCGCTGGACCGGATTGAATTCTCACCTTCCAGCCCGAAGAGGTGTTCCTTTCTGGCAAAGCCCCTGCTTGGTATATTCCACTCTTCAGGTCTTTTGCTGAGCAGATGGAAAACAGCATTTGTTCAGTACGTCCCTAGAAAGGACGAATCATCGTCACCCACCTTGTATCGAGTCACAGAAACGCTGATAAACCGTCAGCTTATGAAATATCTTGAATCGCGAAAGCTTCTTAATGACCGAAAGCATGCTCAGAGCAGTACGCTCTCAGTAGCACTGGTGGTCCAATAATGGTGGTCCACTTGACAGAGTTTGGCCCCAAGCTCTTTTGTCGAAAATGAGTGCCTATGATATTCGATGGATTAGAAATTAACTTTCCGACAAGTTGAAGACTCTCTCGCGACCAACGTTGAAGTGAAGCGAAATTGCACTTCTTGCGCACGAAAGAAAAGGGCGCGAGAGCGAAGAGCAACAGAGTGGAATTCAATTCTTCAAAAATTGAAACGCTGACTGCTTGCCTCAAGCGAACCCTTGATAGTCAGCCATTATCCATGAATGGCGCATGTGTCCATGAAACCGGAAGACTTTCAATCCTTATCGTATGTACCAACACAACGCTAAGTGGAAAGTATCACATATATGAGATCGCCAAAAATGCTGAGAACTGCCTAGGCTTCCTCAATCGATGCAAGAACTATTTCACCCCATGTGTCTGTTTGGCTTTATTTTTATATATGCCTCAAGCTGGAGTACAACGCTTATACCTGGTCTGGTGCCGTAACAGCACCTACAAGAGCGAGCGATTTAACACATAGGAAACAACAATATAGCAGAGTCATTACATTCGTACCGTGTATGTCAACACCACCAAGCTTGGATATGACAGGTCCAGGGGTAACTCATAAATAAATCCCAAGAGATAAGGACACATAGCCCAAGTTGACGATGCATTCATTAGATCTTTAAACAAATGATAAATCCACTGGAGCTCGGATGGGACTGACCCCTTGAGCTCACAGGGCGATAACGATAGTGAATGATTGGGATGAGATGCAGAGTGGGAAAAAAATCGTGTCAATTTGAATTTCAAATGATAAAGAGCCTATAGAGCTAACCGAACAAATTAGGGCAAACCACCTATCGGCTGAATACTCTTCTCAAATGACTGAAATGAGAGGAAGCCAACCACAGGAAGTTTAAAATGTGACTGCCACTTCACTGCTAATCACCAATCCGGGAAACCTGGGCTAGCTTGCGGATTATTCGTTATTTATTTATTATATATTTTGTTTATTTAAATTTATAAAACAGGAGAAATGTGCCAAAAATTGTCTAGTAACAGGAAAAATTAGATTTCAATTTATCGGAGTTAAATAGCAGAAGATTCCTGTTATAACAGGAGGAACGGCAACGCCGCTTGATGATGCGTATCTGAGCAGCTTTGTAATCGATCGGCTTTGACCTGGAACTCCAACGGATGCGGAAACCTTACTAGTACAGATAAGAAATTAACTAGTGCAGATGATTAAACACAAGAACCATCGACAAGTCAGGTTGAATCAATTTCCACATCACCAGAACAAATTGGACCATTTCCAAAGGCTGCACCAGCTTAACAACCTATTAGGCGCGAAAAACGGGAAGGACAAGGATTCTTACAGACGCCCCGGGAAAGAAGAAGTCATGGCAAGTTGTTCCAAAAAATTTGTTAAGAAACGAAAAATGTTTGCACGGGTCTTCTGACCACCAATGGTTCGCAGAAAACCAAACCATCGGATATAAAAAAAAAACGGCGATTGATGAGACCGGTGGAGAGTGTGGAGTCAAAGTCAATTAAGCTTAAAAAAAATATGACCCAATTGTAGATCTAACTTTGAATCTAACTTTAACTTTGAATTATTTACTTATTTCGTGAAATAAATAAATAGTCTCAATTTTAACCGAACACACAATTTGCTACTTTTGTCAATGTTCCAAGGTACACTCCACTTTGTTCCAAGGTACAAAGTACTGCCTTCGTGTACCCTAAAACGGTTAGACACCTGTTATATTTTCTGACTCATCCGATGTACTAGCTCGTACTAGCTCCATGGTAAATACTAGCTCGTTTTTATCGTAAGTCAAAGGATGAAGATGTCCAAAAAGAATATGTTAAAATCGTCCCATGGTACACTACTCTAGTCCTAAGGGTTTATGATAACCTCAAAAGTATGTGTTTTCATTTGGTTTAATGTGTTGCAGCAACAAATTTGCATTTCCTTCCTATTCGATATTGCGAGTCCCTCTTAAAATGTGAACTGCCCATGTTTTAATCGAGATTCTACTGTATCGTCTAAACAAAGATAAAAAAAATAAAAAAAAACCGGGTTCGATGGCGATGTGGGTTGGTGCGTTGCTCACGGTTTCTACAGGCTCTGTGATGAAATGCAGCAAGATTTCATCACAGAACCTGGACAACCTGGACCCACATCGCCATCGAAACCGGTTTATTTTCGTTCACATTCTGTAGTTATATAAGTAACATACTTACATACCTAAATACATCGCGATTTTTTATGGAGTGATGATGATATAGGGAGACTCTCGCGAAGATGGGAATTGCTCAAGTTTTCAGAGCAAACGGAGAGGTTGCGGTTTGTGGTGAAGCTTCGAATTACTTTTATAAATACTGCACTTTTCTGGTCGATTCGGCGAAAACCTAAATGGAAAAAAGGTATGGAGCAATTGAAGAAATATGGGCATTGTTAAGCAACGCTCTCAGTCCTTGCAGAATATAGACGCAAATGAATTAAGTCGCAAATTTATTGTGAGTACTGGCTCTATAGACTTAAATGTAATAAGTGCGTTAAGTCATGAACCCACGAATGAGACCTCTTTTGAGTTTCGCAATGCGAATGATTTGGATGTGGTGGAAAGCATGGGAAATGGCAAAAATTATTCCAGTGCCTAAAAACTCAATATGCGAAGACGTCAGGCCCATTTCCATATTGCCCTTCTTCTCTAAGGTCTGCGAACGTTTGGTACTTAAGCAATTAAATACACACCTCATGGCACACCATCAGTGAGATCAGTGACTGTAATTTCCTTCGGAAGACCAGCAGGCGATTCTGTGACGGGGAGCCTTGGGAGTTCTGCAAAGCCTCTGGCGTGCTAGAAAATCTCCTCCCTTCACTGTCCAGTTCTCGCGCATCACCTCCACGACTTCTAGTCTGACTCAGCAAACGCTTAAAATACACCCTTCCACGCAGGACATCTCCTGCCGCAGAGAACTTTATTTGTTAAGCCGACAACAACTAAGACAAATCCATGCAGATGCCACAATAACTTGTACAACTTTAGTCAATTTGTCACAATTCCCCAGGCGGACCCCAGAGAAGGCCCTTCCTAGCAACGTACGTGCGCAGCATCCTCCTCATGTTGAATTAATTTTAACATGTATTGGCACAAATGCCAGCGATTCCACTGCAGACAAGTGTTCCCCTCCGCCGCCGGCGCCGGGGTGCACTCTCCCATCTGTGACTTGGCGGCGTGCGGTATCTCAAGGCGGCTCGCCATCGCATCCATTAATTAATAATCAATAATGCTGACATCTCGAATTAAGAACAGGAATCTAATTGAATTCACTGTTCGCCATCTGCAGCAAACATCCCGAGTGCGGGCAGCCAGACTTTGAAGCGCGTACGCGCCACCGCTTATACCATCGATCGCCGAGCCGGTCATCGATCAGCTCGCATCAATTAGCACGCTCGAACGGGCAAACACATTGGCCATTTGCCAATCCGTCGATAGAACTCACCAGTGTGCGCGCACGCGGAGATAAGTGGCGGATGGGCGACTAGATGAGACTGGATGCGTCTGCAGAGTGGTCCCCGCTGCCAGAATGACGATGCGCTAGACCGACAACCGACAACCCGACAACCGACAACTGGCAACGACAAACGACGCGACGGGACCACGCTAAAGTGCGCTTATTAATCAAATCAATTGCGCGCGGAGTTTTATTTGCTATGAGGCTCGCCGGCCCCTTTGCCCGCCCTCAAGCGACGAACTGTCACGGCCAAAGCGGTAATTCGATCCCGAGCACTGCTGCAGCATCCACATGCCAGTGCTCCGTCTTGTCGAGTCTGCCGTCTGCCGTCTGCCGTGTGCCGTGTGCCGTGTGCCGAGTGCCGAGTGCCGAGTGCCGTTCCAGAATTATGCTAATCGACGTTACAAGTTACTAATATCATAATATTGGCGCAGAGGCGGACCGGCCGCTATTGATACACTTGGCGGGGTGGTAGCCACTCAGGCGGGCAGGTTGGCGCATCCGCATGACTCGGTGCCGATTTGTGAATAATTTCATTAGCGTAATAGTCGGTTCATGTCCGCTGATGATGATTGAGCGCACAAGGTGAGCATGTAATTTTGTTTTAGTGCCCGAAATGATGATCTGCGAACAGTGAGGCTGCGCAGCGGCCGGTGCCGCGCTTCTAGTGATTTATGTGCACCGGCGATATGGTGCCGGTGAAGACTTTCTAGGAAGTGCAGTGCGCGCATCATGTGGCAACGACGACGATGAAATCAGAGCATCCCGAGTGACGGCGATGGTAGGCAGAGCTTGCGAGAGACGGAATGGAATGGTTTCAGGGTTCATTAGACGCTCTAAGTGTGATTACGTTACGCGGCCCGATTGGTGGCGATCTTTCTAGATCATCTCGCGGAGAATAATGCACGGGCGAGGCTTTGCCGACTGGCTGTGGGGAGTATCGTGAGCTGGGAGTTCTTTGGTGATCACAAACCCGTTCAGCGTCCCGGCTGTGCCTTTAACTGCCAAATACGCTGCCTCGAGGCGACATGCACGAGCAATTGGAGCAGGCTTGCAGTGCCGAGTGAGCCGTCAGCGAGTACGAAATTACAACGATTCAAATCGAACACATGCCGTTAAATTTGTTCAAATGCACGCCAATCGGTGTACATTGTTGCAAGTGACATGCACAGCCGCAACAAAGTTGTGTCGCTGTTACTTTTCAGCTCCACATCGCAGCAGCGTGTGACGACGGGGACACAACTTCGCACCTCCTTCCATGGCTGCTTCGACGCTGCCCTGTCGGCTGACGCTGTTTGGAAGCCATTAACCAGGGCGAAGTGGTAAGACAACAGCCAACACCATCCTCCCATGGGCCATGAGCAAATATTTTTGTTTTTCTCCAATCAGCCAGGGCCCAGGCCTCTGCCGGCGGTGACGATACGATCGGCGGTTAAGTGAACAACGAAACGACTTAAAGCAGCCATAAAGCACTGTAATTCCAGCAATCAACCACCTGTGTAATGGGCAGCGGATGCAAATCATCCGCTGGGATCGGGCGCAGACACTGCGCCGCGCCGCTGGGAAGCTGGCAGAAGCTGTCCGGCTCCGGAACACGGGTTTTTACAATCGCCAAAATCGTTCACAACATCGTCCCGAGGGCTTATTTACTGTTGCGATTAGAATGGGGAATTATTTTGGTCTCTCTCGCTCTCTCCCTCTGTGGTGCTGATGAATCAGCAAATGCGGAGCCATAACGTACGTGCAGCGCAGATGCTCAATAGAGGCTCGCATGGAGCCGCGCTGGGGTAGGCGTTGGTTTGGCTCAGGCGCCACGGGACATTTGATTTTAGCATCATCGGCTATCGGGTTATAAATGGTCGCCGGCCATGGCGGAGCGGAGGCGCATGTGTGCACGTGGAGTTGGCTGATCTAGTTGCGAGGAGGTTCAGCGAGCTGCGCCCAGTACAAAGGGTCTTAATGAAGCTATTACCATGCGGACTATGTGACTCGCGCCATATAAGTTGGGTTCTTTGTTTTCACTGGAACTGGTCCTGGAAACAAAGTAGCTACGATGTGCGATAGACGAAGACCAGTCATTAGAGAGGACAGAGTGTGGTTCCTGGGGACAGCGGTTATCAGCTGAAGGATGCCTCGCACAATCAATCAGAGGCATGACTAAACGTGAAGAATGTACGCGTATGAAGACGAAGCGAGAGCAGTTGCGACTCCGTGTTTCAGAGTAGAATGTCGCAATGATCATCACCACGCACGAGAGATCTCCAGGCAACTCGATCCTCCGCCTTCGACTCTAACTCATCAGGAGTTATGCCCAAGCGTGGCCAGGCGAGTTTTTGGACTTGGTCCAACCATCTCGTCCCGGGTCTGCCAAGCGGTTGCCTACCTGATGGAATTGCATCACTTTCGCAAACAACGAGGGCCTTGCCAACCATCAACGTTCGTTGAGATTGGGATGACATGTGTGGGAACGGCATGTGATTGCCAAACGATGACATTTCGTGGCACACAGCAGATGTGACATCGGGAATTCTGCATGAGCATGTTTATCTCAAGCAGAGGGGAGACAAACTCCAGTCGCATCTATGCTCGTCGGTCTTTCTCGTCTGCGAGGGAATGAAGGCGTCACTCGTTCTCTACGAGCGGTACCACGATGAGGATGTTCTCCGGAAGGCAAAAAACCATTGGCTCGGCCACATAACGCGTAGAGTGACTTCGAATCCAAGCTCGGATCTCTCTGGTAAAGACCAAGTGCTCGCGAACGTGCGACAACTTGGTCTGACTGAGAACAATTGAGTGCAGTATCGACACAGGCTCAGACCCCCAATGGATCGTCGCCTAAGAAGTAGGAACTGCATCAGCAAACGCAGGTTTATACATGCATTCCTAGGGAGATTCCTATTCCATTCGAATGACTGTTGAACTCCAACCTTTCCGGGATGTTAATTTATTTATATTTCTGTACCGTCAGAGAGCTCTATTATCATGTTTCGACATTTGGCTGCTGATCTGCATCCACCTCTAGAGATGGTCTCCCCAGCATTGCTACGAATTTCGCAGCTGGCAACCATAGTGTGTGCACAAGCCCCACAAATGGGAATTTGATAGATGAAAGTTAAAATATGAAAATGGACAATTCAGCTGATAATTCGTGTAAACATACATAAACAAACTGAAAAGATGAGAAATTTGTTTTCAGAGTCATGACGAGTTCGCCGAAGAAGATCTTTTGTCTTGTCTTGATGTTGCACAGTTCGCCCATCTATAGTTTGCAGCTTCAGAGAAGAAGTAAGATGTAAAGGGTGATTTTTTAAAAGCTATAGGAAAGTTTTTCAAAAAAAAAAAAAAAACACCTAAAATTCAGAAAAATGCATGAAATCTTCATTTTAATCGATAGTACGGTCCATATAATTTAATGTTTGTAGATTATCTCATGCAAATGTTGACCTTGACTGCGCCTCAAATGGTCCATCCGCTTAGTCCAATTTTGGCATACTCTTTCCAACATTTCGGCCGGTATCTCACGAATAAATGCTTCCATGCTGTCTTCCAATGCGTCAATTGAAGCGGGCTTGTCTGTATAGACATGAGCTTTAACATAGCCCCACAAAAAATAGTCTAAAGGCGTTAAATCGCACGATCTAGGCGGCCAATTGACCGGTCCCGAACGTGAAATAAAAAGTTCACCGAACTCGCCTCTCAATAAGTCCACAGTTGCGCATGCTGTGTGGCATGTGGCACCGTCTTGTTGAAACCACATGTCATGCAAGTCAAGCTATTGCAAAAAAAAGTTGGACATCATCTCACGGTAGCGCTCACCATTCACAGTTACGTTACGATTCGCATCATCTTTGAAGAAGTACGGTCCAATGATGCCACCAGCCCATAAACCGCACCAAACTGTGACTTTTTCTGGATGCATTGGTAGCTCTTGCATTGCCTCTGGCTGATATTCACTCCAAAATCGACAATTCTGCTTATTTACGTACCCATTGAGCCAAAAATGACCTTCGTCTAAACTGACCATAAAATGGAAGAAGCGCGCGATGAGCTTTCTTAACAGAGCACGCATTTTGAAAATAAAATTCAATAATTTGCAAGCGTTGTTCGTTTGTAAGACGATTCATGGTTAAACTTTGGACCAAACTGAAGATGTTTGACAGTGAAACAAAGCACGAAACGTGCGTCAGCTGTTTAAACCAGTGCCAAAAAGATAATAGCTAAAAACCTCCTCTGCAAGCGAGCTCTGAAGGGCAGATCCATGCCTGGCCAGTTCATCGGCCTTCTCATTTCTCGGGACGTCACTGTGACCTGGAACACGGATAAGGGAAATGAGCTTGCCTTCTGCTGTCTTTTTTATGGCTGCTTGGCTATCAATTCATATGGCAACCTATATTTGGGTACATTTTGACTTGGCGACATGCTTCCTGGATTGGAAACAGTCCCGCTTGGAACACGCTGAAATCATCTGGCAGTCTATAGACTGTAGAAATGTTCAGGGATTCTAGAAAAGCACCCACCGGAAAATGTTGAAATCCCCTCACATCTGCCCATTATGCCCTTCTTTCGGGGATAAGAGTGTCAAAGCCGCTTGACAGACTCAGTCTAGGGAGTGTATAGTCCTTTGACAAAGATCGGAGGAAACTTGTGGAGCGTATAGCCGTTGATGTACGAGACCTTTTGGTGTGAGAAACGTTTAAAATACACCCTTCCACGCAGGACTTCATTTGTTAAGCCGACCAACAACTAAGACAAATCCATGAAGATGCCACAATAACTTGTACAACTTTAGTCAATTTGTCACACTTCCCCAGGCGGACCCCAGAGAAGGCCCTTCCTAGCAACGTACGTGCCCAGCATCCTCCAAGTAATGTGGCACAAATGTTAGCGACAAGTGTTCCCCTCCGCCACCGGCGCCGGCCTGCAAACACTCTACTTCCTCATAGGCCTTGTGTCCCCACACTTGCGCCGCGTATAACATTACCGCCTCCGAAACCGCAGTTTTGATGAGCAACCTCCAGACTCTCTGAGCTGCTGGCGCTGTAGTAGGTCCAAGGGTATAAGATGCAGCATCACCGTTTTGTGGAGCACTGCAAAAACAGTCGAAAATTGATTTGAAGAAATTTCTTTGGAATTTAAGCAAAAAGAGCACGATTTAAAAAGCGACTTGTCACTTGACAGTTCTGTGCTCTAAGATTGGCTGTGCCAACAATTCGAAAAATAAAACTAAATGCTATGCATACACACATCATATGTCGTATTCCCTACGGTCGGTCCAATGTCCATGGTCCATGGTCCGATTAGCAAGAGCCCCGGCTACACATGACGCATGACGTGCGGTCAGTCTAGGAGGTGCGATTAGCAGGCGTTTGCACCCGATTAGCAGGTCAGATGGAGTGAACAAGTGAATCGATTGAGGAACTCTTGTGTTATTCCATCAGTAGTTGTTCTCGTGCTCGTCCAAAGTGGATGGCTTGTAGCATAGACTGGAGACACTAATCAAGTAGTGTCAAGCTTGTCGTGAGATGTCCTGTTTCTTTCACGCTTTCGATCATTACGTCGCTTGTCTGTCACTTAAGCGTCTCGTGGGAACCACAGCTCCGTAATAGCGAGCTCTAGCCACACTCAGTTAACACCAGTCCGATGATGCCACCATTTCAGAAGCCCCACCAAACAGTCACCCTTTTTCAACGCATTGATGCTTGGTCAAACATCTGTAGATCGAGTTCACAGCAGTGTTGCTTGTTGACATAGTCGCTTGGGCATATTCGGTCCCGAAGGTGATTATTTGACAAAATAAAGCACTTCAAACGGTGATATTTTCGGAATGTTTTAGTGACAGCAGCGGCTTCAGTCCGAGTTGCTCGCAATCAACCACCGAACACTTTGTAAACGGTGCTTGATGAGTTGACAAATCGCCCGGAAACTGTAATTTTCCTTCAGTTTTATGTCAGCTGTCTTAGGAAAAAAAAACATTGATAAGTTCGCTCTGAAACCGCCCTTTACCTACCAAACATGGTCCGCATCGCGTGGAGAAGCTACCTTTGTACTTGTGCCTCCAGATGGTCATCTAGTTTTCTCTGCTGAATGAATTCCATGCTGCGTGGAGGTCTGCCCAACACTCCAGGGTGGCAATTGCTGAGGTGGAATTTTATAGCCCCTGCCCACAGACTTGTGATTCGACGATAAACACAGCGCCTGTGCGGGCCCTTGTACATTCATCGCCAAGCTGAACACCTTCCGGGCGATCGGCACTCTTCCGCGTCTAATTGACTGCCTCCCATGTCGAAGGCAATCTGAGACGCACTCGACGGTCGGTCCAAGCCATCAACCACTTGAACGAGGAAGAAATAAATTTTCACCACCGAGTGACGAAAGCCTAAAGTGTCATTAAGTCCGACAGAAATCAAAATCGAGAGTTGTCACTTGCAACCGGCCGCGGTCATCCGATAGCCGGCTGCTGTCTGGACACATGGTTATGTTTCTCCAATTTACCGTCTTGTTTTCAGCTAAAGACCGCTAATTAAAATCACCGCAATTACCAACTAATCGTCCGTCAGCCATGCCCACTCGGTCAGAGGATCCTGAATCGTTTAACACCTCCCGTGGAACGTGAGTACGCACATTAGCGTCGAGCCCACACTCGCAACTACCTGCTGCGTAACAACTGCTGCGGCTGTCCGGTTCAAAGTTGTTGTTTGCACATTTGCCTCGGGTTGGTCTGTTGGTCTCTTCGACTTGGTCTTGGCCTAAGACGCTCAAGCTGCGTCCAAGTTCCCGCAGCTGGTAATTAATTTCACAAACGTTCACATGCCCACTGCCCACTGCCCACTGCTCACCTATTGGCGAGTTCGCATCATTAATGTCGCGGACGCGCAGCGCAGCGTTGCGTTGTGCCGTTTCAAAGACGCACCATTTCACTAATGAATCGCCTGAAAGTCCTGCCTCGTGCATTTCCTGGTTAATGGTGACGCGATCAGCCAATATCGACCTCCAACTGATTTCGGCAAGCATCGCTCCAAATAGCTGCGGTGCCAGTAAATTATATCGCCATCAGGCCCGCTGTGCGCGGCGGGATGCCGAAAGTATCTTTGGGACACTTCCAACTCGTTGCCTGAGATTCATTGCCGAATTCTTGATTCCTGCCCGACCAAAGACTGTCGACCATGTGCGTGGTGCGGTGGCGGCGCGGCTTTGGCAGGCACACTCGCCTAGTGGTGCAATCAAATAATGTCCACAAGGTCGAGCGGTGTTCTAGATTCACGCCCGTTTGGAATTTATGAAGCCGCGCGGAGAAAACTTGTCCGTTTGTCGCCTGCGTCGAGGAAGGAGCTGCAGTTGGCGTTCGCATTCGAGTTCGTTGCACACCAACATTGTGGAGTTATGTGCAGTTGCAATTGGCGACTGCCTCAGTGTCGTGCGGTGATGTGAACTTCTGGAGTGTCTCCGGTGCCAGGTGGTTGCGCGGACGCCTCCAAGATCAAGTTCATTGCTGGTGGCAATGATGTGCACTCGTTTCCAATATGACTGACTGCTCGGGACCTGCAGCAATTAGCCGTCCGGTATGGGAACAGGGGCAGACACATCAAGAATCCGCTCGGTATTTGGGCTACTTCCTATTGTCCTATTGACTGTGTGGGCAAATGATTGCCTGCGGGGGCATTGGGAGCACTTTTTGCATCGCTGCATTCGCATACATCGTGAGTGCTTCGTGGAATTATGCTAACGATGTGGATTCAGTAGCTGAAAGCTCTTTTTTCGCTGCTGCATCGTATGTGAATCAGGTTGCTGCCGTAGGCGGGGATGAGACAGCGATGGAATGCGTTGCGAAGAATCGTGACAGGAGCCCTCTGGAAGGTGTGCTATCACAGTTGTGTGAGAGTCGTCGGGAAGTCGTTAAAGTGAGAGTTCCAGCGGAAGACTGTTGTTGATGTTGGAGACATCTGATTAGCAGTTGGACGCTAAGTGTCAAGGGATTTAGATGAGTGAGGGGCCAGCTCACACACTTCCTGTATGGTCCACGGCAGCAACTGGTTGCCTGTCGGATAGTCCAATATGAGGTGTAGTTTTGTAGTCAATGAGCAGGGGAGACGAGGATTGAGTTATGTTCATACACTCGTTGGGCACAAGATGCAGTTATGTGCGACAGTCGTCCCATTCACTAGTAGAATATTGCTGAAGTTCATTCCATTCTTTGATGGTCGGCAGTTGCTTAGAATTGTCATCTAGGGACCGTTGTTGGATGTGCACGAGTTGACGGTTGCTTTCAAATGTCCCAGCTAGATCCAAGGGAGACCAGAACAGAGATGCATGGAATTTGTGGTGGTTTTCGACGGCTGGGTAGGGGTGCCCTGCTCAGTCAAAATCTCCTTCTCCCGAAAAGATTTTACGACTTTCTTTGGCTCCAGGAAATACCGCCCCAAGTTTGTATGGAGGTGGGGATATCTTCCAAAATTGGTGACTTAACCCTTAAATGCCCAAGGATACCGATTTTGATGAAAAGAATGGGTCTATAATTATGCGTGCGGTTTGCTAAGAGATGGCGTAACTTATTCCATTGGAACATGCGTTGGAAAGCTGCTGTCAGTGTACGTCATTTCAGTATATGTCGTTCAATTGAAGCGTAAACAACAATCATTTTTTTTTCACTCAAATATGTCGAACTTTTTGCCTGAAAAGGTGTTTTTGCGGGGAGTTCTTCATCGTTACTTTAACTGCTACCGAAAGTCATCGTATTTTGGTGGAAGTTTATGGTGCACATGCGCTAGCTGACCGAACGTGACAACAGTGATTTTGGCTTGGCCAACCAGCCAAATCAACGGCAATATATTTGGTGGGATGTGCTGTATTATGAGCTGCTTAAACCGGGTGAAACCATCAATGGGCAACACCACCGAACAGAATTAATCCGTTTGAAGAGAGAAGCCGCCGAAAAACACCCTGAATATGCGACCAGACACGAGGCAATAATTTTCCATCATGGCAACGCTCGGCCCCACGTTGCTATTCCGGTTAAGAACTATTTCGAAAACAGTGGATGGGAAGTCTTACCCCACCCGCCTTATAGCCCAGACCTTGGCCCTTCTGACAATAATTCTGTACATACTTATCAAAAAAAAACTTGCCAAGGCCGCATACGCACATTATGGAAACAGTCATTAAAGCACACAAGAGAACTCCAAAAGCTGGAGGATTTTCTTGACTATCTGAAAACAAGATTCCAATCACTTGAGGCATTAGTTGAGAAGATCAAATCTGCCGATTTTGCAAATAAACGAAGGCATACCCAGAAATCACTCACCACAACTTCGAAAACAACTCAATGCAAATGTTGTAAGGAACAGCATCAATTATTCGCTTGCAATACATTCTTCCAAAGACTTTCAAGAGTCTGGTGTATTTTACGTTTGAGGTGTGTGTCTCGCTTACAGTATTTTAACCTTTTTTTCCGCAGAGTTTAACCCACTCAAGCGACTTCATCGCTCCTTTAAGGGTGTGTCACCATCTGTCTGCCAGGCGTCTTGAGCTAAGTCTGGGATATTTAGCCATATAATATTCCCTGTCAATAAAAGTGAAAGAAATACAAAAAAGACAAAATTGACTTCATATTATAGAGGGTGGTTAACCCTGCATTTTCTGCATTTCATTTGACATTTCTCAATTTTAGACTAATTCAATTCGAACCATGGAAAGATACACTATCGAGCAACGCGTTAAAGTTATTTGAAAATGGGCGTTCAAGGCAATTTAATCGTCCAAATGTGCGTGCAATCGGAAAAGTCGTGCAAAAATTTGTGTACACCGGGTCTGTAGGAGATGTAAAAATACCAGTGCATGCTCGTACAGCTCGTACTGCTACTGAGTGGCTGAAGAGCCGTCCACCTCAACTCGTCGTCGTGCATTTACACGCTTACAAGGTGCAATTGACCCAAGAACTAAAGCCTCTTGACCATTTCAAGCGTCGTCAATGGTCAGAATTGTGGCAAGAAATGGCAACAGTGGATGATCAATTTTCGAAGAAAATCATCTTCAGTGATGAGGCACATTTTCAACTCCGTGGATTCGTCAATAAGCAGAAATGCCGCTTTTGGGCGAATGATAATCCAAGAGTGATTGTCGAAAAACCAATGCACCCACAAAGAGTGACTGTTTGGTGCGGCATCATCGGGACGTATTTTTTCCAAAATGAGGCCGGTCAGGCAGTTACTGTGAATGGTGTTCGCTATCGTGAAATGATAACGAACTTTTTATGGCCCGAATTGGAAGATATGAATGTGGACAGGACGGTGCCACTTGCCACACAGCTAACGAAACAATGGCTCTTATGCGCGACAAATTCAATGGCCGTGTTATCTCACGTGGTGGCGATGTCAATTGGCCGCCAAGATCGTGTGATTTGACACCGTTGGATTTTTTTCTTCGGGGTTATTTGAAAGAAAAGGTGCACGTCGATAAGCCAGCAACAATTCAAGGGCTAAAGGGTGAGATAATTCGGCACAATTTGGATCATCGGATGGAGGTGGGCCGCCGAGGTCGCGGCGGCCATTTGGCCGATATTTTGTTCCATACATAATTGAACCATACCAATATTATCATAATAAAAAGAAATGACAATAATTTCCTAAATAATTTGTGTTTTATTCAAAATCAACATCGGCACTTTACAAAACGAAATAAAGCCAAATCGGAAATTTGGCGTTATTTCCAGATTTATAACGAAATAAGGCCAAATTTGTCATTTTTGGCTCCAATTTTCGGGGCTGAAATGACCTGACTTATAAGCTTAACTTTACGTTAAATATTTTAAATTTTAATGTAAAATGAATCCGTTCATTTAATTAAGTTTAAAAAAAGAGCATTTTTTTTACAATTTCACTGTCCTGCTACAGAGTCGCAATCAGAAAGAATGTTCTCCTTTGATTGTTTCCTTCTACTTACCTCTCTCTCTTCTTCATCTGATTCGCCAATTGTTTTGTTTTGCGTTACAGATCGATGTTTCGAGTGACTTTAATTTTAAACATTAATTAAAACTTTTTGTTACGCGCTAACATGATGCTAAAGGATTCTTTTTTCGACTATAATTTGGCGCCAAATTGTTCACAAAAGATAGTAGAATATTGAAATCCATGTCTTCAGCGAATTATTAGCAATACCTCCCAAGACATTTTGATCAAACATACATTTTACGTCCATCATCACCTTCGCCATTTATGAGTAAATAAAAGACTAGCAATTTTTAAAAGAATTTATATGTTCAGTTCTTGCTTCAGTGCTGCACAATTTATTTGCACTTTGCCGCCACAGTTAGAAGAATAAAAATAAGACCACTGACTGCACGCCAATATCCAACCAGGTCTTTCAGGGTCGCTGGCCAGGTAATCGAGTAGTCTGTGATCGCTCGTGATGGCTTTCGCGCAAATCAATCAAGGTCTTGCACTTGTCCCACGCTGCCACACGTTGCTCCACTTTCTGCAGCCAATTTCCCTCGTCTTCGACAACAGTCCTCGCCCTTGCACCGAAACATATCAATTCCCTAAATTCCCCTTAATGGCTGATCGTGTTATTCTTGCGACTTCGCCCAAATCACCGCATTCTGAGACACGGGCAGATGTGACCAGAGATAACAACTTTCGACTGCGAACCAGTTCTCCCTTTCGGAGTTGATGAAGCCTTGCCCGAAATTAAGTCCAAGTCCTCCTTTCATCTCCGCCATCATTCCAGAGATTGCCAAAAAATAGGTCCCTCCACTGTTGCTGGTCCAAAGGAGGCCATTATTACCGTCTTCCTGCATCTCCCAGGCTCTCCCTAATGACCTCAAAATTACCTTAATCGCGGACGGCTTTGCGATTCTCCACACACAATGGTCAATGCCCCGCTCCGCAGCCGGCAGCGCCCTCCACCCAGCAGAGATGACTTCTTAATCTTGATCTCCATGACGCCGTGGCCGTAAAGTCGGGATAATGATCTATAAGGCATGTTGCGCGTTCCCGAAAGCATGTTCGCTTCGCATCGGAGTCGACTCCGACTTCAGCTAACGAGATCTCGCCGCAAGACCCAGGGCGCCAGCCGCATCCTTAATTACTTCCCATTTAATTGTTCATCACAGAGTGCTTGGCACGTCGTCGCGCTAGCCTGTGTGGTCATGGTCGCCGGTGTTGTCCACATCCTGGGCTCTAGTCAATAAATCAGCCGAACAAGGCTGCCTGCATCCGAAAGCAATAAATTAAGTCCGCAAGTCCCCCGTGACTCGTTGGGGACGTTGATCCTTCGTGACTCCTCCTGCACCGCGGCTGGCCGCCGCCGACGTGTATCGCGAGGGATTCTGTGTCATCGGGCATTCCACGACAGGGGTCAATTGCATGCCATGCGGTATGCACCCGCAGGCAACATAATTTGACTGCTTGCCATACTAATTAAGTGGAAACACATTCGAGTGCTAGAACTGCCCCCAGGCTCTGTGCTCTCTGCTCCGTGCTCAGAGTGCTTGATCCTGGAGTCGCCTGAACCTGACTGTTCGGCCGCAGAGACGATCGCGTCCGAAAGGGACTTCAAGTGGAACGGTATGCGTCGGGGTAACGGTTACATTGTGGATATCAGAGATTCAGATTTATTCATTTCCAAACCGAATTAATGGTTTCATGCGAACGGCTCTGCCGATTGTCTTTCAGGGATGCCCGGCCTGGCATGCCGGCATATGCCACCTCTCGCCCGGTATCGTATATCTTTTGGCGAAGAAGAATGTTGACACACACACACGCGAGCCCTGGAGGGGTTTGAATTCTTCTTCCTACTCGTGTGTGCGAGGAAGAGGCGCAGTATCTTTGTATCTATGGGTTGGATTGCGTTCTCTCGTGGCATGACATAGTGTGGAAAACCTTTCCGTGGTCATTGCTGAGACAAAAGGTGAGCAACAATTTGTTCGCCCTAGAGGTGTTTGGTTACACACGGAGACGGAGGTGGAAGTTTTGGGACGACGCGACGGTTTATTTGATTCGTGAAGTATTCGGGTCAGGGTGCCATGAACCAAGAGTGGAGTGGGTGGCTTACTGAAATGGGTCTGCGTACTCTCGGATCCTTGGGTTTGGCCTGCAATCCAGACTTCCAAAGAATACAGAGACACAGAGACACAGCCCAAAGTGAAAGTCTGCCTGAAGCCCGATCAAATTTCCAAATAGCTATCTGCCGTTTTGGGATCATCTGGGAATTTAAGGAAATTCCAATACAAACTGGCATTTTATAGAGCGCAACGGAATTCGCACGCACTTAAATTAACAAAACTTAACGGAACTTAACGACACTCAACCAACGCGCATTTGAGCATGTATAGACTTGTTCATATCGTTTCCACTTCATTAAACAAAATTGAACGAAACTAAACGACACTTAACGAAACTTAACGAAGATAGTCGAAGTGCTTATTATGATCGCAGTGTTTTATTCCAGAGTACCCACACTATTTCTTAAATTAAAATAAGGCTTCGTACATACGTCCATGCTTGCTGCGTACTATCATTGAGGAGCTGCTTCTTCGAACTGAGAGTGCTATGCTTCGTTGGTTTGGTCACGTGGCACGAATGTCCCCTTCATGACGACTTCCGAGGCGGGAGTTGAATGTAATTCCATCAGGTAGGCGACCGCTTGGCAGACCCGGGACGAGATGGTTGCTCCAAGTCCAAAAACTCGCCTGGTCACGATTGGTTAGAGTTAGAGTCGATGGCGAAGGATCTAGTTGCCTGGAGATCTCTCGTGCGTGGTTTACCCCCACGAGCCCTTTAGTGGATCATGCGGGTCAGAAGATGCTGATGATGACATATCTCCATTATGGATGGTCCTTAACGAAGTGAAGAACTGCCGACCAATTCTTTCGACAAGCTAAGAACAATCCTGATTCACTCGCTGGTGCCTGGTGCCTCTTGACTTGTTGCTAAGAAGAACTGAAATCTCCCAAGTTAACCCTCGCGCAAGCCAATCAACACACACGCATCCACTGCAAGCATAGCAAACTTCCATTTGTGATTCCAAGCATTTTCGGATTGCACACACGTTTCTTGTTCCTCACACTGTAGGCATTGTTCAGAGTCAGCAATAAAACCATCAAGACCGATCGACCGCGATGCATGGAAGTCAGCCGGGGGCCAGCAGACATGATGTCTCGCCGCACAACACTCACAATCCGTGCTGACTGCTGCGCCATCAGAAGAAATCTTTAAAAAGTCATAAATCTCCGAAATAAGTGAGAAGACGTATCCACTCCTTGAGAACGATGAGAAATATCGAATGAATGTCTTGCAGCAACGAAAAGGAAGACACTCAGTCTCGCACTCGCCAAATACAATTAAAATTTGAAAACGAAACCAAAAGATAGCACATTTCGTGTCCCGGGTGAAAGCAGTTTCGCGATAAATGCAAATGAAATTCACAACTCGAGTGATGGTAGTTTCCACTTTTATTTGATCAGATACTTGTGTACTTATAGTTGTGCGGATAGCATTTCTTCTTAAATGCACGGCACGGCTGCGGCAGTGGCGGTGGCAACTTGAATAGGACAAGGTGCGGCAGTGGTGGCCAGTAGTTATCTGAAGAACTCTTCAATCCTCGAACGTGAGCTGCGCTGGATGAGGGAAACATTTTCTGTGGGCGTAAGGAGCTTCTGAATGGCGTCTGAAGATCGATAGCCTTTAGGTGAACTTGGCGATTATAAATTTCAGTTTTTTCCTCTTCGCTTGGGTAACACTGGAATGGGGTCGCAAATGCCCGCAGAGTCAGATAGACGACAGTGGCAGCAGATGCTTTGCAACTGAAATGAGTGCAAAGATGCAAATTCGTGTCCAGTGTCTGATTACCGATTTGGGATTGGTTTGGGTGTGTGGTTGGACGAGTTTTTTTTTCTCTCTGGTATAGCTGATGACGCCGCTCACAAAACTCTTGTCGCTTCGTTGAATGAATTCTATCGAGAGGGAAAACTTCTAATCGCTCTCTGATTGTCCGCGCTTCTATTGGTTGGGGAAAGGCACAACCACAAGTGTCCACCAAGCTCTTCTCAGAACCGAACGAGGAGTTAGCAAAAGCATCTTAAGTTATCCAAGGCGCTCGTAATTGCTGCAGATAACTTATATAAAGTTCAAATTTCGACTTGACTTGCGTGTGTAGGTGTAGTACACTTGCGTGGTGTTACTACTCAAAAGTGAACGAAACTTAACGAAGCTTAACGAAACTTAACGAAACGATTATTTTTGTCGCATACATCATTTCTTTGCATTCGCTTAAGCTGGCTTTAGTTTCTATACGTCCATAATAGCAGTGCCTTAAAATGTGACGCCCTTCCAGACCGCGGGAATAATATGAAGATTTTCCAAGACCATTGGACTGTGGGACCAAGGGACTACAGGGAATTAGTACTAAGGTTCTTTGGGACTGTGAGACTTTGGAGCTGTGGGACTGTGAGGCTGTGAGGCTGTGGGACTGTAAGGCTGTAAGGCTGTGGCGCTGTGAGGCAGTGACGCTGTGAGGCCATGAGGCTGTGGGACTGTGAGGCTGTAAGGCTGGGGGACTGCGAGGCTGTGGCGCTGTGAGGCTGTGACACTGTGAGGCCATGAGGCTGTGGGACTGTGAGGCTGTGGGACTGTGAGGCTGTGAGGCTGTGAGGCTGTGAGGCTGGGGGACTGTGAGGCTGTGGCGCTGTGAGGGATTGAAGCATTCACAGAAGTCGTTAAGCCACAGGGAAAGTGACCCGAGAGGTCGGGTTTGAAGAAGTATAATGTGCTGGAAACATTGAATGTTTGGACAAGTGCAAGCAGCTCTATCTTCTAAGGAGGAGGGTAATTCAGGTGGAACTTCGTAAATAAATTGGGCGTGCACCCGATTGGAATATTGGTCTAAATGTCTGAAATACTCCTTGCCCATAGTCGTCAAACTATGACATTTTGACGAACGAAAGTATTTGTGCAACAGAGCTAACGAGCACCAATGACAAGCTGGCAAAATGGCAAAACCCTTCCCTTTGTGTCCCACTCACTCTCGACAGGAAAATAAATTTTTTCCATGATCATGCCATCATCACATTCACTTTGGGACCGTGACGCACTGAGTCTGCATTACGCAAACCCTCCAGGAAGTCCAATCTTTCCCCTGACATGTGATCTTGATTTATGTGATCTCTTAAAATATACATAATCTCCACAACCCCACCAGGCATCAATAAAACGAAAGCCACCCGCGACCGTCACTTAATTACCCACGAACCCACGAATTCCCGAAAGTGAAAGTCAGACATCATTCTCAGCGCGAATTCACATCGATTGGGGTCTCTGCGGCGCGTTGTTGCGTTCCTTCAAACTCCTCAACCTCCAATCAGTAGCTCATTACCCGTCAAGCCATCCTCCTGCCGGCCGCCTCTTCTCGGCGCAGCGCCAGCGTCTCATTCTAACACCACATCAGTCAATCGGATACCCAACGCCATTCCGCCAGAGATTAATGACCACAATTGACCCGACCAATTACAAGTAACTAAATCCATTGGCAACAACAAATGTTTCCACCATTCATCCACCTGACAGGAGGCAAATTACATCCAAACGAAGCGGGCCCATCCAGCGTTCACACGTGACCCCGACCTCTTCGCCGCCGCTCACACGCCCGTCGAGGCCTGCCACCGTGGCGCGAAAATTTGAATATTGACAGGTTGCATGGAACTCCTTGGATACCACACGCAGCAGAAGTTCCTCATTTTGGTGGAGAGTTTTAATTACACGACTTGTCTGCCGGATGGCCGTTGCACCATGCCGTACGCATCGGATGGAAAGTCTCTCATCAGCCAGCCAGACGGACAGACAGACAGACAGACAGACGCTAGACAGCGAGATAGATAGACAGCGCAGCTTACATCAGCAGCAGCAGCAGCAGCAGCTCTGGTCACATCACACGCCGTTCGCATGCAAATCAAGCAGCCACCACCTGTAGGAACGCGTCACGATAGATAACCTGTCTACCTACATTGTGCGCGGCTGTTCAGTGTGCACTCCCAAATTGGAATCGCAGAATCACTTAGCGTCCGAATCCGAGTGGCGCGTCTTTAGTGCGCCTACTCCGTGAAATTTCGCCGGGATTTTATTTTCGATAAAATTTATTGCCTCGCCATTTGTTGGCGGTTGCGCTGGGCCATAATTGCGAACTACATAATGAAGGATGTAGATGGATGTGATGGCTCACGGATTGGTACGAGCTGCCCGCCGGACGGATGGCTGCTTCTGGTGCGGTGCAACAAATGACTGATGGAGTCATAAATGGAAGCGTACGATTTTTTCCCTCTCTCTCTCTCTTCTTGTGGTATTCTGGTTCGGATCCTTCTGTGCCGCCTTCGCGTTAATCTTGGCCTGACTTTCGCCTCGAGGAGAATGTTTGGATTTAATTGGTTTGGCATGGCTGAGCGGGGGTCGGGGTGCTGGGGGGGAATGGGACTCTGCTCGGAAATCAATCTGTGATGTGTGTCCTTCTGATGGGTGGCAAGCTACGCGACGACTTGTGCAGTGCATGTGCAGCCGTTCGTGGCCACTCAGATATCAGTTCGGCGCCATCAGCTTCATAAGGGTTTCGTCATATTATTTCGTGCCTAAGTGCAGCACTTTAAAATTGACTACATTCGATTGGGTACAGTGGGTCCGGCAAGCATTCCTCGAACGAGGTCATCTCAGGCACGTTTGGGTTTTTTTTGTTTTTTTGGTGGTGATCAAATGAACAGCTTTCGTGGCGAAGCTTGTTCAGTGGACATATCTGGGAGCAGGGAAAAGTTCCTGCAGTGTTCGTGATCCGAGTGAGTTCGAAGTCCACAACTTTTCTCACGATGAGTCGAAAGCAGGGACTGTCAAGATTCATTTAGTATGTCTTGAGTGGAAGTCCAGGCTGTGTATGTCAACTGCGACCGGCAAGCAATTTCCTGATCCTTACATGCCTTCCACGATAAATCGAGAATCACTGTCTCAACTAAGCGTCCATTGTACTGCCAGGCAGCAACCTACTTTTGCTGTAGTTTCTTTTTCTTTCCTTCGGAAGACCAGCTGGCCCTTCTGTGATGAGGAGCCTACATCATCAGCACTCACCACTTCAGCACCAAAGACCTGCCACCTGATCCGAGCAGAGACGGGACAGTGACAGAGGAAGTGCTCTGCAGTGTCCTCGACGTCTCCACAGGCGTCGCAGAGGGTTTCGTCGCTTAGGCCAAGCTCACTTAGATGTTTGGCGAAGGTGCAGTGTTCCGTTTGTATGCCTGTAAGGCGTCTGCAGTCTTTCTGCCAAGGGATAACAAGAATGCCGCGGATTTCGGAGCATGCGCTTGGTCGGTCTGCACCCTGGAGAGTCATGCCGCCTCCGATTGCGTTCTGGCGAGGCCCAACCATCGATGGTGGCTCTTACCAAGGACGCAGGTAGACCCAGCACAGGTCCTGAGAACGTTTCCTCTTATCCTTGTCCAGCAAGCTGTGCTGTTGGCGATTTAACATGGCACCTTCAGCAAAGGCTAGTAAAGATGAAAAACCAGCAGCCAAGGCTACCGCTGAGAAACCAAAAGCCGCGGCTGGTGCGGACAAAACCGCCAAGGGTAAGGTTGAGGAGAAGGCAGCTGAACCAAAGCCAGCCGCTGCCACCAAGACCGCGAAGAAGGCGCCGGAAGCAGCCAAGGAAGTGAAAGCAGCTGCTGCTGCCGCTCCAAAGGCTGCACCAAAGAAGGCCGAACATTTATCCGTCAACAAAGCAGCCCCAGCCAAGAAGAACGCAAAGAAGACCGAAGCAACCAAGGATGCTAAGAAGCCTACTGCTGAAAACCCAGCCACTAAGGCTGCAGCTCCCACCGCCGCCACCGATGATTCCGAGCCAAAGCCTCAAGCCCTTCCTAAGCCTCGAAAGAAGACTGGCTTCATCTCCGCAGCTGCTGCTGCCACAGGCAAGAGTAGAGGTCACCAAGAAGCAGGTTCTCCGTGGTCTGGTCACTACAGAAAACACGGAGAGCTGAATTTCTGCGTAACGCAGATGCTTACTGGCCATGGATGTTTCAGAGCATATCTCCACAGATTTGGCCTCGAAGACACCCTTTATTGTCCAATGTGCACAGACGCAGTGGAAAACGCGGAGGATGTAATGTTACACTGGCCGACGTGAAGACTGTAACCTTTTGGCGAACAGACTGGACGTGAACCTAACCACAGAGAGAATAATCACACTCATACTAAGCACACAAGAAGCTTGGGAAGCAGTAAGTGAAACCGGTGTCACTTCCATGAAGGAGCAAAGGCGGCAGGAGCGACAACAAAACGCAGCGCAGGTAGCTGCCAACACGAACGAGCCGAATGTATAGGAGCATCCTACATTGACTTCTGTATAAGCTTCAGGGATGATGTGGGAGAGGAAACCGTGCTACATTCGGAACCTGCCCAGCCCTTTCAGAGATAAGGGCGGCAGAGATTAATGGTGTCTATTCGGTTCGAAAGCACGTAGAATTCGCCTACTCTCGTTCATTATTTTGTCTCTTTCATGTTCGTTCTTGCTGACATGTCAGTGTCCGATATAGAGGGAGTTAAATTGACGGGTGGTCCAATCTTCATCCCGGGAACATGACGAGTTGTCCGTAAGGAGGTCTGTCCCTTATGAGAGTGGTGCCCCTCATAGAGTCGTGTCCCTCATAGAGGGGCCCTTTTAGAGGGGTGTCCCTTACAGAGTGGTGTCCCTTTTAGAGGGGTGTTCATTACAGAGTGGTGTCCCTTTTAGAGGGATGTCCCTTACAGAGTGGTGTCCCTCATAGAGTGGTGTCCCTTTTAGAGTGGTGTCCCTCATAGAGTGGTGCCCCTTTTAGAGGGATGTCCCTTACAGAGTGGTGTCCCTCATAGAGTGGTGCCCCTTTTAGAGGGGTGTCCCTCATAGAGTGGTGTCCCTTTTAGAGGGATGTCCCTTACAGAGTGGTGTCCCTCATAGAGTGGTGTCCCTTTTAGAGTGGTGTCCCTCATAGAGTGGTGCCCCTTTTAGAGGGGTGTCCCTTACAGAGTGGTGTCCCTTACAGAGTGGTGTCCCTCATAGAGTGGTGTCCCTTTTAGAGCGGTGTGCCTTACAGAGTGGTGTCCCTCATTGAGTGGTGTCCCTTTTAGAGGGGTGTCCCTTACAGAGTGGTGGCTCTTATAGAGTGGTGTCCCTCATTGAGTGGTGTCCCTTTTAGAGGGGTGTCCCTTACAGAGTGGTGGCTCTTATAGAGTGGTGTCCCTCATAGAGTGGTGTCCCTTTTAGAGGGGTGTCCCTTACAGAGTGGTGTCCCTCGTAGAGGGGTGCCCCTTATGGTGAGGTGTCCCCTCTAGAGAAGTATCCGGAATGTGAAGTTTCACTTTATTAGGGGTTTGTTGGAGCGTCGTAGTCTAGCCTGGTACGAAACGGGTTACAAAGTATGTGACTATCGAACAATTAATGCGGATCTACAAAAAAAGGGAGCATTACAAATCAATCCAAATGGTCAAGAGTGCATGCTCATTCTTGTGTGCACTTCGCGCCAGTCCCTATAAAGGGCGATCCATTTGGCAATTCTCAACCCTGACCTATGCTGCAAAGTCTGTAAGGAGTCCACACATACGTACGTTCGCTCTGTGGAGGCCTTTCTCACGGAACTGGCTGCCCGGCCAAGACCATAACCAATTACGCAAGTATCCCACGAAACGAAAACGAATCCAAACCAGAGCGTTGGTAATGGATTCCATGCCGCATGCACCCGGCGCGGTATTAATCCCAAGTGAAAACAAATGTTTCCATTAGCAGTTCCTTGCAGCCAGTCCACCAGGCAGCCTTGTTATCTCAAGGTCCTCACTAAATCACGCTCACTTTCGAAAGGAGTAACACATTCGATTGCCCGAGTGGCGGCTGCATGCCATGTGCATGCCTCCACTCCACTCCACACTCGCTCACACATTTCATCGCATTAGGATGTCACAAATTTATGACCGCTCCAGATGTACATGCTCGAATGGGCACCGGGAGAAGCAGCCCGACGACGACTGTCGCTTTGCGGCCATTCATTGTCGCCGGACGCTGCGGCCCGAAGTGCAGAGCAGCGCGCAAAACTATCCCCAACTCGCGCTCGCATTGACATTCTCGACAACTGAAGGTGGATGACTCCCGAAACACAAGACGGTAAATCTGTGCCGTCCTGCCTGCCTGCAACCGGAGACCGGCAGCCGTGCAATTATCCAGCGCGTTATTGTTATTATTTACGAGCGGTAATTGTTCCAATGTCTCGGTCCGGACGTATCGGATGGTGGCAGAAGCAGGAGCCGGCAGCTAGCCGAGTGGCCAGCGGTGGCGTGCTGGGGAGTGCCATGCTCCAGAGGCAGCACTAACGCATTCACTTTCTCTGTCACTGCACGGGTAAGTGTTCTTCTCGAATGACTGCAACGACCACGACGACGAGCACGAGGATGACGGTTGGAAGAAGGAAACGCTTACCCCCAGCTGGACCGAGACGCAAACGCACGTGGTGTGCATTACACCCAGACGGGGCACCACCAGACGCTCGCACGCTCTGATTAGTCTTAAGATTCGCAATTACATACGAGTACTTGCACGTAGCGAGCAGCTCGACGGCGCGACCGACGTCCGCCTCTCCATCCGCGCCAGCCAACTGCCGTGAAACGTAACTCAACCGCCGAACACGATATGCGCGGGCGATGCCGAGTCGAGTGGAGTGTGCGTGCGACAAATTGATTAGCGCGCGGTCGCGCGCCTAGGAGCCACCATGTCTTTATTAAAACATCACATTTGACATTTGTAATTTTGACACTTTAATCCCACGGCTAAAGAGCCCGCTGACAGACAATGCGTTCTCCTTGCGGCCACCGCTTCTGCTGGCGCGCCGATGCGATGGCTGATTCGCACTTCGAGTGACGTTTTGGGAGCGCGCCGCTGACGCCTGTGATGCTGGCAAAAGGGGATACTTATCGCGATTAGCCGTGGAGTACTGGTTTCAGTTGTCGGTGCTGAGACAATGACTGTTTTTAGGACCGACTTTGGTGATGAGCTTTTGGTACCTTAGGCAGCAGCCTGTGGCCCAGAGTCGCCACAGAATCATAGAAATGGCCAGCATTGGAGAGCATTCTACACTTTTTCAAGTGCGCTTCTTTAGTTGACAGGTTAAGTGGCTTGATGTGTCAATTTGATCTTGAGTTCACAGAAAACGGGTTTGCTGGCTTGAATCCTGAACCGATGAAGACCGGTTGGCATGGGATTCTGTTCACAAGCTCGGAAGAAATTCCATGCAAACAGTGCAGTGCACTTAAAGGTTCCAGATCGGTTGGCTTGAACACGTTGTGGGGGAAATATTAGGCTCAATTTGGTGGGCAGCACTAAACACAGCTGTCAACTGCACGCTTCTCAAACGGGTGCAAGGACTGGCCTGCATGTGTATCACGGGGGCACTGAAGAGGACTCCGGCGGATGCACTCAATATACTCCTCCACCTGCCACCGCTGGAAACTTTCAGTAAACAGGTAGCAGCCAGCACAGCCCTGAGACTCAAAACGCTCCGACTGTAGTCCGAACTCTCTGTAGTCCGGCCACTCAACCATTCTAAACGAATTCAACTTCGAGAAGAACTTCTCCACCAGCATCTCCTCCATACTGGACTCGATATCTGATAATCAGACGCTGGCTGAACCCCTGCGCATCTTCACTGATGGGTCGAAGACAGACGAGGGTGTAGGTGCTGGTGTCTATTCTCAAGACGTTAACATAGCTATCTCCCTGAAGCTCCCTGATCACTGTAGGGTATTCCATGCAGAAACCATTGCGATAAAGGTTTCACCGAGATATCACCGTCTGTTCGGACAGTCAGGCCGCCATCAAGTCCCTGGACAATGTCATGTTTAATTCGAAAACCTCCCTTAAGTGCAGGCTATCCTAAGGTTCCGGGACACTGTGACATACCGGGCAATTGCAAAGCCGATGAACTCGCCAGGTGTGGCACATCCTGAGATGTTGCACCTTCCATGCCATTCGCTACAGCTCACCATCTACTAAAAAATATAAACAATGAACATCACTAATCGTAAATGGCTAGAAGGTACCACTTGTCTTAAAACAAAGGAAATATGGCCATCGCTTGATATCAAACGATCACTCAATCTGCTTATACTCAGCGGGTCTTCACTCAGGACTCTCACCGGCGTTGTAACAGGGCACTGCACAATTGGCACCCATGCCCGCAAGTTGGGGGTCCCCTATAATGACTTCTGTAGAAGTTGTAGGATGAAGAGGAGGTTGAGACCACAGATCACCTACTCTGATCGTCGTAGATACTTACACCTTGGGGCCTACTACTTCAACAACCTCAATGAGCTAAAAAAGCGTCAGTATTAGCCAGCTAAATCGCTTTGTCACAAGCACCAACTGGTTTTAATTGTTAGGGCGAGTCAATCCGCGTGGTATCACGGGCGGGCCTACTTTGGTCGAAGTTTGACTGCCTTCTGCTGCCAACCACTATAACCTAACCTAAGCTAACGCCAGCCAAGCTTGGCTAACGAAGCGCAACCCCTCGCATGCCCTCCCTGATGTGCCATTTGGAGCCAGGCCCGAATGGTGGTAATATGCCAGCGGCTGGTGGCTGGCCTGTCCTGCTCGGCAGCCGGTCAGGCCTAGTCCGACGGAAGTCAGTGGATTCGAGAGTCGCTATGGGGGTGGGGGGAAAGTCACGCCAAGCAAAAGGCAACGGACAACGACATCGATTTAGGATAGGCACATGGAACGTCTCATCGCTTACAGAAAAGGATCTCGAGCTAGTTGCGGAGGCTGCCAGGTATCGTTTGGATTTTGTGGGTATCTCCTCGACGAAGCAAAGGGGATATAGAACTGTGGACCTTTTGGACGGGTGGGAACTCTTCCTGTCGGGAGTTGCACCCCAAATGTGGGGATACAGGCGGAAGTGGGGATACTCACAAGTCCCAGGTTGGCAGGCAGGGTATTGGAGTGGATACCATTACGAGGGAGAGTCGGGATCTTAAAGCTCAAGCCTGAAAGGTCAAGGTGTGTGCACCAAATCTAGAGTCAGAGTACTGGGCTTTCCTGGGTGAAGTTGATGCTGTCCTTGATAGGGTAGCGAGATGGATTCCTATACCCTAGTGGGTGATTTCAATGCTCACGTGGGTGGTGTAATTGGGAGGAACGGTGATCCTCACCAGAACGCGAACGGAGAGAAGTTGTTGGACTTTGCTGTGCATGTCCATAATTGACACCAGAAATCCAGAAAATACACATGGTACCGTCAGAGTCTTCAACCGAAGTCGTTGATAGATCTCTTTTTGGCACCATCGTGTGTGAAACGGGTGGTTTGTGATGTTCGTGTGATGAGAGTAGCTGGACTGTCAACTGATCATCACTTGGTGTTGTGTCCGCTGCACCTCACTGATAAAGTACCTCTCCTGTCAAGACGGAAACCAAGAGTGGTTACACGCATACGGTGGAGAAACTACAGAACAGTGAGTTGCGGCTAAATTTTGCGCGGCACATATCTGAAAGGTTTGAGCGACTTCCAACTGTTCCATCACGTGTAGAGGAAGAATGGCGACTGTTTTCAGCAGCTGCCATTGCCTCTGCACGGGATGTTTGTGGAGTGAAGCGGCTTGGAGTGGCGGCTGGTGGTGAGAAAAGAACTGCGTGGTTTAAGACCCCCGGAGTTCAAGACGCCTTCAGAGAGACGAGGAGGACATACAGAGGACACAGACACACTGGACTCTCTTGGGGGACTCTGCTTCCCATGACCTAAGGGAAGATGTTTAAAGAAGCCTTATTAATTGAGAGCATTGATAAATTACAAGTTAATAAGTATCAAACAGTAGCCCGGCTAGCAAAAATTTCTTGTGTGATGTGCCACCTACTTGTGGAAACCATACCTCTTCTTCATCAAATAATTCGATGTAAGGCCAATAACACTTGGTTAACATTGTGACGCTAACGGTTCCTTTTCCTCATAACCAAGAAGTATGGACCATTGACATCACCAGATCGGCCTCAATTTGGGACTCGAACGTAGCCGAGAGAGCCAGGAAAGACCTGATCGGTTTAAAAAGCGATCAATTCTACATTTGTTCTTCAACCTCGTGTAGGATACATGTGTGTCTACACCGCCTTCGTGAGACCCACTCTGCTGTGTGGCACGCTTGAAACTGCGCACTCTAGTACCCTAGGACGCGTCGATTATGTCTGCTTCAGTGGGGCGGTCAGACGTGATTGACTGCATTCTGCATTCTGTTGACAAACAGACTGGAGCTCGACATCCAAACTGACTCTGAAAATGGTCAACTCTGAGTGGGCACGCTTCAATCCCGACGAATATTGAAGTTCTAAGCAAGCATTCTGCACTCAGCTACTTCCCGAGCAAGACCTTCGCTTTCCTAAACCCAGAACAGGAACACTGCACCCACAATTTACCGTCCTTTAGTGGCGGGGTAGGTGTCTACGCTGACAGCTCGCAAAGAGAGGAATGAGTTGGCGGCGGAGTTTTCGAAAATGTCCTCAACTGTCCATGCGACACACTCTGATCCCTGGAGCGCGATGCTTGCTGAAAGTCTGGCAATTCGTGGTTCGTTTTTTTCAATTTTCGCATATTTCTTGCTGAATAGTTGAAGCTTGACGTCTGTTGAGTGCAGGGCTACTGAGACAACTGTGAAGCGGGCAGCATCCACCCTGCCACCTGAATTTGAGCACTCAGACACAGGTATACTTACGGCATGTGGATGAGGATTTATTTGCAGAGCAACTCACACACACCTTCGTCAAGCGGACATCAAGGCAAATTCGCAAAAGCTCTGTCACTGCTTGACTGGATTTGAACCTACCTCTTAATGGACAGTCAGGAAACCATCAAAGCATTGGAATTTGTCTCTCCGAACTCTAAGCCAGTGTCAACCCGCAGCTCAGTGTACCCTGCGATGGGAAGCATGCCACCAGAGACAGTCAGGCAACTGGGGACCGGATCAGCTAGCCAGGCAGATCACCCTCGCCACCAGAAGGCTTTTACTACGAAGGACGATCTGAACAAAGAAACTACATCAAGTATCAACATCAAGCACTCAACTGGGAAACGGATCACTAGCCAGGCAGATCACCCTCGCCACCAGAAGGCTTTTACCAAGAAGGACGATGCACTAGGCGGCCAGTACAACGATCATGGGGATCTGGCAGAGACTGAATTCCGATAGCTCGGGTTCATTACAGAACAGTGCCTCTAAGGAGATCACGTCAGGAAACTAGGTGCGCATGCATGAAGAGGAGACGGAAAACGTACCGCCTCTGCGTCTCGCGGATATAAGCTCCGCAGCCCACAGTCTTTGATGACAGTTAGGTGTACCGCATGGCATTGAAACAGCGATCCAATCAGGACCAACTGGATGGCTCAGCATAAGCTCCCAGTGAAAGGTGCCGTGGCATCGACTCCTTATCTGCGGGCCTGTGTTCTAATCTCCTCTAGCCTCCACCGCCCTCGAGTCACTGACAATGGTCAGACAAAACTTTGTCTGTTTCGAAAGAGCTTTGAGCACGCACAGCACGAGTCGTTAACGTATAAGCTGTGTGCACAGTAGTCTGTATCGCCACCCACCCGAACGCCTTCTACTTCAATAGACTCAATGCCCAGAGTCCAGCACCTGTACCAAGTAGACTCTGCACCAGACATTGTCGCGAACAGTCATGACATCTTCTTCAACAAAGCAATGCTGTCCAAGAAGCCTGAAGCCACGCGGGATCGTCATCGAAACCACGGCGACGCACGTACCTCAAACCAACGAACAATGGATGGAATCTGCATCAGACAGCGGAGACGAATGGCCACTGCTCGACAGCGAGGTTGTGAACTTCCGAGGTCCAGACGAGGCGGACAAAACCCAATGTACACATCAATCTCGATGTTAATTGCAAATAAAGGTGCACAGCGCCGTCCACCGGAGCAGACAGATAAATAATTGCTTCTCATCAAGGATGTACGGACTCATCAGCGACGACGGAGCACCTCACCCCCCCTGCTGCGACAGAAACTACGCTGGTGGAGCAAACTGCCACCGCATGTGGGCGGACAGTTTTTTTTTTCTTCTTCTTCTTCAAAATGCAAAGTAGCGCATGTGGCGCTGTCAGCTGGTGGACGCATCTGAAGTGATGCATGATACGCTGTGCAGCTACTGCCACCCGTCATCAGATACGAAACGAGAATGCAAATAAATCAGGAAATCCAACAGGACGCTTATCAGCGCCATCTCCTGGACACTGAGCGCGTCGACAGCGATAAGACACTGCCAAGCACACATACAGTGCCAGCTGCGACACGCTTGGCTCTTTATTTAAATAAATTTTACTCGTCATTATTCAGATATTTTATGCGCTGGCGATGAAAGCGATACGATGCGACATGTCTCTTCCTCATTTGATTGCCTGTGACGGCGCGGCGGCTGTCACTTCGGCCAGACTGTATCTGGGACACAGGCGGCTCTGTCGACCGACATTCTGCCTCAGTGGCCTGTCCCACCGTGCAGGGGTGGCGATGGAATGCCGGAGCTGTTAGTCAGTCAGCTGCAGTGACACAGTTTCGAGTGATGCGGTACTTAAGGCCTTATCACTTGATTTGTTGCGATAAATTGTTCGATTTTATCGAGGCGCACCGCTTGAAATGGGCCAAATTGGTGTGCTAACAAGTGTTCGGTGGTCGGTGGATCGCCAGGGCCTCAAGCGGGCTAATAAAAATGCTCGAATGTCTTGTGAATCGCATTAAGTGCGTTGTGTCTTTGTTTTGGGCACTCGCGCGATGGGGTGTCCACTTGTCATTCCGTTGTTACCGAAATCGCTGGTAAAGTGCCTTTCGCATGCAGATGATCCACAAGCGGACAAACTGCCTGTCAAGTGAACAAGAACAACTTGTGCTTAAGGCTGTGGCTTTGTTAGTGGCGCTGCAAGACTTGCTGTGCGAATCCGACTGAGAGGACATTGGACTGATAATAGCCATTACATGAGTTCGTGAATCAATCCGACAACCCATGGTCAAAGCTGCAATCAGGACGAGGGACAACTCCAGATATGGGGAAGGGAACGATCGAGGGACTTACTCTTGCGACTGATAGCCCAAAACGGCACCAAAAATAATGCAGATCCTGACGACTACGACGGTACTGAGAACTGGGTCAGTGACAAGGTTCGGCACATGAAACCTGAGTACGAGTTGCAAGTCTACTAGTACAGTCTACTACTATTTACCGTCCGCCAGTCACTTCTCATTACTGTCTGCCGTCAGCCAGCCACTACTAGCCACCTACTATCTGCCGACAGCCAGCCACTACAGTCTAGCTACTGTCTGCCGACAGCCAGCCACTGCTGGCTAGTTACTGTCTGCCGTCAACCAGCATCTACGGGCTAGCTACTGACTGCCGTCAGCCAGCCACTGCTGGCTAGTTACTGTCTGCCGTCAACCAGCATCTACGGGCTAGCTACTGTCTGCCGTCAGCCAGCCACTACTGTCGATCTACTGTCTGCCGTCAGCCAGCCACTGCTGGCTAGTTACTGTCTGCCGTCAACCAGCATCTACGGGCTAGCTACTGACTGCCGTCAGCCAGCCACTGCTGGCTAGCTACCGTCACCCAGCCACTGCTGGCTAGTTACTGTCTGCCGTCAGACAGCCACTACTGGCGATCTACTGTCTGCCGACAGCCAGCCACTACAGTCTAGCTACTGTCTGCCGTCAGCCAGCCACCACTGGCTAGCTACTGCCTGCCGTCAGCCAGCCATTACTGGCTAGCTACAGTCAGTCAGCCACTACTGGCTAGCTACTGTCTGTCGTCAGCCAGGCACTACTGGCGATCTACTGTCTGCCGTCAGCCAGCCACTACTGGCTAGTTACTGTCTGCCGTCAGCCAGAAACTACTGGCGATCTACTGTCTGCCGTCAGCCAGCCACTACTGGCGATCTACTGTCTGCCGTCAACTAGCATCTACGGGATAGCTCCAGTCTGCCGTCAGCCAGCCACTACAGTCTAGCTACTGTCTGCCATCAGCCAGCCACCGCTGGCAAGCTACTGCCTGCCGTCAGCCAGCCATTACTGGCTAGCTACAGTCAGTCAGCTACTACTGGCGACCTACTGTCTGCCGTCAACCAGCATCTACGGGCTAGTTACTGACTGCCGTCAGCCAGCATCTATGGGCTAGCTACTGTCTGCCGTCAGCCAGCCACTACTGGCGATCTACTGTCTGCCGTCAACCAGCATCTACGGGATAGCTACAGTCTGCCGTCAGCCAGCCACTACAGTCTAGCTACTGTCTGCCATCAGCCAGCCACCGCTGACAAGCTACTGCCTGCCGTCAGCCAGCCATTACTGGCTAGCTACAGTCAGTCAGCTACTACTGGCGACCTACTGTCTGCCGTCAACCAGCATCTACGGGCTAGTTACTGACTGCCGTCAGCCAGCATCTATGGGCTAGCTACTGTCTGCCGTCAGCCAGCCACTACTGGCGATCTACTGTCTGCCGTCAACCAGCATCTACGGGATAGCTACAGTCAGCCAGCCACTACAGTCTAGCTACTGTCTGCCATCAGCCAGCCACCGCTGGCAAGCTACTGCCTGCCGTCAGCCAGCCATTACTGGCTAGCTACAGTCAGTCAGCTACTACTGGCGACCTACTGTCTGCCGTCAACCAGCATCTACGGGCTAGTTACTGACTGCCGTCAGCCAGCATCTATGGGCTAGCTACTGTCTGCCGTCAGCCAGCCACTACTGGCGATCTACTGTCTGCCGTCAACCAGCATCTACGGGATAGCTACAGTCTGCCGTCAGCCAGCCACTACAGTCTAGCTACTGTCTGCCATCAGCCAGCCACCGCTGACAAGCTACTGCCTGCCGTCAGCCAGCCATTACTGGCTAGCTACAGTCAGTCAGCTACTACTGGCGACCTACTGTCTGCCGTCAACCAGCATCTACGGGCTAGTTACTGTCTGCCGTCAGTCAGGCACTACTAGTTAGCTACCGTCAGCCGCTGACGGCAGTAGTGGTTGGTCCATCATTGACCACTTGACCGCAACGCTGACGCCGCGCATTTAGCGTCCATTGTTTGATGACATGGATGTGCTCCCTATTTCCCGATTTAATTCGCATTTCCACGATGTGAACTGGCCACTGGCCATTGGATTTCTTTTTGTGAGACTATGAACTCAGTATGTTTGCGAACACAGACCGCAAACGCTTTACGCTTCGAAGAGGAGCTCCCGTCAAGTCGTGCCCGAGTAAGGCAGGGGGCTGCTAGTGAATTTGTTGCCCGCAGTCAAGCTACTACCACCGATCGGAAGGGGGCTGCTAGTGAATTTGTTGCCCGCAGTCAAGCTACTACCACCGATCGGCCAGCCCAGTGATAGTGCCGCTAATTTGATCCCAACGACAAATAGTGACTGGACCAGATTTTCGTGATTCGAACCGGGGACCCCATTAATCAAGGGCAGGCACTTAACCAACCAGTCGTCGTTCTTGCCCGAGTTACTGTCCGATATCTGTCGCAACATGTCGCACATGTATGACCGTCAACGACATCTAATGCCCCACGATTTGGTTGCCCTTCTCTTTTCTAGAAAAACAATCGCTGTTCAGGGCCAACTCAAACCTCACCCGCCCACCCTCAGTTGCTCGCGCAATGCGACGAGATGAGCAATTCCCCTTCACAAAGGCAATTTGAATAAATCCCACCGAATTGCCACAGATAGTCGACCTCTGATCGTGGCAGCTTAACTTCCTAATCACGTCTTGCCAACTAGGCCCTCGTGGATCCTCTCGTCCGTTGTCCAGATTCTTCAGTTTTCATATCTCGTCTGGAGTCGGGTGTTGACCCCAGGGTCCCTCTTCGGCCAACTGACAGATTCCGGTGCACAGGTTACCACACCACAGCCGTCATCGGCTATCAAAATAGGAAATCTCTTCATTTTTCCGTCCGCCAATATCGGAACTCGGCTCCGAATGCATCTCTATTCTGCGGTCGCTTGGTCTGTGCGAAGGAAAGGAAAAGGGCACTCTGCCAAGTCCATACATGATGGCCAACCTGATACACATTGCACTGGAGAGGCATCGGCAATCACTACACCAGCACCACCGGAGTGCATCCCTCAGCCTGCGGATGCATTCCATACGTGCAGTGCAGTGCAGTGCACCTAACAACGATTCTATCGTCGACTTGCGCGAGTGCATTAAGGATGAACCAGAGGGTCAGGAGATCAATCTAACCTTTTCGCTGTGCCGGGCCAACAGTTAGTCCTTACATCGTTGGCCAAGCCAGCTCTCCTTGCAGCGCTGGATACACGCCGAGGAGATCGTTCGTGCTCTTGTTTCATGCACATGAACTCCACTGGCACACAGCAGACCAAGAGCAGTTATCGCAACGACCACGATAATGATGATGATGATGACGATGACGGCTGCGACTGCAGCCACGGTTCCAGTTGCAGCTCCAGCACCAGCCCTAGCCTCGGCCACAGACGAACGAAGATGATGATGACGATGATTTGCCATTGATAAATCTCAGCCAGGAGTACGGCACCAGCACACCGAGCCAATCCGAGGGAGCAGCGTTTACGCGATTGTTCAACACAAGTTTCATGTCCGCAAATTAACTGGGGGATCAATTTTGCTATTTGGACGCGACCACGACCAGTGAGCAGCTGCAGTGGGAGGAGCTGCTGCCGAGGCAGGATGCACAGGGAACGCAGAACAGCGCTGCCACAACCAGAATGAATTGCCAAGCAGAAGTGATGGCGGTTATTACTGTTATTACGGCTGCGGCCATCGATAAGGTGCTTTATGGTGGATTTTTCATCAGCAGTCAGCCTTAAAGTGCTTTTAATTGAATACCCTTCGCGCGGACTCGCGGATCCTCGTTGGCGAAACCGAAACCGAGGTGTGCCCGGACTAGGGTCAACACTATCATTAGGCGAAAGGCAGGCATCGCGTTGTCTCGGTTAGAAGGCAGTTAGGCTGATTGCTCCGGCTGAGTGGATGAGCCAGTGAGCTACGCTCTAAGCACTGCTGCCCATTAGAAAGGCGATTCCCCGGGCCGAGGAGCCTAATAAACTTGATTTGAGTTGCTAACCTAACTGCCGCTGTTATTGAGTAGTTTCCAGACACAGCGCGCGGGACCTGTAATTTCCGATTATTCCCGACCGAATGCGACGCCAATGAAGGGAATTTCGTATTTGCAAATGATCATGGGAAAGATGCTGCTGACATTGGATGGTCTTGCTTCGACCAGAAGGGGGTGGGAGGTTGTGTACTTCGTTACGACTCCTGATTGAGGATCGGTTCGCGGATCACTTCGTACGAATTTCGATTTTGTAAGTGTGCAGCAATTTTCATCAGTTTGCTGGCTTGTTTCAGACTCCAGTCGAAGGGAAGCGGTGTGAAGGTGGAAGGTTGCGTGGAAAATGGACGATTTGACGATCGTCTTCGATCGTAGCACGAAGCGCCTACATACAGGGCTCACGGAACACAAGCTTGCATATCACATCTTGGGAAAACCTCCCCGATGAGACTGCAAACATGAGCTGCCGTCGTGAAGTGGCTTGATCTAATAAGTGTGATTGATGTCCTGGCCGCGGAGTTTAGCGCTGAGCGAGGGCGAGTGATCTCTTGGCGAGGCATCTCTTGGTGCTTCCTACTACCTAGACGCCTAAACAGTTGGCCTTAGAGCGACACTGAAGGCAGCACTAGAGTGCATGTCTTTGACTCATTCTGCAGCAGCAGTACGGCCTTATCGGCAGAGGCGCAGCAAAGATGTAAGATCAGCCATTCTGACATCGAAACTGATCAGATTCTGTTGGCAAAGTGTCAGTGAGCTGTCCTATGTCGAGTACCGAGCTATGCCGGCGTCCAAGCAAATGCACAGTGTGTTGTTTTGCGAATCTAGCGCAACTTAATTCAAAAATCAGAGTTGTCCGAATGACAAAAGTTTGATCTCAATCGACAGGTAGGGTGATGGCACCAGTAGTCAGCGCCTTAACTTGGTTTTGAAGGTTCATTTGGTCCTCAAACATCCAATATTCTACTTTTGAGATTAGAGAACAGTGACTTGTTGAAATATGTGGATTGTAAATCTTAAGCGTTGTTTAGTCAAGGACCTGCGTAAAAGAAATTATTAGCAATGACATTGAAGAAGAAATGTGGTTCTGGAGTTGTCAGAACCAGTTGTCAGCCGCTTGAGTATCCAGGAGTCTGCGAATATGGTCCACGTGGCCAATATGGCCCACCCTGTATGGGAGAGTTGTTAATAAATTCAGTATTTCTCTGAAGAATCTTCTTCTTAATAGTCGCAGTAATCATCACCTTCTGACCCGCATGCTCCATTAAAGGGGTCTAAAGGGGTAGACCACGCACGAGAGATCTCCAGGCCACTCGATCCTCCGCCATCGACTCTATCTCATTAGGAATATGCCTAAGCGTGACCAGGCGAGTTTTTGGACTTGATCCAACCATCTCGTCCTGGGTCTGCCAAGCGGTCGCCTACCTGATGGTAGATAGAGATAGATTTGTTGTACCTATTCATCATTACAAGTTTGCTGTCTGCCTGATTGACATTAATACAATAATCAAAAAAGAAATAAGTTTGTAATCGAATAATTATAAGGTACATATAACAAGTTAATATACATGTATATACATATGTAGCTTTCGCTTATGAATTTCAAAACTCTTCGTTTATAATATTTTTTCTATATTTGATCGACTTTTTATAATAGTTCAAAAGTAGTTTTATATCACAATCGCAATTTAAAAGGTCTCTGACCTCAGATACCGATTTAATATCACTGCCTAGATAAAATCTGCGCAATTCCTTAAGGACTGGACCAATAACTACCAATAAAATGCACAATGTCTTCTCTCTCTGATAGGTTGCAATGACTGCAGTATATCGGCAAGTAGGGACGATGTGGGATATAATTTAAATTAACGAGTTCTCCTCTCATCTTCAAAATGGTAGATATGAGTTCTTGACTGTTACTGTTATTGAAATAATTTCGTTCACATAAATAATGGTTGAGGCAACTGTATGTTGATCGATGTACGGAGGATGTAGCCATATTAATACAATCCTTTCTATATTGTTCGTCTACTTTGGAGGTAAGTTCGTAGAGCATAACTTTTAATAACCTGGGGTTAGTCGTCGTGGAATGGAATTGCATAACTTCCAGTTTCCTAAACCAAAGATTTCTTTTTTGTATGGTTTTCATAGCGACAATTTTTGGCAGTCTTTCATCAGGCATCTCAAGAACTTTCATCAATATGCAGTTTCAGTGTCTTGACGAATAATGGCGGTATTCCTGTTTCTGTTATTACCATATAGTTAGGCGTCGTTCTTGGTAAACCAAAGGTTCGTTTGATGTAATATCTTAGAAGTTGTTCTACAGTCTCTTATTGCGTATGTCCCCAAGATTTATTTTTTTTTTTTTTGCGAGGGTAGGTGATAATCTTCAAAAGACACTATGGGGACCGTTCCCACATAGCGAAAGGGATTTTTACCCAGTAAAAAACACCTCCCTTCAAATAAAATAAAATATATTTCCACTACAACTAAGTCGCACACTTATCCAGCAGTTTTACTTTCTTGGTTTAGGCGCATTTGGCAAGAAATTCTCCATTGAGAGTTCTTGCTATCACCGCAGCTAAGCGCGGGTTGAATTCACCGTGCTAGGTGAAGGGGTTTAGTCCTTTGAAGACGGCGAAAAGCGTTGGTTTCGTCGAGAATTGGAAGGACAGTAGGGTTTATGTGCTCTTCCAGACGACGCTTATGCTTACGAGCAACATTCGTAATTTGATCATGGACTGATGGAATTCCAAGATCTCAGCGACATCCAGCTGTTTCGTATATACCAGGGTGCGTTGACGATGGCCCTTAGTACTTTATTTTGAAATGTTTGTAGTATGTTTCTATTACTTTCTTTGGTACAACCTCATAGTTGTATACCATACGTCCAGACGGGTTTTAGCACTTGCTTGTATATAAGCAATTTGTTGTCAATACTTAGCTTCGAACATGTCTTTGTATCTTAATTGGAGCTCTTCGCGTTTCTTTTTGACATGCTCCTTCCACTTAAGCTTTACATCGAGAGTCATTCCGAGGTATTTCGCTTCATTACCGAAGGGTATTTGAACATTATTTATAAAAACGGGCAAGTTATTCAAGTTCTTATACGTAAAATGTATATGAACGGATTTAGCTTCGTTAAGCTCAATTCGCTGAGTGTTCGTCCATCCGTGTATCCGGTCTAGAGCACATTGTAATTTTCTGGTTGATTCTTCGACCGTTTTGGCAGTTACTAAAATGGCGGTGTCGTCAACAAATGTGCCTACCACGGTGCCTACGTCCTGCGGTATATCGCTGCTATAAAGTAAGTAAAGGAGGGGACCAAGGACACTTCCTTGTGGTACTGCAGCTTGTATAGGCTTAAATAGGGAGTATTCTTTCCCATATTTCACACGGAGGATTCTATCAGTTAGATAATTCGATGAAATTGTGTAAAATCTTCTCGGGAGGAACTGTCGGAGCTTGTGTTTCGAACCTTCGTGCCAAACCTTGTCAAAGGCTTGCGAAACATCGAGAAATACAGCTGAGCAGACTTGCTTTTGTTCAAACGATTTTTCTATAACATCAGTTATTCGATGTACTTGGTCGATAGTTGAATGCTTACTTCTAAAACCGAACTGGTGATTAGGAATAAGTCGTCTTTCTTCCACAACCGGGCTTAAACGTCTGAGTAAGATTCGTTCGAACACTTTAGACATTATCGGAAGCAGTGAAATTGGTCTATACTTTTTGTCTGTTGGGGGTTCACCCGGTTTCGGCACCATTATTATTTCCGCCACTTTCCACTGCCTAGGGACATGTTCTAATCTAAACGCGGCGTTAATGTCAATCCCCATGATTGAGCTGCGTACCTCAATACCGATTCTGCAACATCAACGAAGACTCTATATTTAACGCTATGATCAACCAGATTATGTGCGAAACACCTTTTCCAGGTAGCACATATAGCACATTTCGCCTTAATAAGTTTGTCCTTCAAGTGAAAATCCATGTTAAGGTTATTAGTGATTGTCACTCCAAGGTATTTGTACTTTTTCACAACTTCAATTGGTTCCCCGTTGTAGTGCCAACTTTCATTTCGACACAGTCTACCACCTCCCTGTTTGAAAATCATCACTTTTGATTTTAATAGGTTAACCGTTAAGTTCCACCTTAGACAATACATATAGAGACGGTTTATCATCAGTTGCAGCATTTCGGCTGAATTCGCTAGTAAAGTCACATCATCAGCCAACAGAAGCGCTTTTATTGTCACCCCAGCAAACTCAATTCCGCCTGGTAGAAAACAGTTGAGGGCTTAGAGGGCATCCTTGTCTTACTCCCATATTGGTCTCAAACCATTCTGAAACATCTGACCCACACCAAACTGCTGCGCGGTTACCCTCATACATAGTTTCAAGAACTCTTCCCAATTTGAAACTCATTCCGATGGTGTAAAGTTTGTAGAATAGAGCTCTCCGATCGAGCGTATCAAAAGCTGCCTTGAAATCCACGAAGAAAGCGAATACTATCTTTTTTTGTTCTAGGAATGAGCCCGCAATGTTCTGCAACACAAAAATATTGTCTACGGTTGAATATCCTGAACGAAAACCAGCTTGATTTTCACGGATAAGTTTTTGACTTTCAATCCATCGAGCTATTCGGTTGCTTAAAAGTTTGGCGAGCACTTTGTAAGATGTGTTGAGCAGAGATATCCCTCGGTGATTGGCCGGGTCGGTTATATTTCCCTTTTTATGTATGGGGAATATTATTGTTTCTTTAAGTTGTGGTGGTATAATTCCTGCGTTCAATATTTCATTAAATGTTGATGTCAATTTGTCCTTGCTTTCATCTGTAGCGTATTTAAATAGTTCTATAGGAATCCCATCAGGACCTGACGATTTATGATCACTTAGATTACTCAGGACAGAATGAACTTCAACACTGAAGAATGGTGTGTCAAGTAATTCGTTTTGATTTAAAGGAACCGAATAGTAAGTCGGCAACGAGCTGCTCATGTTGAGTTAACACTTATTCGTGGCACTTTACCATTGAATTTGTTAATCGCCGCCCAAAATTCTTTTGTATGCCTACAACATGTAAGTGAAAGAGCCTCTTTTTCATAGAATTGTTTCTTTTTTACTTTACACAACCTTTTAAATGCCATGTTGGTTTTATTATAAAGATCTTTAAAAATACTATTACCACATATACGAAACACCTTAAGCCATCCAAATGATTTTTGTCTAGCTATTTCACACTCTTTATCGAACCATTTCTCTTTGTATCTACCTGATGGAATCGCATTCGAAGCCCGCCTCGGGAGTCGTGATCAAGCGGACATTCGTCCCACGTGACCAAGCAACATTAGCACAGCCCTCTCGTGCGAAGAAGCAGCTCCTCAATGTCGAGTACCTCGCGCACTGCCGTGTTTCTCACCCTATCCCGGCGAGTAATTCCCACAACAGCACGAAAAAATCTCACCTCAGCAGCTTGTATTCGCGATCTTAGTCTTTCGGTCATGACCCAAAATGCATGACCCCAGTTGGAACAAATACTGAGTTGAAACGCGATGACTTGGCCTTGACACTAAGCTCGGCTCTCGGATCACAGATCTACCACGCTGTTTCAAAATTGACCCAGGTGGACCAATTCTACAGGAAAGCTTAGCAATACTCTTTCCATCGCTCGTGAAAAAGACCCCGAGGGACTTAAACTTCTCCAACTGCTTCAATGGGACTGCAATGACATGTAGAGTGCATTAAACAGGCGTTCTGGAGATTTGTCGATTTGTCCACGTTGACCTTCATTCCAGCTTCAGAACATACGGCCACATATCTATCGAGTGCGCGCTGGAGTTCCCTCTGGGAGAATGTGAAGATATCTAAGTCACCTACAAAAAGAAGATGACTTACCCTCAACTCGATCTACTGAACTGGGGGAGACCCTCATGGCTGCGAGCGACATCCCCTTCGAATGTCACTCACCTGTCTACAATGTCGGCGTACGACATGGAAGACACGACGAGGACATCCGTTTTTTGTTTATCCTATATCAGGGCAATCGTGTCTAAATATAGGAATGCTTCGGGGCGAATAAAGGTGCACCACTCTGGTGGATTATGGAAAGCAGGAGCCAAGAGCATCAAACACGACTTTATGAGGATCGCTGGAAATGAGACTCTCACATTCGAGGAGCTCCTTCGAGACTCTTGTGTCCTTTAACAGAAAATCCAACAGATGACCAGGTATGAATACTGCCACATTGCCTCATAGACACACCGTACCCGAGCCGGATCTAAACTTATGCACCCAATCCGTCTAGGATCGGTGGATCCCTTGGCAAACAACATTGCATTGGATACAACGGCAATCTGAGTACGTCGTCCGCCTTCAACACTGCGACCAAAATGGTTGCAACAGTCGCCGCAGTTAAGAGTAGCTGACCTAGTGCTAATCAAGGATGAGAGATTGCCTCCAGCCAATTGGAGTCTCGGCATTTAAAGGTCAGTCCTAGTCGTGTTCTGGGAGAAGTCCCTTCCAGGCTACATGCATGCCACGTTGTAACTTCTGCAGACGCTACAGCAACGAGGAAGAAATAGAATTGTTCCAACATGTGCTCTGCGAGTGTCCAGCCCTTGCAATGAAGGAGAGGACAGTTTTGGATGGCTTGAATAGGATTGAACCCGAAAACCTCCTGGTATTCACATGTGGAAGATCTCAGGGCAGTTAAATATCCTTTTACGGGCACAATGGACCTAGCAACCACCCATCTACTTGCCTACGAAGAAGGAATTCTCTACACCATCTCTCCGACTAGTCTCCTGACCTAGCCTTGAATTGAGTCAACCACAAACCAGTCCAGTCTTAGCGGAAGGCTTCTCATGGGAACGCAATCGATTGCTTCCCATCCCGTCCTCATAGCCAACTGACTCCCCATGCGCAGCCATGGCCGATTTCCGCGATTAAATTTTTCGAATCGAGCGCTTCCTGTAGCTCCGATGTAGGCGCAATCTTTGATAGCATGCATCGATAGCAAAGCAGCCCAGTCGCGCTGATGCCCCCGACAAGGCGGATGCTTAGCAAAACCCTCTATCGCCGGCGCTATCGCCATCTCAGCAGCGCCTGTACAAATGGCTCTATTCACTATGAAGCCGTTCCCCGTTGGGGAACCATCCCGACGCATACACCGTCCATGCAGTGCCGCACGGGAAAACGCTTGATCATCCTCGTCGGACCGGGAACAGGTGTCAATTGAGTTGCCAGCGCCCGAAACAGCGGCGGCTCTTTTCACCATTAGTACCAATAATAACATATTGACACGTATTAATGGCCGTCCGTTCGACGGATCCGCGCATAACCGTAAAATATCACTATGACAAGAGATCGACGGCGCGGCGAGGGGATGGATGGACGAAGGCGCAACGGACTGGGACCCAACCTCGGCCGGAGCGCAGCAAGCACAGCGCGCGGGCACACATAACATGAAAATCGTGAGCTCATTAAAAGCAGTCACCTGACAAAGATATTATAGATGGCTATCTCTGGGGCAGATGGAGCTTTCCGAAGACCGAGCACTGGGCTCAGTCCGACTGCGCTTGTGTCGCCAGAGATCGCGCTGACGATTCTCTGATTTTCCAGCAGTTCCGTGCGCCCCGTAACAAGCCCAAACCCAAAGCCGATGCCATTGTGTTATCGATAGTGAAACGGCTCGACTATCGGGCAATAAATAATCATAACTGTAGTGGAGACTTTGAAGGCGACATGTCCAGGGCCGGTGCGGTGGTCCCGATGGCCGAAAGTGAAATTCAAATGGCGATGGGCAGGGGGGCTAGCGGTCGTCCGAGTGGCACCCAATTCGAGACATGACGCGAAATTAGTTTCGTTTCGATGGCTTTCTGGGACACATACCATCATCAAGTGGGTGTGATGTGGATGATGTCCTCGCGGGCATTGCAGTTGATTGAGAATCGCTGGGTTTTTGTGGTTATTCTGCAACACCCTTTGTTCGAGCGAGGCCATGCTCGTGACTGGGAGAGTACTCCATTGACCGTTGTGCTCCGGCAGGCGGTGTGTGTTGTTTTATTTTGGTCGGTCCGTTCCATAGCCGGAGGAGGCTAGAAGTTGATTGCGGTTCGGATTGGTCTTGAATTTGCATTCGCACTAATGTTTGTTCGCTTATGATTTCGGCGAGAGACTGAGTCTGTGTGACATTGGCCAGGGATGTGGGTGCCGGAGTGGCCATGGAAGGGGCTCTTGCAGCAAGGGGACATCCTTCGGAGGGTCTAACCAGCTGGACGGAATTTGTTCAAAGTGAAGCCAGGAATTTCGGGCGGTAGCCCATGTCAACGTTGTTCATGTGCATCACCAGCAATGAGAGGCGACCTCTGCCAACTTGCGCCTTCATCTGTACCTTTCCCTGGTAAGGTACCTCCAAGTAAGCAGGGTGTCGATGGAACTCGAATGCATGGCCTGTTTTGAGACGCCTGCTAACAGTCACACGGTGTGCGGGATGACAATGGAGAATTTTCGCCGTCAGCAACGAATTCACGGAGACTTTCAAAGTGAACAAATTTTTTAGACAAGGCAACCCGCTGTCGTGGAGATGGTCAAGCTTAACGCTCACATGGTCCATACAGGAAGCAATATCTTTAAAAATGCAATGGAAATCTTCAACACGACTCTATGGCGAACGTTCGCCCATAGAAGTGAGGGGTTTTTCCTCACTAAAACCAGCTCCCGTTAAATGTTATGTTCGGCTACAACTAGGTAGGTAGGCATGCTCACTTAGACCATCCGGTCCATTGTCATGCAGATCGGCTTTGAGTCCAAAACCTATTTACCATGTGACATAATGAAAAATTAGGCGCAACAATAACCTGCGCTCCATTCCACGCTGAACACCATCATAAACGCCCGTCAACTCCGTACGGTACCGGCTTTGCTTGAAGCTTGCCTTTCGTTCGGAGACGTCATCGACGTCACCAGGATCTGGCGCAGTGTGAAAATTTGGTAGATGGTGGACTTTCCGGCCTGTAACCGCACTGATAAGGACCTATCAGGTTACTGACGAATGGTTTCTGGCGTTCACACAAGACGACAGAGAGGATCTTGTACGCTATGTTAAGGAGACTGATCCCTCGATAGTTGGCGCAGTCAAAAGGGTCTCCTTTCTTGTGGACCGGACAAACGACGCTGAGATTCCACTCATCGGGCATGCTTTCCTCCGACCATATCTTACAGATGAGCTGGTGCATGCGCCCAACCAGATCATCTCCAGCTGCTTTAAACAGTTCCGCGGACAGTCCGTCCGCTCCAGCAGCTTTGTTCGACTTTAGTCTAGATATCGCTATCTTGACCTCGCCTAAGTCGGGGGGACGGAATTCTTGGTCATCCTCGTCCAAATTAAGTGGAACATTCTGCCTGACGGCGGAATTTGTGTCGTCGTCGCCGTTTAACAGTCTGCAATCATTAGTCGCACAGCAAAAATCTGCTGTGTAACGCGATACTGAGAGCTAACACTTAGAGAACGTAGTGTTACGAACAATTTTCTAATGCTTAAATAATAAATAAATAATAAATTAAAGCCATTATTTTATAGCTTTAAGAAACTTACTCAAATCCTCAAGGTGGTGGAGTGCAGGGTATGTCTTCTTCTTCATCCATGCAACGTCTACAGAAGTCGTTATAAATTGCCCCAGGCCTTCTGGCATGGTTGCCTGTGAGACAGTGGCTAGGTAGCACCCCTATTACTGACAACCTTCCCGTCTAACCTCAGCAGGTAACCAGTCCTTCATTGATTAAGCATAGGCCAGATCGCTTTCGATGTCCTGCAAGTAAGTGTCAATGACCATTTGTTGTTTGTATCGTTTTTCGCAATCGTCATCAATCGCGATTTTATTGTTGGGTGTCTCCTGATCTAGTGCCATTGGCATACCCGCCCGCCTTTCTTGCTAGTTCTGCAGCTCTTTCATTGCCTGGAATCCCCAGGTCCCCGGGGACCCAGCACTGGGTAAGGTTGCATCTGCGGGCAAAACGATATCTTTCAGACGCATACCATAGTTTAATGCTCACATGAAGCGAAACTATCGTCGCCATACGCGATTGGAGCAAACGATTTGGTGAACGTTTCAGTTTCGTCCTCGTTAGGATAGGTTGTGAAAAAGACAGATTGCAGAGCTTGGCATGCGTATGTGTCAGCGAGCACAGCTGCTAGGGCATTCTTAGATGGTCACTGGCATTTTTGGATGCACACTTAGATGGTCTAAGTAGGTCCATTGTGATACCCACGGTCAGACTACTACCACCGATCGACCACTCCAGTGATAGTGCCGTCAACTTTATCCCAACGGCAAATGGTGACTGGACCAAGATTTGAAAACCTGAAAAAAGAGTATTAGCTTAACTTTCATTGGGATTCGAACCGGGGACCCCACTACCCAAAGGCAAGCACTAAGGACCACCTCCTCCAAAGCTTTAAACATGCTCCTCAACCTGCCACCGATAGAACCAGTTGGCAGCTATGCGGCTAAAACGGCGATCAGGCTGAGATCGCTGCATATCTGGAAATAACTCCGGTCTGGACACTCAATGATTCTCAGCATTATCACGATACCTAAACTCGTCTTCGAGAAGAACTTCTCAACTAGCATCCCCCCAGATCTTACTGGCAGTCTGAGCACCAGACGCTGGGCGGTCCACTGCCAATTTTCACAGATGGATCGACGATGGATACAGGCGTGGGTGCTGGCGTTTATTTCAAGGATCTCGCTCAGCTATCTACCACTGCAGCGTTTTTCAGGCTGAAAGTTCTGTGGAATATCAAGAACAGACAGTTTCGATAGCCAGGCAGCAATCAAATATCTGAACTCAGTCACTTTCAACGCCTTTTCCGGGGGATGATCCACCCTGCATGCATACCGCTACTATGCATAAATATATTACCAAACAACTCTGGCCTACGATCGACCGTTAGCCTGATTAGGTTGAGACTATCTTTGGCGTTTTAACAGCCATCGGAACCCAAGCCTTTAGAATAGGCCTCGTCTACTTCTGCTGAAGCTGCAGGGACGAGGATGAGAAAGAAACAATTGTACACTTGCTATGCAACTGCAGTGCCCACTCAATCCGCAGATTTATGCTTGTGGAAGCATATTACTTTGACAACCCGGCCGAACTAAGTAGCATACGAGTGACCCATCTCCATCGCTTCCGCTGTGCGGAAGAGGTATTCAGGATCCGCTGGCCAAAGTCCGAGCGTTGCCCTTCCGTCAGAGCCGGAGAGATAACCCAGCTAATGGCCACTTACTACCAATATTCGCTTCCGATATCGCGCACCGTCCGCCTCTAAGTAGACGAGAGTACGAGACTCACCGAAAGCGAGACAGACAACCTAACCTAACCTACATTGTTGAACTCTCCCTCGATATCGAGGAACGTGCTCAGAGTGGTATTCTTTCTAATGGAAGGACGGGGACCACTATTTGATGTAGCGCGGATTCCACCGATCTGCTCTTCATATAAGCATGGCAGGGAAGACCAAGTTGGAAGACCAAGTCACCGCGAATGCCAGGCAGCTTATCTCGAGGCCTGGAATCAGCGTGCGACGGATCGTCAAAGGTGGAAGGCAGCTATTGGCCCTCCACGGGTCGCATGCCATGGAGCTTTGCTCAGGTGATTCCACATTTGTGCTGCCACACACATTAACTGCCAGACTAATGGAAGTGACATAGCGCCACGCTCGCCTCGTTTCCATGCCCGTTTCCAATCGAGTCGAATAAAGGAAGAACTTTTTTCCATAAAATTAACAAATGATCTCCTTCTCAGTATCTACTACGCTCCTTCTTCTCTCTCTTGTTCTCTTCTTTTTGTCTCTCCCTTTCTTTCTTCCTATTTCTCTCCCTCTCTCTCGCCTTCTATCTCTCTCTCACTCTCTCTCTCCCTCTCTGTTCCTCAACCTGTCTCAATCTCCCTCTCCCTCTCTCCCCCCTCTCACCACCTCTCTCTCTCCCTCCCTCTCTCTCTCCCTCTTTCTCTCTTTTTCCTTCCTGATCGCAACAGACCACCAAGCTGACCTGACCTTCCTTCTCGTGCTTTCCAATTTCACTCTGGCCACCGAGGATGCTACCTCCGCCCAGACATCATCATCATCATTATCATCACCGTCGTCGCAGTAGTCGTTGTCGTTGTCGTTGTCGATCGAATAAAAGGATTTCACTTTCTAATTCCAGCCGCCCGTCCAGGAAACCTCGTCCGCCACTTCTGGTCGACCACCAGCACCACCAGCAGGTGCTGCAAATATGGCGCCTACATTTATTAGTTTATGCCGATATATCCAAGCGATAGATGGCTAACAAATAAATGCGCACCATTTGCATATGTCAGTGGGAATAGAGAAGAGGGAAAGAAAAAACAAACCCACTTCTCGTCCATTGTATTCGTAGCGCAACGGGCTGTGCGCGCTCAACTGAAGACGCGCAACCAATTGAGTCGTGGCCACTTCGCTGGCCGTGCCACCATCGCCATCTCGACTAGACCATACATGAAAGTCGTGAGCTCATTAAAAGTGCACTCACCTGTACGGAAGCTCAATTAGTGTCGCATGATAAATTCGTTTTGCCAAGGAAAGCTTCTCCATCTCCATCTCCAGCGCCAACGCCAGCCACAGTCAGAGCCGGAGAGATAACCCAGCTAATGGCCACTTACTACCAATATTCGCGTCCGATATCGCGCACCGTCCGCCTCTAAGTAGACGAGAGTACGAGACTCACCGAAAGGGAGACAGACAGAGAGAAAGAGAGAGAGTGTGAGAGCCAGGGAGGAGAGAGTCTTTTACATAACCTCCAAGATTTATGCGCGCCATAAATCAGCGCCTTATCCTCGGTCCTATGTTTGTCTGGCAAATTGGACCGATTTTCCCCACAAGATCGCTTGAAATATGGCCTCTTAAGCGCGCCTGTATCGATCAAGCTGCTGGCTGACTGGCTAGCTGACTGGATGGCTGGCTGGCTGGCTGGCTGGCATGGGGAATGTGTCGGTCCGGCAACATCTGGCGTAAGACGGTAGTCGGCTCCGAGATGCTGTAATCCCTTTTGGGTGGGAATCCGAAGGTCAGTGGAACAACCTAACACCGATATCAATCAGCCGCCGATCGGTGGTGGTTTCTCGGCACCGCACCTGGATCGACCAAAGCCGCGATCATTTGGGGCCGGGATGTGGCCTGGACGTGGCTGCGAGTGTAAATTATGATTGTTGCCGTGGTCCGCTGGATAATAGGCCTCGCCTCGCCTCGCCAGCAGCGCCGCGCCGAGAGTGAGACAAATGCTCCCCGCCGCTAATGTGGTGTAACTATGAGACTTTGACTGGTAATTAACTCCGCGCTGGCTGTGGCAACGACGCTGTGGCGATGATGATGGCGTCGGCAAGAGGCTTAGTGGACCCAACGGCCGATTGGTTGATTGTTATCCGACTTGGATTGGAATTCGTGTACGCAGCGCTGGAATGGGTGTTTCAACAGCGCCGGCTGTGTGCTCAGTGGTCAGTGGTGTGTGGAGAGTTGAGAGTGGAAGTTTATGGTTCTATTGTCCTGGCCGGTGGCGCACAGTAGCGCTGGCATGGCTTGTTAGTTGCGATAGCGGCAGGTGATGAGATCGGGCGAGTCGCATGCGGCGGCATCGGACTTTTAATTAGACACGATTTTCAATTTATTGCCTTATATTCCTGCGGTCGGCGGGGGGACGCAAACGGCTGGTTAATGGCTGGCTGGTTGGGTTCCATTAGGGCATTCACTCCAAGTGAGTGTAGTCTGCCAGCAGGACCTGGTGAGGGGTGCACAATTGAAAGCCTTTTTTGCTGCTGCTGCTGATGTGTCGAATTGAATTTCATCCGGTCTGGTGGGTCCTGCAAAGCGAGACGATCGTGATATTTTACAACCATTGGGCAAACAGTGGCTCACACATAACATGGGACAGCCGGGATTCCAGCAGAACAAGAGGATGGTGCAATTTGGTTGGTGGTTGATGCCACAACTTATACCCAAGTCGCTGCAGGGGAATCAATTTGTTTGGGTCTCGATTTGAACCTCCCTCGAGTGGTCGTTACATTGTGGACAGTGTTATCGCTCAAGTCTGTCGTGAGAATTGGATGCCATTTAACGTTCTTATTCGTCGCGGAAATCAACCAGGTCCGAGACGCAATGCCCCCTTCACCTGCTGGGTGTCATGTCCATGTGTCCGCGGGTTACGAACAGGACTGGGTGATACATAAATGCCTTGTCTAAAGTTAGTGCGGTTCATCGAGATTGCGCTCTATTACCTCTTGAGCCTCTAAGCAGTGACGGCACTTCACTCTCTAGTCAGCACTACTGCAAAATCTTTGACATAGAGGGGGCATTTGATAACGTCATAAGTGAAGCAATAAATACCGCCTTCACTAGACTAAAAGTAAGAGGAAGTATTCGAGACTGGATAAAGAAAGTCTTGTCCCGTAAAAGTATCCAATCAGAGCTTGGGCACTACAGCTGAGTTTTCAGGGGTACCCGCAAGGTGGAGTACTTTCCCCGCTTCTCTGGATACCAATGGTAGACGCAATTCTTAAAGAACTTAGTCAAGGCGGCTGTAAGCCAATAGCCTACGCAGACGACATCGTAACAGGCGAATTTCTCGATACCATTAGAGACTAACTAACTAAGTTAGAAAGATGGAGCTGGTCTAGATGTTAACCCATCCAAGACAGACTGTTCACAAAAAGACATAAAACACCTCCTTTATCCGACCAAGGTTGAAGGACTAGGCTGTACTAGTCAGGCCAAATATTTAGGCGTAATATTAGACAGTAAGCTACGCTGGAGACCAAATATTGAGGACCGTATTAGGATGGCGGCGGTGGCTACTTATACTTGGGACCCTCCTGTCCTCGGCCCCAAATGGAGGCTGAAGCCGAAACTGACACAGTGACCTAATACAGCAGTCGTCAGACCTCGTTTACGAAACAAATCTTGAAAAGATCACCAGCTTACAAAGATCTGCTTGCATTTGCATTACGGGTGCACTCCGGTCTACACCTTCAGCTGCCATGGCTGCAGCTACTTCCCATGGACATTTACGGGAAGTTGGCGGCTACCAAGGCAGCGAGTTTCTCCTGAGGGATGCCCTTGATGCGTTCTGTAACCATGGAGACATGGGCAGTTCCTGGTGTTTTTTCCGAGAATGCCCCATGACCGGCATTCCTTTTCTCTGTAACAGTTGGAGCAAAACACACAGCTTAGGTAATCAAGAATAGTCCGTTGTAGACTTCGAACTTGGGTATAAAGCACTCATCCCAAATAGAGAAGTCTGGGCATTGGACTTAGCCAGAGAATATGCTGTGCTCCATCTACGGGGAAAGAGACCTGAAGAGTAGGGTAGACCAAAAAGCTTACGCAGCGAAAGGGGCATACCAATCGGGCCAGTGGACTTGTGCCGGTAGCCATCTTTAAGTGCAACTGTACGAGTGCGTGGATTTGGTGAAATCAACGTGAAATCAATGTGTTGAGCTGTCTGCAAGCAGTTTGGCGCAGCAAGTAGATCGGCTTTGTCTAAAAAGATGACAGCTGGGATGTGAAGGTGGGAATTGAAGACGTGGCGGAAATCTTTTTCAAAAGTGTTACTACACGTGGGACATTGTAGCACTTTTACGCGTCTGACAATTGCATTGCAGTCATTTCTGGCCCGATCAAACTTATTCCGGTTCTCCAGTCAGTGAGGTGGGCTTTGCATGCTCATCTCTCTCATCCCAATAGCAGCTTTACAGCTCGAGTCAAACCATTTACTTGCCTTGGGCGCGATACTCTGCACTCTATGAGGAAGGAAGGATTTCATGCCCAGAAGAAGAAGGTGATCATTTCAGCAGCGGCATCGACGCCACTGTCGCATAGTGCTTCATTAAAAATCCTAAAAAAGGTGTTAAGTCCGCTCCAATCGGCTTCCTCGTACAGCCATACTTTACTTTTAGGAATTTGTTCTCGAACTGTGTGTGGTGATAAAGTGAAATTAACTGATACGACGGAGTGGTGTGGTTCCATAAATGGTTCTGGAACATCCCTCCTCATTGGCCTTTACCCCAATCGAAAACCGAAGCTAGGACGTTCCTCTCTTCAAATTTACGAGCACAAAGTTGAGAACGGAATAAGATTGTAAATGAGACAGACAGGAGAGCTTTTATGAAAATGGGAAAGAACATCGGACACAGAACAGAGCCTTGAGGAACACCATATTTTAATTGGCCATTATCTGACATGAACAGTCCAACACATCTTGAATTGAACGTTCATTGCAATGCACGAGTTTCCACAAAAGACCGTGATGGCAAACCAGTCAAATTCCTTCGAAATATCAACCGCCACCATCAGGCTTTCGCTCAGATTGTGCTCACATTTATCCCACTTTTCAGTGAGGTACGCCATCAAACTACCGATGTGACAAATGCTGGCATGTGTCAGATCCATCTTTTCATGGATTTCAAACAGAATTTTGCGATGCAACCAGTTTTCGGCAAGGACTTGCCTTTGTATGCTGAAGAAGACATTGCGCCGGACATTATCTTCTACAAATCAGTCCAACCGTGGATAATGCAGATGACCTCGAAATTGTCTAATGTGCGGATGTGGAAGCAGTCTGGTTAATAATGTTGCGGAATTCAAAGTGACACCTCGTATAGAATGAATGGCATTGTCTTCCTTATCACCCCGTCACCTTATTCCGGGTGAATTGTGCGATGTGGACACAAGCCTCATTCGATAAGCAACACTCAGACAAAAGGCAAGATCCTCTCACAAACAATGAAACACCGACGTCAACACTCTTCGGTTTTGCAACCTTCGTCACAAGTGGCCCTTAACCAGGGAACAATGAGCCCCCAGAGAGTCTCCCATCCGTACGTCATCTTCAGGCCATCAAATATCACAACTCAGTTGACAAGTGTCAATATTGGCCAAAGCCTTGTGCACACATTCCATTTCCCAACAAGGACCAAGTCTAGGGCAGCTCCGCAGGTAGTTCCACCGGCCGCCACCTCCCATCCCGGCTCGGTTTCAGTGAGCCAATATTATTCCTCTCTTCAGCTTAATTAAACACCGGCCAGCACACAAATTAACGCCGTCTCCTCTGGTCCGGTCTGCTCATCGGGCGAAGTGAAGACCTCCCTAGAGCGCATGGGACATGGGAATTCAATTGCAGCTCCCCACCGGCCAACGCTTAATGGATCTCCCTGGAGCCAGTGATGGTGGCTGTGCGCGTCGCATTTCCATCGCATTGATTATTAATTAAACAGTTCCGCAGTGCTAGCGCAGCGCAGTGCACAGTGACGCTGACAATGAGTGCAAATCGCTGTGTGCACAGTAACCCGTCCCACGTAGCCGTAGGGCTAAGCGCGCCGATAAGTGTTTGGCTGGTGCTTTAAAATAATGCGCTAGGCTAAGTGTTAATTTCACCACTTGGTTCAGTCAGACGTCCGTCTACGCGGCGCAGGTGCTGGCGGCGGCCGCGGCGGCAAGTGGAGGGCGAGCAATGAGTTTGTTGCATGAAATTGTTGTCGCCTGAGAAAAGTAAAAGGACACGAGAGGACGGACAGTGTGGGATGAGCTGAACGCGAGTGTCGACTTGTGGTGGATTAACACTAGACTGGTGTGGTGACGAGTAATCGGAAAACATCTGGGTGACTCGATGTGGGACGGATGGAAATTTAGGAGAAATGGACCACTTGTGGTGCACCAGAGGGGTCGTCATGACGAAACGAAAACCGAAGGACCACAGTGACTGCCTTGAGGTACACCAGAGGGGTCATCATGACGAAATGAAAGGCAAAGGACCACAGTGACTGCCTTGAGGTACACCAGAGGGGTCGTCATGACGAAACGAAAACCGAAGGACCACAGTGATTGCCTTGAGGTACACCAGAGGGGTCATCATGACGAAATGAAAGGCAAAGGACCACAGTGACATCCTTGAGGTACACCAGAGGGGTCATCATGACGAAATGAAAGGCAAAGGACCACAGTGACTGCCTTGAGGTACACCAGAGGGGTCGTCATGACGAAACGAAAACCGAAGGAAAACAGTGACTGCCTTGAGGTACACTAGAGGGGTCGTCATGACGAAATGAAAACCGAAGGAAAACAGTGACTGCCTTGAGGTACACCAGAGGGGTCGTCATGACGAAATGAAAGGCAAAGGACCACAGTAATTACACCAAGCCAAACCAAACCGCAAGGAAATCGAATAGGGTGCGCCTGAAGGACTCTGGATCAACCTTAGACCTCTGCGTCAACCCTCGATCGGGGCATACCTCATCCTTAACACATTCATTTCCAAGAACAAACCGTCGGATAGCTGCCTCTGCAAACTAACAATAAACAATGCCGCCGCCGAAGAACAACTGACTCACCCACCAGTCCACTGCATCATCTCGTGCCTCGGAGAATCGAAGCAGAGATCATCACACCCCGTATGCAGTTAAATAACCGGATCAGAATAAACGAACACCCATCGCACCTAATGGACTCCACTTGCATGCGCCTAATGGCGAGAAAACTATTGAGCAGCCAGCACATAGCCATTAATTAACGAGCCAAAGGCCACTCGACCAAACGAGATCTGCCACTCAATGTGCCGGCAATCTGCACGCCAATGATCCGCATTAGTCCATTCTGCGCTGTGCTGCGTGACACCCAGACGGCCGGCCGTGCAGCGCAGCTGCTGGAATATTTGTGACCATATGCAGATGAGTACAGCGCTTTTCGGTTAACGAATGCGATCACGAGACTGGAAAATTAATCAACCCTCAACACGAGTCACCAAATGGAGCCACCACCATCTCAGGAGATCCCATCGGCATGCTCAATCTGGCCGACACCATCGCCCGCAGCCTCGGTGATGTCTCAGTGCGACTGCGACCGGCGCGCCGACACCTCAGTAATTCACACTCGAGTCTTGACTGCCAGCCACCTAGGTGGTCATAATGGCATGCCCCGAGGTGGAAGGTGTTAAGTCCCGAGACTCAGACTGGGTCTGCAGCTATCTGGCCGTGACATTGAGGATGCATTATGGCGCGGCTTGTGTTGTGAGCGATCGTGTGCACGGAAACGCGACTAATGGCCGGTAAGTGCGCCCGACAGTGATTCCAGCTAGAACGGCCGCCTAAGAGGTCATTAGGGTTCAGTAATTATGCGTCCGCATGCCGGCCACTTCAGGCGGCCCTTCGGCCCGACGGGCTCGTATTATAATCCCATTAAGTCGCGAAGCTAATAAATTTATTTGCGCGCGATAAGTGCTAGGCGTTGGGTAATTATTTCGAACAGGATTACGTGATGAATTGAAGCGCGTCTGGACGGTCAGGACCCACAGTCGGATTCCCAGGGCCATGACTCATCCCGTGAGGATAGCTTTGTTGGCTGGTTGTAAATTTCCGCAGCTTATGGCGCTTGACGGTGGCGAACGCAGTGGCAACAGGAAGATGGTCATAACGTCTTTGTTGGCCATCTGCTGGGGGCAATAATTAGCTTCTAATCTCATTTGTGGATTGCAAGAGTGGAATGTTCAGCCGGGCATGCGACCAGACGGGGATCATGGCTGGCCTGGCCGATTGCATTTTAATTGCTTTCAAATTGGCCTCTTAAAGTTGTCGGGTGAAGTCGGCGCCTAGAGAGAGAACTAAGTTTGCTCGGGTGGGTTTTTGAGGTGTGGACGCATGGTCGAAAGTGCCGTTTCGTAGACCAGGGGGGGAATGTGCAAATCTTTATGCCTAGTGTGCGAGCACTCGATTGACGGAAAGACGGTGAAGACGAAGCTGTGAGATGGAGGTACTGGGAGATAGGGTCAAGCAATCCAAGTTAACCAGAGAGGAACAGCTGTTAATGCCAACAGAGACATGCCAAAGCGTCACACCTACTCTCAACCTCCGCCTGGAGAAATCTGGGAGCCGAGCACCTTCGATCGAAGATGGGGTACCCAAACCCGTGGGACGGTGTTGGCGGCGGATGAGCTGGAAAACCGTCTGTCCAATGACGGCATCCGAAACTCCAGTCGGCAGCAGCTACCTGGTGCGCTCTTTTCCTAGAGCTACTCCGGCATATTCGGAGCTCAGGTCTGGAAGGTCCTTCTGAGGCCTGGTTAGGGCCTTGGAATAGAGATGGCGGCGGAAGAGCCATATACTCCTAGGGCATCGGTGAGGCTCACAGCGAGGTTACCAACACCGGGTATACTCAGACACCTCAACCGAGGGTTAAAGAATAGGGCCTGGGCTTCCAGTTGGGGGATGTGCTTGAGCTTAACGTTTAACGGATCAGAGACAACCGAGTGCCTCGGATATGGCAGTTGGACCACGTGCAGGCGAAGAACTCGCGGAGGCCCTAGACTGCTACAAAACAGGCATCACCGCAATCTAAGTGGAATGTGCCCGGCAAAAAGAGGATGGGAAACTGCGACATCTACTACAGTGATGGCAGAAGGGATGGCTCAGGGCAAGTAGTCTTGAGCTTTGTCTGTAAAAGCGAATATAATCAATCTCATCCCCCACCACGTCCTACACCTTATCTCCCACCACCACCTTGCCCTCCACCTCATCCTTCACCTCATCCTCCACCTCACGCTCCACTTCATCCCCCACCACATCTTCCACCTCATCCTCACCCACCATCACATCCACCACCTTTGCTATCACCTCATCTCCCACCTCCACCTCATCTCCCACCTCACCCTACACCATATCCACCACCTCAGCCTTCACCTCAGCCCCCACCTCCACCTTATCCTCCACCTCATCCCCCACCTCACCCACCACCACATCCACCACCTCAGCCTTCACCTCATCTCCCACCTCCACCTCATCCACCACCTCATCTAATTTATTGAATGCAATAAAAATGACATATGGTTTGCGGCATGAGTGATGGGCACGTATGCAAATGATGTCTGTCAGGCTTCGGTCCCATGGTCAGTTGCCGACGTTCGTCACAAATCAATCAGCTTCAGGCGCTCTAGCCACTTGAACGTTTCAATTTCTTTGATTTAGTTGGATTAAGCGCGCTCCTTGACATTGTTTAGCCGATCAGTCAGTGCGCCCCGTTCACTGACGATTCAAGTCACCCAGAGCAGCAGCTCACCGTGATGCTCCATTGATCGATGGCCTAGCACATAGTCCAGTGTATGGAAGCAACGCCAAGACCGTGCGCAGTCGTGCAGCTCAATCTGCTCGTGTCCACCTGCTCCCATGTTCATCGTTTAATTAACAGACAATGGGATGGAAACGGGAATCCATCGCAGCGCAGATACGGTCGAGGGTATGCAGATTGACTTGGCCACCAAAACGGGGTCGGATGGCGAAAGTTTGACAGGGTCTGCAGTAGGACATGTGAAACGTAACTCAAATAGAATGCCGATTGAGGTCAGCGGGAAATGCGCTGCCGTCTATGCTGCTTAATTAACTTTACGACGGAGTAGGTACCTTGAGCTAAACGTGTGGTTAGGCCATGAATCTTTCTTGATATGGGAAGAGCAAGACAGAGTCAGTGGTTACGGCAATGGTTTCCGTATGTGAGTACTGAATGATTCAGACACAGGACCGATAAAGGGTGCGGAGGCCCGTACAGTCGGCTTCCAGAAGTGGGTCAGTCGTACCTGCCATGGAGTTAGATTAGCCAGTCAAAGGTAAACGAATCGTTTAGTCAACCACAGAAAATCGAAGTCAGACGACCGAAAGATGAAGTTCCTGCGACTGTGTGAATGATTACGCCGTGGTACCGACACGAGTTTCTGGGCACTTTGGTGTCCAGATGTCCAGATGCCCCGCACTCGACGAAAAAAAGCAGAATGAGGCAAAAACCAGCTCCGATCTGAAGCCGCTCTTTGGTTACTTTCCTCTTGGGAAGCAACGCATTCTGATCCCAACGAGAACGTTGAGTCAGAACGCTTGGCATGCAATCGCATGCAACACTTGTCCGCAATTCACTTGTCCACTTATTGGGATAATCGAATAAGTGTCTGGGAATGAATTGCGATTTTAATCTCCTGCTTTAATGGCAGTTTGTGCCCCAAAAAGGGGCGGGCTACCGACGTGACGCGACGCGAAGTTACGATTTCGACTACGATTGGACAACGATTTGTAGAGAGAAAGTGGCTAGCCTAGCCTCCATCTAATCTGGGAAATTTATCTTACCTATCTGGCTTGTCTAACTTATCTATCCCAACCAATCTATCTATTCTTAATAACCTATCTTACCTAGCTAACCTAGCTAACCTATCTATCCTAACTAACCTAGCTAACTTATCTAACCTAGTTAACCTATCCAACCTAACTAACCTATCTAACCAAGCTAACCTATCTAGCCTAACTAAGCTAGCTAACTTATCTAACCTAGCTAACCTAGCTAATCTAGCTAACCTGGATAACCTGGCTAACCTAACTAACCTAACTAACCTAGTTAACCTATCAAAACTAGCTAGCCTAACTAACCTGGCTAACCTATCTAACCTAGCTAACCTAGCTTACCTAGCTAACTTAGCTATCCTATCTAATCTAGTTAACCTTGCTAACCTAACTAACCTAACTAACCTAGCTTACCTAGCTAACCTAACTAACCTAGCTAACTTATCTAACCTATCTAACCTAGCTAACCTAGTGAACCTAGTTAACCTAGCTAACCTATCTAACCTAACTAACCTAGCTAACTTGTCTAACCTAGCTAACCTATCTATCCTAGCTAACTTGTCTAACCTAGCTAACCTATCTAACCTAGCTAACCTATCTAACCTATCTACCCTAGTTAACTGATCTATCCTAACCAACCTAGCCAGCACAACTACTTTAACCTAGCCAACCTAGCTAACCCATCTAACCTCCCGCCTATTTGGCCTATCTACCGATCTCTCTACCAATTAACCAATGGAATGAAGAGAACCGACGCGACGCGACGCTAGATGCATTCACATTGTCCGATTCACGATTCTCGATTCGCGGCTTCCTTGCATAATTGTGTCGCTTGTCCTTATCCTAGTTCTCTGCTCCTCTTACATGAAGCTCAGCTCAGATACCGATCTAAGCGCGAGCAAGGAATGAAGTTAAAAAACAAAAACGATCTGAATCGAATCAGGCTGAGCTGAGCTACTGTCTGGCGATGTTCCTGGCGATGTTCCTGGCTTGGCATGCGTACCTGAAAAGAGAAAAAAAAAAAACCTGAAAAGAGAAGAGCAAAGGACTGCCTAGCCTCAAGGAGACCTCTTCGGATCCTCCTCGGATGGAACTGTCACCTCCTCCGCTTGGTGCACCAAGTCTGCTGTTGCACCGCACTCCCCCTGAGCTCCACCTAAATCCTATATGGAGAAAGAAAAAGGATGGGCCATCTGTTGGCTTCGTTTGTGAAGGCCACGCCCGGAGTCGAAGTGCCATTGAATGAATATGCCTTTGGCTAGATACGAAAAGTTGATCACGACTATGACGACGACGACGAAGACAACGTGAGACCAAGACCGAGACCGAGACCGAGACCGAGACCGAGACCGAGACCGCGACCGAGACCGAGACCGAGACCGAGAACGAGACCGAGACCGAGACCGAGACCGAGAAACCGAGACGCGAAAAGTCCTTTCAATGAACCAACAGAAACCACAATCGATTCTAAACAAAACCAACAGATGGACCACCCCTAAAAAAATAAAAAATAAAGAAAATAAAAATGAAGGACAAAATAACTCTTGTCCCTTGTCCACTCATGCTCCAGACCTGATTCACGTCCAAGAGGCAAAATCGGTGAATGCAGAGCATTCTAACAACCGACGCGCGCTGAGTGGCTGAACGCAAGCCCTGAGCAGAGCGGAGCTCCAATCCAAGAAACCCAGATCCCTTCGTCAAGCGTCTACGAGTGCTTTCGAACTGCCGACGCGCTAGGGGATATGTGAACCTCTGATTAGAGACCTAAACGCTTAGGAAGACGGTCTCGTTTGAAGCGACGAGGACTTTCATTGAACTGCCAAGGACTTCGAGATTTCGAATTAATAGTTTAGAAAGATCGTGCTTGAAATCTGATCCGAGACTTCCATGGGCGGAAGGAGGAAAAAAAAAAGAAAGACGAAAAAAGACTCACGTCCGTTGCCCACTCCCTGCGCTCAAGAGCTTGAATAGAAAAAACGAGCCGAGCTGAGAAAAGAGAAGATAAAGCTGTGAGCAGAGGGAGTTTGAATCGCGCCCGTTCCACGTTCCTGAAAAGAGAAGAGAAGAGCAAACCTGAAAAGAGAAGAGCAGAAAGCCTGAAAAGAGAGGAGAATGCCTGCCTAACCTCAGGACACCTGTTTGGGTCCTGAGGGGTCCCCTACCTAGCCTCAGGACACCTGTTTGGGTCCTGAGGGGTCCCCTACCTAGCCTCAAGGACACCTGTTTGGGTCCAGAGGGGGTTATTGGACAAAAATATGATAACATAGAAAAAAGCTAAGTGTGCACTGAGATCTGAACCGCACCCGAAACCGTATTCATGCTAGCATGTGAGTTCGCGAACGAGAGTCATGACTCTTTAGTCGTTTGATTGAATAAATAAAAAAAATAAAAATCATTTACTCTTGCTGACATACACAGCTTCCTTCCCTTTGTGGCTAGTCTTCGGTGGACCTGGTTGTGGGCATTGGTGGACCTGGTTGTGGCCATTGATGAGACTTTCTTGTTGCCTGTGGCTGGAACTGAAACTGAAACTGAAACCGAACCGAACCGAACCGTAATCCATGCGGGCAGAGGAGGCCCAAGTATAAATCGCAATTAATTCTACGCAAACACACAAGACGACGGACTGGTAGTGGGTGATAGTCGAAAGACGAAAAAAAAAATAACTACAATTCAAGTTGTCCTCGACGATGGACAAGAGCATGAACCACGGCGACGATGTCAACCCACCACAAATTTAAATCATTATGATTGTCTTCAATAAGGGATCCGACATTCCATTGCAATCCCTTCACACTGAACCGAACCGAGGAGTTGGGCAGAGGTGACCCGAGAACAAGCCGCGAACCGAACCGAACCATAATCCAAGCGGGCAGATGGCGGCCCAAGATTTCAAGCGCTTCTTCGAAAATGTGTCAGAGACTTCAACGAAAAGTCCGCGGAGGTATACATGTCCCGAACCGATTCATGTCTTCGACCGATCATGAACAAAGACGGACCATTCTAATGCGTGCATACCCAAGTACATTCGAGGGAAGATCGACTCGATGGGTGATGAGAGACAGTCCTCAAAAAACGAACGAAAGGATTTCAGACACACCAATTTAAGTCTCCCATCAACAAAAAAAAAAGTCCCTCCCTCAGGCATCTACCATGTATGCATCCAACATCCTATGGCCCCCATCATCCATCAAGTCATCCATCAACTAGTCCTCATTCCAGAAAGAAATCCCAAAAAATGTCATCTTATAGGCAGCGGTGGGAGAGGGGAGGTGAGGGTAACCGAAAGGGTAGGTGTAGGTGGGTGGTGCACATAAACCCAGCGTCACGCATCGAAAAAAAAAAAATTCGAAAAAAAATATTCTCCCCGATGTGCACCCTCCGACGACCACCAGCAGACTGAGAAAATTTCCCCCCGGGTGCACCCTTATATAACCACGGTTACCCCTCCGAGGCGGTCGGTCAAATTTCAAATTTTTCGTTTTTTTTCTCATTTTTTCGATTTTTTTAAATTTTCGTGTGCGATTCGGGGGCCTTTCAGCCGTTGGGTTGCAGGTTCATTGTAGCCACTTGGTGTGAAGAAGGAGAAACTACACTTCCCACCGAGGACTTGATATTTTCTCAATTTTGAAGTCGAGCTCGCCGCTCGGACTGCCTTAGAACCTCACTCGTGACTTGCTGAATCAAATTTCCATCTGCGGCCAAGTGCCATGCGGACTCATGCGGTCTAAACTTAACCGGCCCAAACCAGAAGCGAGCAAGTAGGGTCCAGGTAAGTAATCCAATTCTCTTCTCACCCAAGCCACATTTCTCCCTCTCAACCATCTTCTGCCACCCCTCAGCCAACTCAAAATCAACTCTCATAAAATTTAATTCTAACCCAAGCCGCCTCCCATTCGCACACAGGCATTTGAAGTGCGGTGGCGGCGATGGTCATCTGCAACCTGCCCTGTCGTTCGTCGTCGTCCTAGTCATGGCCCTAGAGTGTGTTGCTTTATGAAAATCTGATAACAAACCACTGAATGACAGGCAATTACCCTTTACGCAACTCACCAGTTTGTGTCCCGCCCAGTCCACAGGTCATCGGCTCACCATACCGACAGGACCTTCTAAACACTTTGGTGTCCGAGACAAAATTTCGCCAAGTTCGTGCAAAAGTCCCACCGATCGATCGAATGCATGCCTCGGATGCGGAAAAAACGGGCGTAAATTGAAAGACTGCAAGCAAAACCAAAAGCGAAGTAGACTTTGGACATATAACCGGCAGTGTTAGCCATTGAGAGCTTACACGCTAAAGCATGAACATTTTGGAATTAAACTTAAATCATTGTGAGGTAGCTCAGGATCTGTTGCATCAACCGGTCCACGAGCACGAGTTCGACATTGCAAGCAGTATTGCAGCATTAATTCGGGTAACTGGGCGCATGATGCGACGGAAAAAGCCGCCATATTGGCATGTGGTAATGTCACGTTTCAGATACGACCTTTCGGCGAAGAAAACTACTTCGTGTGGGCATATCCACCTGTTATCTGCCTCCAAGTCATACAATTGAACAATACGAACGAGTCATCGAAACCAAGTGCTTGATGCCAAGGATCACACGCCAACTATTATAGCCGGTGATTTTAACGCATGGACAGCAGAGTGGGGAAGCGTGCTTACGAATAGAAGCGGAGCCATTCTTCTAATTTACTTTTACTAACGTGGGAAATGCGAACACGTTTATTAGAGCGGCTGCGGGATCGATTGTTGATGTTACGTTCGTAAGTGGTAGTCTATCTAGACATACGACTTGGCGCGTCAGCAATCACTACACCCACAGTGACCATAATGCAATAATAATCGATCTTCATAATCGTACACGATCTCGACACACTCGGTCTCAAACTGGCAAGACGAAATGGAACGTGAACACATTAGATGAAGAGCTCTTACTTACTTACTTACTTACTTACTTAAGGTGGCGCTACAGACCGAGGTGGACCTGGGCCTCAACCAACAAGCGCCTCCAGCCAGCTCGATCTTTAGCTAGATGTCTCCAGTTTCGCACGCATAGTTGGTTGAGGTCCCTTTCCACTTGCGTGCGCCACCTGAGTCGCGGTCTTCCTCTACTGCGCCGTCCCTTGGTTGTTCGAGAGAGGGCTTTGTTTACCAATTGCTTTCTTAGCCCAAAGAAGAAGCGATTGGCAAGAGTTATTCTTCGTTTGATTTCAGCGCTGGTGTCGTTGTCTGAATTGATAGCGGTGCCTAGTTAGACAAAGTTTTTGACTACCTCAAAGTTATATCTGTCTGCTGTGACGTTCGGACCGAGACGTCGGTGTTGGGTGTAATTTCTCGTTGACAGCATATACCGCCTCCGTTGCAATACACACAAAAGCGCCATTGACATCACGCTGCGTTCTTCCGATAATGTCAATATCGTCGGCATATGCGAGTAGTTGGACGGACTTCTGAAAGATTGTTCCTCTGGTGTTGGCGTTCGAGTTTTGAACAATTCTTTCAAGAACGATGTTGAAAAAGTCGCATGACAGCGCGTCGCCTTGTCTGAATCCTTTTTTGACATCAAATGTCTCGGTTAGGTCTTTACCGACCTTGATGGAGCAGCGTGCATTCTCCATCGTCATCCTACACAAACGGACGAGTTTGGTAGGGATGCCAAAAGTAGACATTGCTTTGTATAGCTCGTCTCTATAAATGCTATCATACGCGGCCTTAAAATCGATGAAAAGGTGGTGGGTATCGATTTGTTGCTCCTGGGTTTTCTCCAAAATCTGCCGCAGTGTGAATATTTGGTCTATGGTGGATTTTCCTGGCCTAAAGCTTTAGGCGTTCACACAGTACGGCAGATAAGATTTTATATGCGATACTTAGGAGACTGATGCCTCTGTAGTTGGCGCAGTTCAAAGGGTCTCCTTTTTTATGGATCGGGCAGACTATGCTGAGGTTCCATTCATCGGGCATGTTTTCCTCCGACCATATTTTACAGATGAGTTGGTGCATGCTCCTTACCAAATCATCGTCAGCTCCCGCAGCCTTGTTGGATTTTAGTTCAGATATGGCAATCCTCACTTCATCTGTGTCGGGTGGACGGAATTGTTGGTCTTCATCGTCCCTTTCATTGGGGTTAAATGGTTCGTTCTGCCTGACAGCGGGATTGGGTTCTTCGTCGCCGTTATACAGTCTGCAGAAGTGGTTTCTCCATATCCTCAGCATCGACTGTGACTCTACTACGATGTTCCCTTGATCATCCTTACAGGCTTCGGTTCAGACTTTATAACCTTGACTGGTTAACTTTACCCTTTGGTAAAACTTCCTTACCTCATTCCTGCAGTAATATCCCTCTAGTTTGTCGATCGCGCGCTTCTCATGCTCCTTCTGTTTTCTCCTGAGAAGCCGGTGTTCGTCTCTCATTTCTGCTCGTAGAGCTCCCGAGCAGCTCTTGTCCTTCCTTGCAGTGCCGTTTTGTATGCTTCTTGCTTGGCTGCATTCGCCTGCCGACACTCGTTGTCAAACCAGGGGTTTCGTTGTGGTGGCGGATTGAAACCCAGCACATCAGAGGCGGCATCTCTGATGGCTTTTTGGCAATGCTGCCACTGATCTTCAATACTTGATGTTGGCGGCTTAGGATTTCTTAAGAGGTTAAGGGAGACACGATCGGAAAAGGATTTCGCAATCTCTTGCGATTGTAGCCGGCTGAACTTCCTCACAGTATTTCTTTGTCTTGGCGGTGTTCGGGATATCCGCAACCTTATCTTGGCTACAACAAGGTGGTGGCGCCTCGGAACGTTCGAACATCTATAATACTGGAGGAGTGCCTTCGATCGCAATATGATCAATCTGATTGACGGTTGTTTGATCAGGAGATCGACATGTTCCTTTGTGGATATCGAGATGTGGGAATCTTGTACTGGCTACTACAACATTTCGCCCCGCAGCAAAGTCGATCAGCCTAAATCCGATACGGATGTGGTGTCGTGTAGGCTGTGCATCCCGACCGTACTACCAAAGATGTTCTCTTTTCCTAGCTTTGCGTTAAAATCGCCAAGGACAATTTTAATGTCGTAGCTAGGGCATTGCTCATAAGTTTTGTCCAGGAGCTCATAGAACTTGTCTTTGGTGTCGCCATCTTTCTCCTCTGTGGGGGCATGTACGCATATAAGGCTTATGTTGGCAAATTTAGCCTGGATGCGAATTGTCGTGAGGCTCTCGTTCACGGATCTGAACGATAAGACTTCTTGCCTAAGTCTGCCTCTAACGACAAATCCACATCCAAATAGGCGCTGTTTTTGCTGTTTGTAGCAGTCACCGTAATATATATCACAGTTTTTCAGCCTTCTTTTGCCCGGTCAATCCCATCACATTTCTTGGATGGCGGTTATATCTGCTTTGCAGCAGTCTAGGGCTTCCGCTAATTCTTCGGCTGCACGTGGCCTATAAAGGGACCTTACATTCCACGTACAGATCCGAAGATCGTTGTCCGTATATCGTTTGCAAGGCTTGTCATCAGTATAATCCTCCGTTTCCGAGGCTTGTTGTTGCTTCGTAACTACATATTTTTTATGTGGCCGGCCAGTTACACCGACGGCACAACCCCCAACCTGGAGGGCCAGTTCCTTTTTTGTCACCCCTAGGACAAGAGGTCGCACTTATAAGTTTGGCAAGTTGAGCTCGGGTGAACTACAACCAGTACCCGCTACCACTTGGAGGTAAAAAAAGCACAATTGGTGTGTAGGAAAAGTTACAACACTGGGCATCGCCAGGTTGACGCCAGTCAGTGCCTACCCGATTCCCACAACACCCAACCACCAGATGAAGAGCTCTTAGGGTACGCAATCGCTGAAGCCGTAGTTGAAAGGTTAACAGCGAACGAGACCGTACGTCAAGTAACGCGACAACAGCACGCTGCCTGCGATACGTGAATGGCTCGAACGGGGACACAAAGCGGCCGGAGTCCAACGTATTGGTGGAACGACGAGATAAAGGAACTTCGATCAGCTTGTCTTAAGGCGGCGCAGAGATCGGCGACTTTCTTGATACGATATTAGAGCGACTAAAATGCAACAGATTACCACCTCGGAACCTGGACTCGCGGAACATCAGCACGGCTTTAGAACGGGCCGATCGACAATCGACGCTATCTGCAAGGCCCAGTCGGCCATAGAAGGTAGAAGATGGCAGGGAGGCAAAAAAAAAAGTATTGCGCCGTGGTTACGCTTGACTTTTAAAATGCCTTTACTCGACGAACAGGTCGCGTATTTTACAATGCGTCGAAAGACTAAATGTACGAAGTACCAAAGTACATATTAAGACTGATCATGAGCGACTTTACTTTACTTCGACTCCGACGACGGAACGAAATTGCATAGAATTACGGTCAGTGTTAGGTCCTGTACTGCGGGAAGTGATTTTTTGGGCTGCTGTAAATGCTGCAGCTGTACAAATAACGTGGCAACGCGAATTCGCTGAACACCACGTGACGAAGCAAAGAGCTCGAATCCGTCCCGGGCGAATAAATGGAAAGATTCCAAGGGAGGTGGTTTTAGTCAGTAAGAAACTGATACTACAATGGACCTCGACTATTGGTGCTATGCAAGGTCTCCGTGGTGTCCAGAAAGCCATTGCGGCCCTTACCGACACGAGTTTCTGGGTACAGCGGTGTCCAGATGTGACCGACCTCAGAAACGAAGAGAGTGAACTTTGTTCTATCAGCCCGATACCAAAAGCCAACGGGCCCGTGGTTGATGTCAATTTGACGAAAACGAAAAATGTATATTTTTTAAATACACGAGCAAACATCTACGGACTGCCTCATAAGACTGGAAATAATAAAAGTGCGTTGCATCTTCGGCTAGCTTAGCCCCGATTTCAGAACCCAAACGACTCCATCACTGACCCGCAATCGACGCAAAAAAGGAGAATGAGGCAAAAAACAGCTCCGATCTGAAGCCGGTGTTTGATTACCTTCCTGTTGGGAAGCAACGCATTCTGTTTCCAACGAGAACGTTGAGTCAGAACGCTTGGCATGCAACACTTGTCCGCAATTCACTTGTCCACTTATTGGGATAATCGAATAAGTGTCTGGGAATGAATTGCGATTTTAATCTCCTGCTTTCATTGCAGTTTGTGCCCCAAAAAGGGGCGGACTACCGACGTGACGCGACGCGAACGCGGACCGCTTCCGATAACGATTTCGTTCTACTTTGTGCGAGTGCAAGTATGACTTCGATTCGGGTTACGATTTCGATTACGATTACGACAACGATTTGTAGAGAGAAAGTGGCTAGCCTAGTCTTCATCAAAATGGCCTATCTAATCTGGGAAATTTATCTTACCTATCTGGCTTGTCTAACTTATCTATCCCAACCAATCTATCTATTTTTAATAACCTATCTTACCTAGCTAACCTAGCTAACCTATCCAACCTAACTAACTTATCTAACCTAGCTAACCTATCTAGCCTAACTAAGCTAGCTAACCTAACTAACCTAGCTAACCTAGCTAATCTAGCTAACCTGGATAACCTGGCTAACCTAACTAACCTAACTAACCTAACTAACCTAGTTAACCTATCAAAACTAGCTAGCCTAGCTAACCTGGCTAACCTATCTAACCTAGCTAACCTAGCTTACCTAGCTAACCTAGCTATCCTATCTAATCTAGTTAACCTTGCTAACCTAACTAACCTAACTAACCTAGCTTACCTAGCTAACCTAACTAACCTAGCTAACTTATCTAACCTATCTAACCTAGCTAACCTAGCTAACCTAGCTAAAATAACTAACCTAGCTAACCTAACTAACCTAGCTAACTAATCTAACCTAGCTAACCTGGCTAACCTAGCTAACCTATCTAACCTAGCTAACTTATCTAATCTAGCTAACTTATCTAATCTAGTTAACCTAGCTAACCTAGGTAGCCTATCTAACCTATCTAACCTAGCTAACCTATCTAATCTAGTTAACCTAGCTAACCTATCTAACCTAGCTAACCTATCTAACCTAGCTAACCTATCTATCCTAACTAGCCTAGGTAACCTATCCAACCTATCTAACCTAGCTAACCTATCTAATCTAGTTAACCTAGTTAACCTTGCTAACCTATCTAACCTAGCTAACCTAGCTAACCTATCTAATCTAGTTAACCTAGTTAACCTTGCTAACCTATCTAACCTAGCTAACCTAGCTAACCTAACTAACCTAACTAACCTATCTAACTTATCTAACCTATCTAGCCTAGTTAACTGATCTATCCTAACCAACCTAGCCAACATAACTACTTTAACCTAGCCAGCCTCCCTCCTATTTAGCCTATCTACCGATCTCCCAATTATCCAATGGAATCAAGAGAACCGACGCGACGCGACGCGACATTGTCCGATTCACGATTCTCGATTTGCGGCTTCCTTGCATAATTGTGTCGCTTGTCCGAGAACGAGACCGAGAACGAGACCGTGACCGAGAAACCGAGACGCGAAAAGTCCTTTCAATGAACCAACAGAAACCACAATCGATTCTAAACAAAACCAACAGATGGACCACCCCTAAAAAAATAAAAAATAAAGAAAATAAAAATGAAGGACAAAATAACTCTTGTCCCTTGTCCACTCATGCTCCAGACCTGATTCACGTCCAAGAGGCAAAATCGGTGAATGCAGAGCATTCTAACAACCGACGCGCGCTGAGTGGCTGAACGCAAGCCCTGAGCAGAGCGGAGCTCCAATCCAAGAAACCCAGATCCCTTCGTCAAGCGTCTACGAGTGCTTTCGAACTGCCGACGCGCTACGGGATATGTGAACCTCTGATTAGAGACCTAAACACTTAGGAAGACGGTCTCGTTTGAAGCGACGAGGACTTTCATTGAACTGCCAAGGACTTCGAGATTTCGAATTAATAGTTTAGAAAGATCGTGCTTGAAATCTGATCCGAGACTTCCATGGGCGGAAGGAGGAAAAAAAGAAAGACGAAAAAAGACTCACGTCCGTGGCCCACTCCCTGCGCTCAAGAGCTTGAATAGAAAAAACGAGCCGAGCTGTGAAAAGAAAAGATAAAGCTGTGAGCAGAGGGAGTTTGAATCGCGCCCGTTCCACGTTCCTGAAAAGAGAAGAGAAGAGCAAACCTGAAAAGAGAAGAGCAGAAAGCCTGAAAAGAGAGGAGAATGCCTGCCTAACCTCAGGACACCTGTTTGGGTCCTGAGGGGTCCCCTACCTAGCCTCAGGACACCTGTTTGGGTCCTGAGGGGTCCCCTACCTAGCCTCACGGACACCTGTTTGGGTCCAGAGGGGGTTATTGGACAAAAATATGATTACATAGAAAAAAGCTAAGTGTGCACTGAGATCTGAACCGCACCCGAAACCGTATTCATGCTAGCATGTGAGTTCGCGAACGAGAGTCATGACTCTTTAGTCGTTTGATTGAATAAATAAAAAAAATAAAAATCATTTACTCTTGCTGACATACACAGCTTCCTTCCCTTTGTGGCTAGTCTTCGGTGGACCTGGTTGTGGGCATTGGTGGACCTGGTTGTGGCCATTGATGAGACCTTCTTGTTGCCTGTGGCTGGAACTAAAACTGAAACTGAAACTGAAACCGAACCGAACCGAACCGTAATCCATGCGGGCAGAGGCGGCCCAAGTATTCATCGCTTGCGGCCACAACCGAAACCGAACCGACCCGTAATCCATGCGGGCAGAGGAGGCCCAAGTATAAATCGCAATTAATTCTACGCAAACACACAAGACGACGGACTGGTAGTGGGTGATAGTCGAAAGACGAACAAAAAAAAAAAAAATAAAAAATACAACTTAAGTTGTCCTCGACGATGGACAAGAGCATGAACCACGGCGACGATGTCAACCCACCACAAATTTAAATCATTATGATTGTCTTCAATAAGGGATCCGACATTCCATTGCAATCCCTTTACACTGAACCGAACCGAGGAGTTGGGCAGAGGTGACCCGAGAACAAGCCGCGAACCGAACCGAACCGTAATCCAAGCGGGCAGATGGCGGCCCCAAATTTCAAGCGCTTCTTCGAAAATGTGTCAGAGACTTCAACGAAAAGTCCGCGGAGGTATACATGTCCCGAACCGATTCATGTTTTCAACCGATCATGAACAAAGAGGGACCATTCTAATGCATGCATACCCAAGTACATTCGAGGGAAGATCGACTCGATGGGTGATGGGAGACAGTCCTCAAAAACCGAACGAAAGGATTTCAGACACACCAATTCAAGTCTCCCATCAACAAAAAAAAAGTCCCTCCCTCCCCACACGTCAGGCATCTACCATGTATGCATCCAACATCCTATGGCCCCCGTCATCCATCAAGTCATCCATCAACTAGTCCTCATTCCAGAAAAAAATCCCCAAAAATGTCATCTTATAGGCAGCGGTGGGAGAGGGGGGGTGAGGGTAACCGAGGGGGAATGGTGTGGTGGGTGGTGCACATAAACCCAGCGACGCGCATCGAAAAAAAAATTCGAAAAAAAATATTCTCCCCGATGTGCACCCTCCGACGACCACCAGCAGACTGAGAAAATTACCCCCCGGGTGCACCCTTATATAACCACGGTTACCCCTCCGAGGGGATCGGTCAAATTTTTGGTTTTTTTTTCTAATTTTTTGGATTTTTTTTTCAATTTTCGTGTGCGATTCGGGGGCCTTTCAGCCGTTGGGTTGCAGGTTCATTGTAGCCACTTGGTGTGAAGAAGGAGAAACTACACTTCCCACCGAGGACATGATATTTTCTCAATTTTGAAGACGAGCTCGCCGCTCGGACTGCCTTAGACCCTCACTCGTGACTTGCTGAATCAAATTTCCATCTCTTTACAGTACCATCACAGTTCTATGAAAACAATCGCTATTTTTAACCGGCCCAAATCAGAAGCGAGCAAGAAGGTTCAAGGTAAGTAATGCAATTCTCTTCTCACCCAAGCCACATTTCTCCCTCTCAACCATCTTCTGCCACCCCTCAGCCAACTCAAAATCAACTCTCATAAAATTTAATTCTAACCCAAGCCGCCTCCAATTCGCACACAGGCGTTTGAAGTGCGGTGGCGGCGATGGTCATCTGCAACCTGCACTGTCGTTCGTCGTCGTCCAAGTCATGGCCCTAGACTGTGTTGCTTTATGAAAATCTGATAACAAAACATGAAATGACAGGCAATTGCCCTTTACGCAACTCACCAGGTTGTGTCCCGCCCAGTCCACAGGACATCGACTCACCATACCGACAGGACCTTCTAAACACTGTGGTGTCCGAGAAAAAATTTCGCCAAGTACGTGCAAAAGTCCCACCGATCGATCGAATGCATGCCTCGGATGCGGAAAAAACGGACGTAAATTGAAAGACTGCAAGCAAAACCAAAAGCGAAGTAGAATTTGGACATATAACCGGCAGTGTTAGCCATTGAGAGCTTACACGCTAAAGCATGAACATTTTGGAATTAAACTTAAATCATTGTGAGGTAGCTCAGGATCTGTTGCATCAACCGGTCCACGAGCACGAGTTCGACATTGCAAGCAGTATTGCAGCATTAATTCGGGTAACTGGGCGCATGATGCGACGGAAAAAGCCGCCATATTGGCATGTGGTAATGTCACGTTTCAGATACGACCTTTCGGCGAAGAAAACTACCTCGTGAGGGTGAAATAAAACGGTGTTTGCATATACACCTGTTATCTGCCTCCAAGTCATACAATTGAACAATATGAACGACCATAGTGCTTGATGCCAAGGATCTTACGCCAACTATTACAGCCGGTGATTTTAACGCATGGACAGCAGAGTGGGGAAGCGTGCTTACGAATAAAAGGGGAGCCATTCTTCTAATTTGGACGTCGTCGTAGCTAACGTGGGAAATGCGAACACACAAGAGCGGCTGCGGGATCGATTGTTGCTGTTACGTTCGTAAGCGGTAGTCTATCTGGACATACGACTTGGCGCGTCAGCAATCACTACACCCACAGTGACCATAATGCAATAATAATCGATCTTCATAATCGTACACGATCTCGACACACTCGGTCTCAAACTGGCAAGACGAAATGGAACGTAAACACATTAGATGATGAGCTCTTAGAGTACGCAATCGCTGAAGTCGTAGTTGAAGTGAGAACAGCGATCGAGATCGTCAAGTAACGCGACAACAGCATGTTACCTGCGATATATCAATGGCTCGAACAGGGACACAAAACGGCGGGAGTCCAACATATTGGTGGAACGACGAGATAAAGGAACTTCGATTAGCTTGTCTTAAGGCTTTTAAATGTACGAAGTACCAAAGTACATATTAAGATTCATCAGGAGCGACTTCACTTTACTTCGACTCCGACGACGGGACGAAATTGCATAGAATTACGATCAGTGTTAGGGCCTGTACTGCGGGACGTGATCTATGACGCCATTCTACGACTCCCAGTCCCTAGAGAAGTATCCATTACAGGGTTCGCAGACGACATTGCTGTTGTGGCCGTGGCAAAACGACTTGAAGAAATCGAGTTGTATTGCTATTGATAAAAAACTGGCTACGCGACATGGGTTTAGACATCGCGGATCATAAAACGGAATCCGTGCTCATTACGATTCGAGTGTCGGAGAACACACTATTATTTCCAGCCCATTTACAAAATACCTGGGAATGATGATTGACGCTTGACTTAATTTCAAACAGCACCTCGCATGCGCCCGCTATAGATCGTCGATAGCGATAGGCGCTCCTTCGAGACTCATGACGAATATCGGTGGTCCGGAACAGGGGAAGCGATTAGTGCTAGCGAGCGTTGTAGCCTCCATACAGCTGTACGGGGCACAAATATGGTAAAAGACGCACCCGAAGAGAATCAAATCTGTGTACAGACTATGTGCATTTCGAACGGTATCCCAAGACGCGATATTGGTACTATCGTCTGTGGTACCAATCGACATCCTAGCTTTAGAAGCTAGGAGACTTTATGACAATCAAGCGAAAAAAGACGAAAGAAGCCGCAGTATAGAAGCGTGGCAACAACAATGGAACGTGTCCTAAAAAGGGAGATGGACGTACCGACGAAGGAAACCGTGATTCGTGTCCAGAAACTCGTTTCGGTATGGACCGAAATGACTTTCTGGACACCCAAGTGTCCAGGAACTCGTTTCGGTATGGACCGAAATGACTTTCTGGACACCCGAGTGTCCAAGACCGAAATAATTTTCTGGACACCCGAGTGTCCAGAAACTCGTTTCGGTATGGACCGATATCACTTTCTGGACACCCAAGTGTCCAGAAACTCGTTTCGGTATGGACCGAATTGACTTTCTGGACACCCAAGTGTCCAGAAACTCGTTTCGGTATGGACCGAAATGACTTTCTGGACACCCGAGTGTCCAAGACCGAAATAATTTTCTGGACACCCAAGTGTCCAGAAACTCGTTTCGGTATGGACCGAAATGACTTTCAGGACACCCGAGTGTCCAGAAACTCGTTTCGGTATGAACCGAAATGACTTTCTGGACACCCAAGTGTCCAGGAACTCGTTTCGGTATGAACCGAAATGACTTTCTGGACACCCAAGTGTCCAGGAACTCGTTTCGGTATGGACACGAGTATGGTATGGACTGGGGTGTCCCGAAAGTCATGTCGAGCCCATACCGACACGAGTTTCGGGACACTGGGGTGTCCCGAAAGTCATGTCGGGCCCATACCGACACGAGTTTCGGGACACTGGGGTGTCCCGAAAGTCATGTCGGGCCCATACCGACACGAGTTTCGGGACACTGGGGTGTCCCGAAAGTCATGTCGGGCCCATACCGACACGAGTTTCGGGACACTGGGGTGTCCCGAAAGTCATGTCGGGCCCATACCGACACGAGTTTCGGGACACTGGGGTGTCCCGAAAGTCATGTCGGGCCCATACCGACACGAGTTTCGGGACACTGGGGTGTCCCGAAAGTCATGTCGGGCCCATACCGACACGAGTTTCGGGACACTGGGGTGTCCCGAAAGTCATGTCGGGCCCATACCGACACGAGTTTCGGGACACTGGGGTGTCCCGAAAGTCATGTCGGGCCCATACCGACACGAGTTTCGGGACACTGGGGTGTCCCGAAAGTCATGTCGGGCCCATACCGACACGAGTTTCGGGACACTGGGGTGTCCCGAAAGTCATGTCGGGCCCATACACGGGACACTGGGGTGTCCCGAAACTCATGTCGGGCCCATACCGACACGAGTTTCGGGACACTGGGGTGTCCCGAAAGTCATGTCGGGCCCATACCGACACGAGTTTCGGGACACTGGGGTGTCCCGAAAGTCATACCGACACGAGTTTCGGGCGAGTTTCGGGACACTGGGGTGTCCCGAAAGTCATGTCGGGCCCATACCGACACGAGTTTCGGGACACTGGGGTGTCCCGAAAGTCATGTCGGGCCCATACCGACACGAGTTTCGGGACACTGGGGTGTCCCGAAAGTCATGTCGGGCCCATACCGACACGAGTTTCGGGACACTGTTGTGTCCCGAAAGTCATGTCGGGCCCATACCGACACGAGTTTCGGGACACTGGGGTGTCCCGAAAGTCATGTCGGGCCCATACCGACACGAGTTTCGGGACACTGGGGTGTCCCGAAAGTCATACCGACACGAGTTTCGGGCGAGTTTCGGGACACTGGGGTGTCCCGAAAGTCATGTCGGGCCCATACCGACACGAGTTTCGGGACACTGGGGTGTCCCGAAAGTCATGTCGGGCCCATACCGACACGAGTTTCGGGACACTGGGGTGTTCCGAAAGTCATGTCGGGCCCATACCGACACGAGTTTCGGGACACTGGGGTGTCCCGAAAGTTATGTCGGGCCCATACCGACACGTGTTTCGGGACACTGGGGTGTCCCGAAAGTCATGTCGGGCCCATACAGACACGAGTTTCGGGACACTGGGGTGTCCCGAAAGTCATGTCGGGCCCATACCGACACGAGTTTCGGGACACTGGGGTGTCCCGAAAGTCATGTCGGGCCCATACCGACACGAGTTTCGGGACACTGGGGTGTCCCGGAAGTCATGTCGGGCCCATACCGACACGAGTTTCGGGACACTGGGGTGTCCCGAAAGTCATGTCGGGCCCATACCGACACGAGTTTCGGGACACTGGGGTGTCCCGAAAGTCATGTCGGGCCCATACCGACACGAGTTTCGGGACACTGGGGTGTCCCGAAAGTCATGTCGGGCCCATACCGACACGAGTTTCGGGACACTGGGGTGTCCCGAAAGTCATGTCGGGCCCATACCGACACGAGTTTCGGGACACTGGGGTGTCCCGAAAGTCATGTCGGGCCCATACCGACACGAGTTTCGGGACACTGGGGTGTCCCGAAAGTCATGTCGGGCCCATACCGACACGAGTTTCGGGACACTGGGGTGTCCCGAAAGTCATGTCGGGCCCATACCGACACGAGTTTCGGGACACTGGGGTGTCCCGAAAGTCATGTCGGGCCCATACCGACACGAGTTTCGGGACACTGGGGTGTCCCGAAAGTCATGTCGGGCCCATACCGACACGAGTTTCGGGACACTGGGGTGTCCCGAAAGTCATGTCGGGCCCATACCGACACGAGTTTCGGGACACTGGGGTGTCCCGAAAGTCATGTCGGGCCCATACCGACACGAGTTTCGGGACACTGGGGGCCCATACCGACACTGGGGTGTCCCGAAAGTCATGTCGGGCCCATACCGACACGAGTTTCGGGACACTGGGGTGTCCCGAAAGTCATGTCGGGCCCATACCGACACGAGTTTCGGGACACTGTTTCGGGACACTGGGGTGTCCCATACCGACACGAGTTTCGGGACACTGGGGTGTCCCGAAAGTCATGTCGGGCCCATACCGACACGAGTTTCGGGACACTGGGGTGTCCCGAAAGTCATGTCGGGCCCATACCGACACGAGTTTCGGGACACTGGGGTGTCCCGAAAGTCATGTCGGGCCCATACCGACACGAGTTTCGGGACACTGGGGTGTCCCGAAAGTCATGTCGGGCCCATACCGACACGAGTTTCGGGACACTGGGGTGTCCCGAAAGTCATGTCGGGCCCATACCGACACGAGTTTCGGGACACTGGGGTGTCCCGAAAGTCATGTCGGGCCCATACCGACACGAGTTTCGGGACACTGGGGTGTCCCGAAAGTCATGTCGGGCCCATACCGACACGAGTTTCGGGACACTGGGGGTCCCGAAACTCGGACACTGGGGTGTCCCGAAAGTCATGTCGGGCCCATACCGACACGAGTTTCGGGACACTGGGGTGTCCCGAAAGTCATGTCGGGCCCATACCGACACGAGTTTGGGGCACTGGGGTGTCCCGAAAGTCATGTCGGGCCCATACCGACACGAGTTTCGGGACACTGGGGTGTCCCGAAGGTCATGTCGGGCCCATACCGACACGAGTTTCGGGACACTGGGGTGTCCCGAAAGTCATGTCGGGCCCATACCGACACGAGTTTCGGGACACTGGGGTGTCCCGAAAGTCATGTCGGGCCCATACCGACACGAGTTTCGGGACACTGGGGTGTCCCGAAAGTCATGTCGGGCCCATACCGACACGAGTTTCGGGACACTGGGGTGTCCCGAAAGTCATGTCGGGCCCATACCGACACGAGTTTCGGGACACTGGGGTGTCCCGAATGTCATGTCGGGCCCATACCGACACGAGTTTCGGGACACTGGGGTGTCCCGAAAGTCATGTCGGGCCCATACCGACACGAGTTTCGGGACACTGGGGTGTCCCGAAAGTCATGTCGGGCCCATACCGACACGAGTTTCGGGACACTGGGGTGTTTCGGGACACTGGGGTGTCCCGAAAGTCATGTCGGGCCCATACCGACACGAGTTTCGGGACACTGGGGTGTCCCGAAAGTCATGTCGGGCCCATACCGACACGAGTTTCGGGACACTGGGGTGTCCCGAAAGTCATGTCGGGCCCATACCGACACGAGTTTCGGGACACTGGGGTGTCCCGAAAGTCATGTCGGGCCCATACCGACACGAGTTTCGGGACACTGGGGTGTCCCGAAAGTCATGTCGGGCCCATACCGACACGAGTTTCGGGACACTGGGGTGTCCCGAAAGTCATGTCGGGCCCATACCGACACGAGTTTCGGGACACTGGGGTGTCCCGAAAGTCATGTCGGGCCCATACCGACACGAGTTTCGGGACACTGGGGTGTCCCGAAAGTCATGTCGGGCCCATACCGACACGAGCTTCGGGACACTGGGGTGTCCCGAAAGTCATGTCGGGCCCATACCGACACGAGTTTCGGGACACTGGGGTGTCCCGAAAGTCATGTCGGGCCCATACCGACACGAGTTTCGGGACACTGGGGTGTCCCGAAAGTCATGTCGGGCCCATACCGACACGAGTTTCGGGACACTGGGGTGTCCCGAAAGTCATGTCGGGCCCATACCGACACGAGTTTCGGGACACTGGGGTGTCCCGAAAGTCATGTCGGGCCCATACACTGGGGTGTCCCGAAAGTCATGTCGGGCCCATACCGACACGAGTTTCGTCACACTGGGGTGTCCCGAAAGTCATGTCGGGCCCATACCGACACGAGTTTCGGGACACTGGGGTGTCCCGAAAGTCATGCCGGGCCCATACCGACACGAGTTTCGGGACAATGGGGTGTCCCGAAAGTCATGTCGGGCCCATACCGACACGAGTTTCGGGACACTGGGGTGTCCCGAAAGTCATGTCGGGCCCATACCGACACGAGTTTCGGGACACTGGGGTGTCCCGAAAGTCATGTCGGGCCCATACCGACACGAGTTTCGGGACACTGGGGTGTCCCGAAAGTCATGTCGGGCCCATACCGACACTAGTTTCGGGACACTGGGGTGTCCCGAAAGTCATGTCGGGCCCATACCGACACGAGTTTCGGGACACTGGGGTGTCCCGAAAGTCATGTCGGGCCCATACCGACACGAGTTTCGGGACACTGGGGTGTCCCGAAAGTCATGTCGGGCCCATACCGACACGAGTTTCGGGACACTGGGGTGTCCCGAAAGTCATGTCGGGCCCATACCGACACGAGTTTCGGGACACTGGGGTGTCCCGAAAGTCATGTCGGGCCCATACCGACACGAGTTTCGGGACACTGGGGTGTCCCGAAAGTCATGTCGGGCCCATACCGACACGAGTTTCGGGACACTGGGGTGTCCCGAAAGTCATGTCGGGCCCATACCGACACGAGTTTCGGGACACTGGGGTGTCCCGAAAGTCATGTCGGGCCCATACCGACACGAGTTTCGGGACACTGGGGTGTCCCGAAAGTCATGTCGGGCCCATACCGACACGAGTTTCGGGACACTGGGGTGTCCCGAAAGTCATGTCGGGCCCATACCGACACGAGTTTCGGGACACTGGGGTGTCCCGAAAGTCATGTCGGGCCCATACCGACACGAGTTTCGGGACACTGGGGTGTCCCGAAAGTCATGTCGGGCCCATACCGACACGAGTTTCGGGACACTGGGGTGTCCCGAAAGTCATGTCGGGCCCATACCGACACGAGTTTCGGGACACTGGGGTGTCCCGAAAGTCATGTCGGGCCCATACCGACACGAGTTTCGGGACACTGGGGTGTCCCGAAAGTCATGTCGGGCCCATACCGACACGAGTTTCGGGACACTGGGGTGTCCCGAAAGTCATGTCGGGCCCATACCGACACGAGTTTCGGGACACTGGGGTGTCCCGAAAGTCATGTCGGGCCCATACCGACACGAGTTTCGGGACACTGGGGTGTCCCGAAAGTCATGTCGGGCCCATACCGACACGAGTTTCGGGACACTGGGGTGTCCCGAAAGTCATGTCGGGCCCATACCGACACGAGTTTCGGGACACTGGGGTGTCCCGAAAGTCATGTCGGGCCCATACCGACACGAGTTTCGGTACACTGGGGTGTCCCGAAAGTCATGTCGGGCCCATACACTGGGGTGTCCCGAAAGTCATGTCAGGCCCATACCGACACGAGTTTCGGGACACTGGGGTGTTTCGGGACACTGGGGTGTCCCGAAAGTCATGTCGGGCCCATACCGACACGAGTTTCGGGACACTGGGGTGTCCCGAAAGTCATGTCGGGCCCATACCGACACGAGTTTCGGGACACTGGGGTGTCCCGAAAGTCATGTCGGGCCCATACCGACACGAGTTTCGGGACACTGGGGTGTCCCGAAAGTCATGTCGGGCCCATACCGACACGAGTTTCGGGACACTGGGGTGTCCCGAAAGTCATGTCGGGCCCATACCGACACGAGTTTCGGGACACTGGGGTGTCCCGAAAGTCATGTCGGGCCCATACCGACACGAGTTTCGGGACACTGGGGTGTCCCGAAAGTCATGTCGGGCCCATACCGACACGAGTTTCGGGACACTGGGGTGTCCCGAAAGTCATGTCGGACCCATACCGACACGAGTTTCGGGACACTGGGGTGTCCCGAAAGTCATGTCGGGCCCATACCGACACGAGTTTCGGGACACTGGGGTGTCCCGAAAGTCATGTCGGGCCCATACACTGGGGTGTCCCGAAAGTCATGTCGGGCCCATACCGACACGAGTTTCGTCACACTGGGGTGTCCCGAAAGTCATGTCGGGCCCATACCGACACGAGTTTCGGGACACTGGGGTGTCCCGAAAGTCATGCCGGGCCCATACCGACACGAGTTTCGGGACACTGGGGTGTCCCGAAAGTCATGTCGGGCCCATACCGACACGAGTTTCGGGACACTGGGGTGTCCCGAAAGTCATGTCGGGCCCATACCGACACGAGTTTCGGGACACTGGGGTGTCCCGAAAGTCATGTCGGGCCCATACCGACACTAGTTTCGGGACACTGGGGTGTCCCGAAAGTCATGTCGGGCCCATACCGACACGAGTTTCGGGACACTGGGGTGTCCCGAAAGTCATGTCGGGCCCATACCGACACGAGTTTCGGGACACTGGGGTGTCCCGAAAGTCATGTCGGGCCCATACCGACACGAGTTTCGGGACACTGGGGTGTCCCGAAAGTCATGTCGGGCCCATACACTGGGGTGTCCCGAAAGTCATGTCGGGCCCATACCGACACGAGTTTCGTCACACTGGGGTGTCCCGAAAGTCATGTCGGGCCCATACCGACACGAGTTTCGGGACACTGGGGTGTCCCGAAAGTCATGCCGGGCCCATACCGACACGAGTTTCGGGACACTGGGGTGTCCCGAAAGTCATGTCGGGCCCATACCGACACGAGTTTCGGGACACTGGGGTGTCCCGAAAGTCATGTCGGGCCCATACCGACACGAGTTTCGGGACACTGGGGTGTCCCGAAAGTCATGTCGGGCCCATACCGACACGAGTTTCGGGACACTGGGGTGTCCCGAAAGTCATGTCGGGCCCATACCGACACGAGTTTCGGGACACTGGGGTGTCCCGAAAGTCATGTCGGGCCCATACCGACACGAGTTTCGGGACACTGGGGTGTCCCGAAAGTCATGTCGGGCCCATACCGACACGAGTTTCGGGACACTGGGGTGTCCCGAAAGTCATGTCGGGCCCATACCGACACGAGTTTCGGGACACTGGGGTGTCCCGAAAGTCATGTCGGGCCCATACCGACACGAGTTTCGGGACACTGGGGTGTCCCGAAAGTCATGTCGGGCCCATACCGACACGAGTTTCGGGACACTGGGGTGTCCCGAAAGTCATGTCGGGCCCATACCGACACGAGTTTCGAGACACTGGGGTGTCCCGAAAGTCATGTCGGGCCCATACCGACACGAGTTTCGGGACACTGGGGTGTCCCGAAAGTCATGTCGGGCCCATACCGACACGAGTTTCGGGACACTGGGGTGTCCCGAAAGTCATGTCGGGCCCATACCGACACGAGTTTCGGGACACTGGGGTGTCCCGAAAGTCATGTCGGGCCCATACCGACACGAGTTTCGGGACACTGGGGTGTCCCGAAAGTCATGTCGGGCCCATACCGACACGAGTTTCGGGACACTGGGGTGTCCCGAAAGTCATGTCGGGCCCATACCGACACGAGTTTCGGGACACTGGGGTGTCCCGAAAGTCATGTCGGGCCCATACCGACACGAGTTTCGGGACACTGGGGTGTCCCGAAAGTCATGTCGGGCCCATACCGACACGAGTTTCGGGACACTGGGGTGTCCCGAAAGTCATGTCGGGCCCATACCGACACGAGTTTCGGGACACTGGGGTGTCCCGAAAGTCATGTCGGGCCCATACCGACACGAGTTTCGGGACACTGGGGTGTCCCGAAAGTCATGTCGGGCCCATACCGACACGAGTTTCGGGACACTGGGGTGTCCCGAAAGTCATGTCGGGCCCATACCGACACGAGTTTCGGGACACTGGGGTGTCCCGAAAGTCATGTCGGGCCCATACCGGACACGAGTTCGGGACACTGGGTGTCCCGAAAGTCATGTCGGGCCCATACCGACACGAGTTTCGGGACACTGGGTGTCCCGAAAGTCATGTCGGGCCCATACCACCGACACGAGTTTCGGGACACTGGGGTGTCCCGAAAGTCATGTCGGGCCCATACCGACACGAGTTTCGGGACACTGGGGTGTCCCGAAAGTCATGTCGGGCCCATACCGACACGAGTTTCGGGACACTGGGGTGTCCCGAAAGTCATGTCGGGCCCATACCGACACGAGTTTTCGGGACACCCCAGTGTCCCGAAAGTCATGTCGGGCCCATACCGACACGAGTTTCGGGACACTGGGGTGTCCCGAAAGTCATGTCGGGCCCATACCGACACGAGTTTCGGGACACTGGGGTGTCCCGAAAGTCATGTCGGGCCCATACCGACACACGAGTTTCGGGACACTGGGGTGTCCCGAAAGTCATGTCGGGCCCATACCGACACGAGTTTCGGGACACTGGGGTGTCCCGAAAGTCATGTCGGGCCCATACCGACACGAGTTTCGGGACACTGGGGTGTCCCGAAAGTCATGTCGGGCCCATACCGACACGAGTTTCGGGACACTGGGGTGTCCCGAAAGTCATGTCGGGCCCATAACCGACACGAGTTTCGGGACACTGGGGTGTCCCGAAAGTCATGTCGGGGCCCATACCGACACGGAGTTTCGGGACACTGGGGTGTCCCGAAAGTCATGTCGGGCCCATACCGACACGAGTTTCGGGACACTGGGGTGTCCCGAAAGTCATGTCGGGCCCATACCGACACGAGTTTCGGGACACTGGGGTGTCCCGAAAGTCATGTCGGGTCCAACCCATACCCATACCACCCATACCGACACGAGTTTCGGGACACTGGGGTGTCCCGAAAGTCATGTCGGGCCCCATACCGACACGAGTTTCGGGACACTGGGGTGTCCCGAAAGTCATGTCGGGCCCATACCGACACGAGTTTCGGGACACTGGGGTGTCCCGAAAGTCATGTCGGGGCCCATACACGGGACACTGGGGTGTCCCGAAACTCATGTCGGGCCCATACCGACACGAGTTTCGGGACACTGGGGTGTCCCGAAAGTCATGTCGGGCCCATACCGACCACGAGTTTCGGGACACTGGGGTGTCCCGAAAGTCATGTCGGGCCCATACCGACACGAGTTTCGGGACACTGGGGTGTCCCCGAAAGTCATGTCGGGCCCATACCGACACGAGTTTCGGGACACTGGGGTGTCCCGAAAGTCATGTCGGGCCCATACCGACACGAGTTTCGGGACACTGGGGTGTCCCGAAAGTCATGTCGGGCCCATACCCATACCCATACCCATACCACCCATACCGACACGAGTTTCGGGACACTGGGGTGTCCCGAAAGTCATGTCGGGCCCATGCCGACACGAGTTTCGGGACACTGGGGTGTCCCGAAAGTCATGTCGGGCCCATACACGGGACACTGGGGTGTCCCGAAACTCATGTCGGGGCCCATACCGACACGAGTTTCGGGACACTGGGGTGTCCCGAAAGTCATGTCGGGCCCATACCGACACGAGTTTCGGGACACTGGGGTGTCCCGAAAGTCATGTCGGGGCCCATACCGACACGAGTTTCGGGACACTGGGGTGTCCCGAAAGTCATGTCGGGCCCATACCGACACGAGTTTCGGGACACTGGGGTGTCCCGAAAGTCATGTCGGGCCCATACCGACACGAGTTTCGGGACACTGGGGTGTCCCGAAAGTCATGTCGGGCCCATACCGACACGAGTTTCGGGACACTGGGGTGTCCCGAAAGTCATGTCGGGCCCATACCGACACGAGTTTCGGGACACTGGGGTGTCCCGAAAGTCATGTCGGGCCCATACCGACACGAGTTTCGGGACACTGGGGTGTCCCGAAAGTCATGTCGGGCCCATACCGACACGAGTTTCGGGACACTGGGGTGTCCCGAAAGTCATGTCGGGCCCATACCGACACGAGTTTCGGGACACTGGGGTGTCCCGAAAGTCATGTCGGGCCCATACCGACACGAGTTTCGGGACACTGGGGTGTCCCGAAAGTCATGTCGGGCCCATACCGACACGAGTTTCGGGACACTGGGGTGTCCCGAAAGTCATGTCGGGCCCATACCGACACGAGTTTCGGGACACTGGGGTGTCCCGAAAGTCATGTCGGGCCCATACCGACACGAGTTTCGGGACACTGGGGTGTCCCGAAAGTCATGTCGGGCCCATACCGACACGAGTTTTCGGGACACTGGGGTGTCCCGAAAGTCATGTCGGGCCCATACCGACACGAGTTTCGGGACACTGGGGGTGACATGAGTTTCGGGACACTGGGGTGTCCCGAATGTCATGTCGGGCCCATACCGACACGAGTTTCGGGACACTGGGGTGTCCC